>VBSM01000272.1:81784107-81889556 GCA_008086735.1 Cheirogaleus medius | reverse complement strand
TGGATCAAATGGTAGATCTACTTGTATCGCTTTGAGGTATCTCCATATTGCTTTTAATTTTCTTGTTATTTTATTTGGTGTATGTTGTGAAGTAATGATACAATCTGCACTATATCTGTTTTGCTTTTTTTCCAATGGTATGGAACTGCTCTACAATATTTCATGCATACTCTCCTTCACAAATGATCTGAAATACTTAATTAGAGCTTGACTATTTCTGGATGCTATTATGTCACCCATTGATGTCTTCCACCTGGGTCAAGTCTTCTCAGATTAATTTTCATTTCCAAATATTTGCTTTTTATTTTATACTATATATTATTTCAATGAATCATTTAATTAAGTTTCAAAATATCATCAAAATTAAAATTTAAATGGATGCTAATAATTAAATGGATGCATGGCTCTACTTAACAATTTATTTTCTAAATCAAGACAGGTGTTATACAAGCATTTATCTATTTATCTTTCTCTATTTTATGTGTAGTTTTTATAGAAGTTGCAAAATAAGTTACTTCTGAATATATACTTTTAAAACAGGTAAGTTATTAGTCATGTACAGATGATTCTTCATGGGATCATTTTAAGAAGCAAGGTACAAATAAACACATCCTTTATGCCCAGTTAAATGAGAAGTACAAACATGGACAATCACAAATAGAATGAATATTCACTTATACTATAGCAGTCAAGGGTTGTACTTGCTAAAGGGTTTTGAAGGTTAAGATACATTAAGGAGCTTAGACTTTGTCTTGAAAGAAAAATAGTTTCTGAGCTGAGTTGTAATATTATAAAAGTGGAGTTTTAGAAAAATTTATTTGTGAACATCTGATTTGTAATGTCAGGAAGAAATTGGGAGCTGAGAAAGCACAAAAAATGAAGAGCAATGAAAAGTATATGGCAACAATACAAAGAGGTGATGAAAAAGCTTGCTAAGGATGGTGGCAGTGAAGTGAAAGTGAAAGGAAAAAATTAGTATGACAACATTTCAAATGCAGAATTGAGGAGAATTTAATTGTTCAATAGATAATTATTAAGCTTATTATGTGTCAGGTACTAGGTAAAGTGAGATAAGCACAAATATGAAGAAGTAAAATATTTTTCTTTTGAGAACTCTCTATCTAGAAAATGACTGAGAAATAGGTAAATAACTCAATAGCACTAGAGATAGACATTGTGTAACAAAATCATGAAGATATATTATAAGTGACTTTTATGATATTATAAATGCATCCACAAAAGTGATGGCTCTAATAATTCCCTGGCCTTCAATTGAGCATAGAACATTTGTTCTGAAATTGTTGAAACAACAAATATTTATAGATGGCATTTGGGAATTGTTGGACACTGAGGATACAAGAGAGAACAAGACCAATATTGTTTCAAACTACGTAGAACTCAAAATTTAGTGAGGGCAGCAAATGGGTCACAAGGCAATTGTAATACGGTATGATGTACACTAGAAGAGATGATATATTGGTATGCTAGTATGCAAAAGAAGGAACTTGTCCAGATATTATGTGTCAAGAAAGTTATCTAATATGAGATTTTACATAAGCAATATTGGAAAAATGAATATTTGCTTTAGTCATAAAAGTAACATTACAAAAATTTTCTGTGTGGTAGGCCAAAAAACAAGAATCATTTTATATAGGCTAAGTTCTCTATGAATCAAAATGTTCAAAATGAATAGGTAAATTCAATAATCACACATATATTTAGAAAGTAATAAAACAATGTGCAGGCTCATGAAGAGATCATAATTTAATTACACACTATTTAGAACTAAGGAAAATAAAAACTCTATATAGCAAAATTTCTGATATGTAGATAAAGAAATAATTTAAAAGAAAATTTATAACCTTTAATGTACATATTAAAATAAAGAAAGCTCAAAAGTAAATGAATAGTAAGCTGAGCAGGATGGTATGTACCAGCTATTTGGGAGGCTGAAGTGAAAGGAATACTTCAGCCTAAGAGTTCAAGGCCAGTGTGGGCAACTTAGCAAGATACTGGCTCTAAAAAATAAAAATAAATAAAAATGTGAATAAGTAATATTCAAGTTTATTATATTAAAAATGATAGGGTAAATTTGAAAGCATATGAAATTAAAATAATAAAAATCAGAGAAGAAATAAATAAGATAAAATGAGAATAAAAGAAATAAAGGAGAAAATTATCAATACCAAGTAATACTTTGTGGAAAAGGGCTTTTTGAAAAAAAAAATCTAAAAAAATTGATCTTGAAGTTTGGTTTGAAGAAAAGAATAAAATTAACAAGATCAAGTAATACTTTATGGGAAAACAATTTTTAAAGTGAAAAACTAACTTTGTTGTAGCAATATGTGATAGAAGGCACATATATGCAATATTAGGTATAAAACAAGCAAAGTAAATTCAAAGAAATATTTAAAATGTATAAGTAAATATTCTAAAATATGTTGTATCAATATAATTGAAAATGTAGAAAAAACTGAACGATTTTAAACAAAAGGTGTAGATTTCAAAATTGATAAAGTATCTGAATAAATCTATAATAAGTATAGAAACTGTATCATTGCAAAAATTAGCACACTTCTGCCTTTGGTTAATAAATAAATCAGTCTTAGAGTATTTTATGAGCCAATTCTATAAAATTGGGGAGAAGTTATCATGTCTAGGATTTCTAGAAAAAAATATTCACTATGTTATATAATATTTTCTGAATAATGGAAAAAGTGGTAAATCTACCTAGCTCATTTTATGAAGCTAATATATGATCAATATAAACCCTTTCACCAACACCCCAAGAGGAGCTGGCACCAAGTGTCACTACCCCCACAGAAAGTTTAACTAACAACTAACCACAATAAAATCTTTTTGAAAACCCCAATACTTGGGAAAAAGCCTAACGACCCCTTCACGGTCTGCAGAACTGAATAAACACCTTACTAGAAAAATAAGAATGATGTTACTACAACCATAATGCCCCCTCCCTCCCTCAAGTCTGCACGATTCTAGATGGAGAGTATTTCCCCATGCCCATGGTTGTTATGGGGAGAAAAGAGAACTGGAGGCAAACAGCTTTCCTAGCATTGCAATATGCTTCCCAGGAAACCCACTCTGATCCCACCTCAGGAGGAACACTGGGGGTAATAGCACAGCTAGACTGCATAGGATCAAATAGAAACAAAGAAAGTAGGCAGAGGTCACAGTGACCAGTGTGCAGATCTTGGCAGTATCTCTATAATCCTACCAGTTTTGGTACCTGATTGGAGATACTAACCAACTTTATAGTCCACTCACGAAGCTGAGAGATCACCTTCAGAAGCACAGTGGGGAGTTTAACCTAGTTTTAGTCCTCAGACTAATTTCTATGCCTAGCGTCAGAACCCCAATGACTCAACCCAGTCAGGGAGATACTTGTCTATGATCATTTTAAAGAAGCATGGAGGCTAGACTCGTTTGACTCAGGAGGTCAAACAGTTGCTCAACTCAGCCTAAATCTTAACCCACAGCTGCATCCTTAGAGAAAGGCAATTCTCCATCATGCATTTCTGAGGGCATAGCCACTGATCTTGCCCTTTTCAAGCGGTGATTTTGCCTATCTTTGTAGCCCATACTACAGTCCTGCCTAACTGCACTATGGCCAACACTGCTACCTTATTATGTGTTTATGTCGAGAGGGTACTTAAGATTTATCCTCTTAGCAAATTCCAAGTATAAATACAGTGTTATTAATTATCACCATGCTGTACATTAAATCTCTACAACATATTCATCTTGCATAACTGAAGCTTTGTATCTTTTATCAGCATCTCCCCATTTCTCTCAACCCCAATCCCTGGAAACCACCATTCTATAAGAGTTTGACTATTTTAGATTCCACTTATAGTGATATTATACAGTATTTGTCTTTGTGTGTTGGGATTATTTCAATTATCATAATGTCCTTCAGGTTAATCCATGGTGTTTCATAGATAGCAGGATTTTCTTCTTTTTTAATGTCGAGTAATATTCCATTGTATATATATGTATAATATTTTCTTCCAGTGTGTTAAATTGGTTAGGCGCTTAAGATTTTAATAATGGAAAAAGCTAATAGACTTTTTTCTCATGATTCATTGAGAATCAGTAAGATATCTGAAGAGTGTTTTATGGCTAAATTAAAAAATGATGGAAAAGGTTATACTGAAAATTATAAATTTATTTATGTTTTGTGCTTGTACCTTAACTAATAATCCCAGATATATTTCCTAATAGAAAAAATTGGATCTTAGGATTTTTTTCAAAAATTAAAAATAAATCTGTCATACTAAATAATGGCTTTGAGAGATATAAGAAAAATAATAAATATGGTAACTCTTCAAATTAACAAGACTTTTGATTTTGCTCCACATGACATGTTTATCAATATATTGGGAAAATGTAAACTGTTCAACTAAGCCATGAGACTCACATCTAATTGTAGAATGAGTGCATAGGTGGCTTATCTAAAACATCATTATCAATAGTTCAGGGTGAGAATGGAAGACATAATAAGAAAAGCTCTATAGAGACTTGGCCCAGTTCTATTTAACATTTTCATTCATGACCTAGATAACAACATGGAAAAATGTATTTTTTAACTAAGAAAAGGGTTAGCATATTAAACCATTGTAAAATATTAGAAAAACTAATCAGAAAAAATAGGAAAATGTTTGTTACAATATTAGTCAATATTTAGCAGGTAAGAATTGAAAAATAGTTTATACTAATATGACAGTAAAATATAGGTATGCACTTCTTCAGTGGAACATAAGTTTAAAATATATTAACCTTTTATAATGTTACAAAACTCAGAAAATGTGTTTGCTAGAATGCAAGCTTATATATTAAATTCTCTAAGCTCATCTTATATGTAGCTGAAGATTCAACTTACTTAAAACACATTTTGAAAACCTGAAGTACCTTAGAAAAGGCTACCAACAATACAAAAGAATGAATAACTTTATGTACAAGATAAATATAATCCATTAGTGATACTAAAATATTTGTAGCCAGCAATAAACAAGGAGATGTTTTAAGAAGATGCTGATTATCTTGTGCTTCTATGAAAATCATAATATAATAAAATAGACTTAATTTAAAAGATTAGTAAGAGAAGAGTTCTGCAATTTAGTTATTATAGGTAGGAAGCTCCATACTCTTCAGGCTGAAAATTTTCAAGACTACCATTATTTGAATTTGTGTCTGGGCTAGAATATGTCTTGCAGTTGCTTCCAGCTTTACTACCCAAGATAGTCATGCTCCTTTTAATAAAACATCCTGAGATGAAACTTTTTTGTGTCGATTTTTAGTCTTCCTCTGCTGTTAGATGTAGGTAGAAACAATTTTAGAATGATCTCCAGTAACCCATACCCTTGTATAATCTCCTCCCCTTGAGAGTAGGCAGGACTGGTTCTTACTTCCAACCAATAAAAAAAATATAACAATGGTGTAGGGAGTATACAGATGCACTAAAGTCCTAAATCAATTGGCTTTACATTAATAACAAGGAATATTAATCAGTGGACATTAATTAATCAAAATGTGAGCCCTTTAGAAAAGGGTATCACAGCTGCAAGGAAATAAACTCTGCCAACAACCTGAGGGAACTTTAAGCTAACTTTTCCCCTAGTCAACTTTCTGGTAAAAACAGAGCCTGCCTACCCTTAATTTAAGTCTTGTGAAACCCTGAGAAGCCATCTATGCCATGGTAGGACTACGGACACAAAGAAATGTGGAAAAATAAATGTGTGTGGCTTTTACCAGTAAATTTTAGGTAACTTTTTATACAACATAAAAAACTAATACAGTAGATTTGGTCTAGTGACAATGTAAAGATGTAAGACAATTAGCCTGGCATTTCACAAAAATTTAGCCTCACCTCATCAGGTTTACCTGACCAAGGGAAATGGGATCACATTTTGTCCTCAACTACTACATCAAGTCAAAACAAGTAATTCATACAAAACAGTTCTATAAATGTGCAAGCTCTTAATGAAAGGCTTCTTTGTGTGCACAGCTGTGACTCTGTAAATTTTTATTCAGGTTTTTTCTTTACTCTGCCCAGGTACATTTACTTCAGTTCCTATCTTTGCTCTGATTGCTCCTCTGAATTTATACTTTAGATCTTTCCTTATTTCTATTAATGTTTTAACCATTGTGTTTCCCAGGGATCTCTCAGCTTCATGGCATTCTCATTTTTGTCACTTCCACTCCATAGTTATTCAGTAAATAAAGCCAGAAAAAATCCTTCACATAATTCAACAAATCTATTTCATAGTGGAAATTTCATAAGCGTCCCTGTCTGTTCTCTCTCTATCTGCCACTTTCTTCTTGTCCCTGGTCAAGTAACTCAATGTCGTGTAATGCTCTCAGCAGTCTACATCATTGTACTTTAGGGTACAATTCTTATTAAAACATTTTAATAAGAATGAATTGCCACCAGTTGAAACTCTTTGCAGGCTACTCATTTGGAGCATCTTTCTGTAAATATTCATTATATATCTAGGCAGTAGGGGGAAAGCAGGTGTAAGGAAAGACTTTTTTTTAAATAAAAAATTTCCATTTGAGGAAAATTTAAGAAATTTAAATGATTTAAAATAATACAGATCAACATAGAAAAATGGAGGAGTCAGAGAATTGTTTCTTTCTATATTTAAGTATTCTTTGGCATATTTTGCCCATTGTCAATGATAACTCTAACATTTCAATCTCTGCTTTCTGAAATTTTCAATGACAGAAATAAGTAGCTATTATGAGTCATTAATTCTTGTGGCTTGAAAAACTGCTTACATTTTATTCTGATAAGATATATTCAATATGTACTTCTCTCATAGTTGTTCATTTTAATCTTTGTGTGTATGTGTGTAATTGTCGACATTCTCCAGATAAACAAAACTAATAAAGTGGTATATCCATGCATACACACACAACATACACTCTTATATAGATATATCTATATATACATACATTATATATACATATATGTGCATATATAGATCTATCTATATCTCTATATATCTACATCTATCTATCTTTATGTAGAGAGAAAGAGAGAGAGAGAGAGAGATTGATTTATTATCAGGTATTGGCTCACACTATTTTGAAGGCTGAAAAGTTCTAAAATCTGAAGTTAGCAAGCTATGGACCCAGGAGAGTCCATGGTGTAGTTCCAGACGGAAGGCTTGCAGGTTCAAGACCCAGGAAGAGCCTATGTTTCAGTCCAAGTAGAAAGGCAGGAAAAAAACCTATGTTCCATCTCTAGACATTCAGTCAAGAGGAAATTCCCTTTTACTTGAAAGAGGGTCGAACTTTTTGTTCTATCTAGGCCTTCAACTGACAGAGTAGGGTTTGCCCATATTAGGAAAGGCAATCTGCCTTATTCAGTCTACTCATCATATGTTAATCACATACAAAAACACTGTCACAGGCACACTCAGAAAAATTTTTGACCAAATATCTGGGCACTTTGTGACTCAGACAAGTAGACACAGAAAATTTACCACCACGATATGTGTATACAATATAAAACAATATCAGATATTTATAAGTTAGTAGAATTTGAAGAGTGCTGAGAGGAATCCTGAAATTAGAATTAATAGTAAATCAACTTTATTCTTATTTCTCCTTCTCTCTATTATCCTTTCCCTTCTTTCCTTCCATATAATTTACTGAGACTACTGCTAAGCACCAAGAATACAGGGAAGAATAGAACATAAACTTCTACTGTAAACTCTCATGAATGCAATAAATATCATGAAAGACCATAATTAAGTTGCTACAGAATCTCAGAGGAGAAAGAATCTAATTCTGTCTTGAGATGCCAGAGTATTGTCCTTAGGCTAGACAGAACAGGTCATTAAAGAGAGAAGAAATAGTCAGAAGACATTATGTAGTCTATTTAGGGAAAGATTGATGCTCTGCATGGCTATGACAAAGAGCTTTTGGACTTTGCCCTATATGAAAGTGGAGTGTTAAAGTACAGAAATATCATAATTTTGAATTTTTAAAACATACCTCTGGCTGTGAGGTGAAAAAGTGAAGAATAAACTAAAAGCATATTGAAACTAAAGGTATAAGAAACCTAAACTGTATTCTGGCTTAGGTTTTCAAGGTAAGACACCTAAAGCAAAGACAATAATAATGACAAAGAAGATACAAAACTGGAATAGACTGACATAGAAGAATAGTAACTAGTTTGTTGAGGATTTTTATCATGAATGGGTGCTATATTCTTTCAAATTATTTTCTGCTTCTATTGAGATGATCATAGGTTTGTTTTTTTGTTTTTAATTTTGTTTATCTGGTGAAACACATTTATTGATTTGTATATGTTGAACCACTCTTGCATCCCTGGGATGAAACCCACTTAATCATGTTGAATTGTCTTTTTGATGTGCTCTTGGATTTGGTTTACTAGTATTCTCCTGAAAATTTTTGCATCTATGTTCATGAGGGATATTTATCTGTAATTTTCTTTGCTTATAGTGTCTTTTCCTGGCCTTGGTATCAGGATGACACTGGCTTCGCAGAATGAGTTAGGGAGGATTCCCTCCTTCTCTGTGTTATAAAAAAGTATCAGTGAGATAGGAACCAGTTCTTTGTAAGTCTGGTAGAATTTGGCTGTGAATCCATCTGGTTCTGGGATTATTTATCTGATGGGAGATTTTTTATTACTTTCAATCTCACTACTCATAATTGGTCTGTTCAGGATTTCTATTTCTTTTTGATTCAAGCTTGGGAGGATGTGTCTTTCAAAAACTTATCAACTTCCTCTGGATTTTCTAGTTTGTGTGCATAGAGGTTTTCATAGTAGTCTCGCATATTTCTGTGGTATCAGTTGTAATGTCTCTGTTTCATTTCTGATTGAGTTTATTTGAATCCTTTCTCCTTTATTTCTGGTTAATCTAGCTAGTGGTTTATTGATTTTGTTTATATGTTCAAATAATCAACTTTGGATGTCATTGATCCTTTGTTTTATTTTCTGGATTCCATTCATTTAGTTCTACTCTGATCTTTGTTATTTCTTTTTTTCTGCTAGTTTTGGGTTTAGTGTCTTCTTTTTCTAATTCCTTAGTGTGTCATTAGGTTGCTAATTTGTGATTTTTCTGTCTTTTTTATATAGACATTTAGTGTTACGAACTTCTATCTTAGCACTGATTTTGCTGTACCCAGAAATTTTGGAATCTTATGCTGCTTTTGTCATTGAATTTGAAAATTTTTTGATTTCCATCTCATGGTCATCATCGACCCAAGGATTGCTCAGGACATATCTCAAAATAATGAAAGCCATATATGGCAAACCCACAGCCAACATCATACTGAAAGGAAAAAATATAAAAGCATTTCCCTAAGAAGTGGAAAAGATAAGGATGCCCACTGTCACCACTTCTATTTAACATAGTACTAGAATTCCCACCCAGGGCAATTGGGTAAGAGAAATAAATGAAGGACATCCAAACCTGAAAAGAAGAGGTCAAACTATCCTTGTTTGCCAATGATATGATCTTATCTCTAGAAAATCCTGAATATTACTTGAAAACAATTCTAGAATTGATAAAAGAAATATAAAATTAATGTACACAAATCAATAGGATTTCTATACACTAATTACAGTCAAGCTGAGAGTCAAATCAAGAATACAAGACCATTTATTACAGCTGCAAAGAAAATGAAACAGCTAGGATTATACTTAACCAAGAGGGTGAAAGATAGCTACAAGAGGAACTGCAAAACACAGATGAAAAGTATCATAGATGACACAAACAAATGGAAAAACATCCCATACTCATGGCTTGGACAATTAACAATGTTAAAATGTCCATACTGCAAAATGTGATTTATAGATTCAATGCAATTTCCATCAAAATACCACCATCACTTTTCATAGAATTAGAAAAAGTTACCCTAAATTTCACATGAAATAAAAAAGGAGCCCAAAGCAATCCTAATCAATAAGAAAAATGTGGAGGCATCACATTACCCTACTTTAAATTATACTACAAGACCATAGTAACCAAAACAGTATATTGCTGACGTAAAAACAAATACGTATATCAATGGAACAGAATAGAGAACCCAGAAATAAAACCATACAACTACAACCAACTGATTTTTTCACAAGAAGACAAAAACATACACTGGGAAAAGGAATCCCTATTCAGTAATTAATGCTTGGAAAATTAGGTAGCCACATGACAAAGAATGAAATTGTATCCCTATCGCTCATCATATATAAAAATTTACTGAAGATGGATTAAAGACTTAAATGTTAAGCCCTGAAACCATAAAAATTCTAAAAGAAAATATTGAGAAACTTCTTCTGGATATTGGGTTAGGCAAAGAATTTACGACTGAGATCCTAAAAGCAAATACAGCAACAACAAAAACAAATAAATGGGACTTAATTAAACTAAAAAGTTTCTGCACAGTGAAGAAAATAATCAACAGAGTAAATAGACAACCTACAGAATGGGAGTAAATATTCACAAAGTATACATCTGACAAAAGGATATTAGTAATTTCCTGGATATTAGTAATATCCAGAATCTACATAGAACTCAAACAAATCAGCAAGAAAAAAAATTATCTCATTATAAAGTGGACAAAACACATGAACAAAGTCTTCTCAAAAGAAGATACGGTCAACAAATATACGCTAAAACTCTCAACTTCATTAATCATCAGGGAAATGCAAATTAAAACCACAGTGAGATACCATCATACTCCTCTCAAGATGACCATTATTAAAAAGTCAAAAAAAGATATATGTTGGCCTGGATATAGTAAAAATAGAACACTTATACACTGTTAGTGGGGCTGTAAATTAATACAACTTCTATGGAAAACAGTATGGAGATTCCTCAAAGAACTAAAAGTAGACTACTATTCAATCGAGCAATCTTACTATTGGATATGTACCCAAAGGAAAAGAAATCATTACATCAAAAAGATATCTGCACCCAAATATTTATCACAGCACAGTTCACAATTGCAAGAATATGAAATCAAACTCAGTGCCCAGCAACTGATAAATCAATAAAGAAAATGTGGTGTATATATAATATAGGATATTACTCACCTATAAAAAAGAATAAAATAATATCTTTTGCTGCAACTTGTATGGAACTAGAGACCATTATCCTAAGTGAAGTATCTCAGGAAAGGATAAACAACTACCACATGTTCTCACTTATAAATGGGAACTAAATAATGGGTATATATGGTCATAAAGTGTTACAATGGACATTGGAAAATAAGAAAAGGGGAGGGTAGATGAGGATGATGGATCAGAAATTGTCTATTGGGTACAATGCACACTATTCTGGTAATGGGTACACTAAAAGAACTTCAGCTTTATACAATTCATCCATGTAACCTAAAACAATTTTACCCACTAAATCTATTGAAATAAAAAAAAAAGAAGCAAAATGACTCAGATGTAAAAGCTAAACGAAATGAATGAATCTCTGACACCCATGTTTCTGGACTGAGCAATCAGTTAAAGCATGGAGTTGTTTATCAAAGTGAATCATTCATGGAGGGAAAGGTTTTGAAAAGGCTAGATAACTAATTCAAAGATGGATACTTGAATTAAATAACTTGTAAGTCAGTAGAGTTAAGATACTCTGTATGAAATCACCACAGTATTAGTAATTGTGACTATGGATACGGTTGATGAAGGAGAGTATATAAGGTGATGAGAGGAAGGCCAATAGTAGAAACCCAGGGAACAACAACATTTATGGAACAGACTACAGAACTGAAGCCTATGAAGAGTACTGAAAAGAGTTTATAGCAGTAAAAAATGCACATACACACACATACAATGCACAAAAACAACAAAAAAAGTGATGCAAAGAGAAGAAAATAAAGTATTTCAAGTTTAAAGGTGCAGATATCATAGATATTTCAGAAATGAGTTGTCTAAAGTCATGCTTTGATATTGCTTTAGATGGCCATTTGCCATCTTAGTAAAATATTTGCATAGAGATATTAAAGACAATGCTGATGGGTAGGTAATCAAGAATGGGAGATGAGGAATGCAGAAGATTCACTTAATGGGAATGAATAAGATAGAGAGTAATATAAAGTTGAAGAGTGTTCGTTATAAATGAAAGAAAGATCAATGGACTCTATTTCCAGCCTATCTCTTTCCTCTCCTCTTTCATTATTGTGTGGGTTTCATGAATCTATCGTCTGGCTAATTCTTTCTCTGGACTCGCAGGTTAATTTTCCACATTTTCTGGCACATTTAAATTATTTACTCAATACTTAGTGACATATTGGTACCAATGCTCTTTCTGGTAACTGTTTTTAATAACAAAGCACATCATGGCAATTAATTCTCTTTGTTAGTAATATTGATATTTTAATACTTTTTTGTAAATAAAAAATATCATTCAAACAAAGATGAAATTTAAAGTTCTTGGCTACTTGTGACTGCTTGATTATCTGAGACTGTGTCACCCTACATCATTCTCAAAGTGATACAGCAGATGTCTTTTGACTCCCTAGAGAGTCTGAAAAGGAGAATTAAAACTATGCCTGTTTTTTTTTTAATACTTGAGACATATTGGAAATGGGGTTGTTTTCCTTGCTTCTAAACAACTATGGCCACCTTCAGTTTGTTAACTTCATTTTGCAATGATTTCATTCCTTTTATATATTTATTCCTCAATGCCTCCTTCTTTTGGCTGCCCATGTGTTTAAACTCAATTTCTAAAAGAAACTTTAGTTTGTTAAGCATGGCTTACAAAATAAAAGGAACAAACTGCAGTCCTAAAATGAATATAGTAAAGCATTTTCACTCCAGTAGCCACTTTTCCCTTTATATATCTTTTTTTTTTTTTTTGCAATAATAGGCACTGTTAAATGAATTGAGGTTTCTGGGTTTTTCTATCATGACCTTGTTTACTTTATCCCTCATTAGAAAAGTAATTTGTATTTGGCAGTTAAAAATACAGTAGCTGTTTTGACATATCTGTATCAATTAGATCCTTCCATTCTAAATTAGAACAGGGTTAGACAGACATAAACTTCCAGGTTTACATTGTCCACAATTGTAGAATGCAAAAGTGGGATTATTGGAAATTCAGAGAAAGAAAATTTCCTTTTCATGGGAAATATCTGCATGTAGTAGGAACTGAGAAAGTTGTGTGGTGAATTGTCATTGTCATACTCATTTGTTCTGTTATACTTGCCTGGATTACATCATTTTTCCATTCTGATTGCTTTAGTTTAGAACTTTGGTTGCCATGTTATTATTGTACAAGGCAGTGCATCTTTTAATTGCATTTACTGACCAGAATATTCACTAAAAATAAACAGCTACTAATGTGCACAATAGTTCAATATATAGTGTTTGAAAGAAAAAGGAGTAATTTAGAAGAAAAGAGATATGCTGTTACTCTGCAAGGATCAAAAGATATTTCTGCAAATCTATTTCTACAAAGGACTTGGAAGCTCATTGACTTAAGTCCATTGCTAAATTCAGTGGACAAGCTGTTTTCCATCAGAATATTCTGGATACAATGGAAAAGGATGTTCTTACATCTGTTTTTTTTTAAGGGTAGTTAAGACATCTGAGTCAAAGAATAAATCAATCATGCAGACAGGTATTGTTGAGGCATTGAAGCTTATCTCCATAGAAGATTCCATCAAAAGGAAACAGAGGTCAGTTTCAGTGGCTCTCATCTATAATCCCAGAACTTTGGAAGACTGAACAGGGGGCATTGTTGAGGCCAGAAGTTTGAGATCAGCCTGGGTATCACAGGAGGTTGTCTCTAAAAAAAGAAAACTTTTTAAATTATTCAGGAGTGGTGGTGCCCCCCTGTGGTCCAGGCTACTTGGGAAGCTGAGACAGAAAGATTGCCTGAGTCCAGGTGTTTGAGGTTACAGTGAGCTGTGATTGTGCCACTGCACTTCAGTATGGGTGGCAGAGCTGGACTCTGTCTCTAAAAGAAGAAAAAAAGATAAAAAAGAAGGAAACAGAAATCATGAGAAAAATATCTAAAATGAAAACTATTGGTAAATGATTACATAAATAAATATTAAGACTCTCACAGCTTATTTATTATAGAATTCTGATAAATAAATCAATAAAATCATTCATTATGAATTTACTTATAATTAAAAATATATTTATACTAATATAATTTTAACTAAAATGGAAACAATGAAACTTGCTTGATTCTGTCATCTTATTAAGAGAAACAGCTAGAGAAAAAGTCTCAAAAGCACTAACTGGCCACATAATCTCTCATTTTCATAAAAAAGGTACCATTTTTATGTCATATAGTCAGTTAAGAAATTTAATTATAGAGTAGTTAAAACAATAACCAATGCCAAAATAAATCATGTGATAAAAAATTAGAACAAAATGCTAAAATTTTGCCTGAACCACTATTTACATTTGAATTTGACTTTCAAATAAAGACTTCTAAATGAAAGAGAAAAAAATGCTTAAGCTTTATTCTAGCCTACACACTAATATTTATAAGTGTGGACAAACCTAGGGTAAATAAAATAGAAGAGCTAAATTGAGCTGACAAAATTCTTAATGTTTATTTTAGTATAAAATAATACGAAACACTCATATTCGCTTTGTTTTGAAATGGCAATTACAAGCTGTGGTGAAAATAACATATTTTAATATACTATAGTACTCATATTTTATTTAGGAAAATCATAAGTAATCTTTGATGGGAAAATCAGAACATTCAGGTTGAAATATATGTTTCAGTATCAGAATTACTTTATATAAATGAAAGTTACTGTATGAAAATAGGAGCTGCACTTAAAAAGAAAAATAAGACAGTTGCAGAATAGCTAACAGGAATTTTGAATGTAACATATTATATTTGAAAGACTAATTTACCCAAATGATTTACATAGGTGCTATAGAATTTATGATTATGTTTATTATTTATCAGATAAATATGATGGGTTTTCTTTATCTCAAAGACATGAAAGTTTTTCTCATCTGTTCTGCAAATGTGATTAATGAGTAATTTGAAACCCAGGGCAATAGCATGTGTATATTGTTAGCTTTTGTTAAAAAAAAAAAAGCAAACTAATAAAGACTTCTAAACACATTTTCTAAAGACTTTTTCCACTCTATGTCTGCTAGTCTTCTGGGAAAACAGGGAAATATTAAAGTTTGAAATTATAAAATTATAATAAAACAGAAATCTAAAATTAGAAGTCCATATTATAAAGTAAATATAGTTGCTTTATGCTAGTTTTTTAATTAAAAGTATATTATCAGTGTTTATAAATTCTTTTGAATGTGAATCTGTCCTACCAAAACGTCATTCATCAATTAGACTACTTTCCTTGTCAAACTAATATTACATTGCTTTCATATTCTTACTTCTTATTTTTACACAACCCCCAACCCACCAAAAAGTATCTAAGCACCCTAAGAACTGGTCATATCCCATGATTATAAAATTTGAATTTGGAGACTATATAGTATATCATATTGCTGCTAGGCTACAAACCTGCATAGCATATTACAGTACTGATACTCTAAGCAATAGTAACATGATGATGAGTATTTGTGTATCTAAACACATCTAAACATAGAATAGGTACCAGAAATATACACTGTTATAGTCTTATGGGACCACTGCTTTGTATGCTATTTGTCATTGATCAAAACATTCAGTGCATGACTATATAAGCAAAGGACTTCAATTGTTTCCCCAAATTAAACAAACACATTTAAATAGCCTAAAATACATCAATTTTGAAGAATATTTATACATGCAGCATATCAGTACAGTGAATTAAAATTTTTTCTAGATATGCATAAAATGATGTTGGTATTTTAATAGTGATTGCATTGAATCTATAGATCACTTTGAGTAGTATACACATTTTAACAATATTGATTCTGCCAATCCATGAGCATGGTATGGTTTTCCATCTGTTTATATCCTTTGCAATTTCTTTCCTCAGTGTTTCGTAGTTATCCCTCTATAGGTCTCTCACCTCCTTGTTAAATATATACCCTATGTATTTTAATTTATTTGATGCTATTGTGAAAGGTATTGTATCTTTGATTTGATTCTCAGCTTGACTGTCATTGGTATAAATGAAAACTACTGATTTGTGTGCATTGATTTTATAACCTGAGACTTTGCTAAATTCATTTATTAATTCCAGGGGTCTCTTGGTTGAATCTTTGGGGTTTTCTAGATATAAGATCACATCAACAGCAAAGAGCAATAGTTTGTCCTGTTCTTTTCCCATTTGGATACTCTTGATTTCCTTCTCTTGTCTGATTGCTATGGCAAGGACTTCCAGCACTATGTTGAATAGAAGTGGTGATAGTGGGCAACCTTCTCTGGTTCCAGTTCTAAGCAGGAATGCTTTTGATTTATCTCCATATCACTTAACTCCAGTGAGAATGGCTTGTATCAAAAAGTCCCAAATGTTGGCATGGATGTGGCAAGATAGGAACACTCATAAACTGCTAGTAGGACTGCAAATTAGTACAACCTCTATGGAAAGTAATATGGAGATATCTCAAAGAAAGAAAAGTAGAACCACCATTTGATCCAGCAATCCCACTACTGGATATTTACCCAACTGAAAAAAAGACATTCTATAAAAAAGACATCTGCATTTGAATGTTCATTACATCAAAATTCACTACTGCAAAGATGTGGAAACAACCCAAGTGCCCATCAATACATGAGTGAATTAATAAAATGTGGTATATGTATACCATGGAGTTCTACTCAACCATGAAAAATATGGTGAACTAATACCTCTTATATTTTCCTGGATGGAGCTGGAGCCCATTATTCTAAGTGAAGTAACACAATAATGGAAAAACAAGAACTACATGTACTCATCATTAAACTGGTACTAAATTGATAAACATTTATGTGCACATATGGAAGTAACATTCATTGGATGTCAGGCAGGTGGGAGTAGGGAGGAGAGGATGGGTAAGTTCACACCTAGTGTGGTTGGTGCTCACTGTCTAGGGGTTGGGCACTCTTGTAGCTCTGACACAGAAGGTGCAAAGGCAATATATGTAACCAAAGCATTTGTACCCCCCTAATAACCTGAAAATTTAAAAAAATATATCTCATTTTTTGGTTTGAATTCACATATTAAGAGTCCTGGTTAAACATTTCAGTAAATTTGTCTGCCCAAGGATCTTACTTTGCTACTAAAAGTGATTATCAGCTTTTATACTTGAAAAAATGTTTCTCATCTTTCTTGCAATCTATAGAGTGCAATGTGGAGATCTGGGTTCATGGTCTTGACAGTGGGAAAAGATGGGAGGGAACACTCCAGAATGATTAGCTTAATCTCTGAGAAGATGTGGTGGCTGCAAGACTATAAGGTAAACTATAACAATGTACTTATACTGACTTCTTAATAGACTGTTTCTGACCTAATGTGGAGATAAATCTTATTTACGCAATGCCACATTTTTCTTAAGAAAGAGAGCTTTGGAAATTAAGGAGAAAACAGCATGATGTTTCAATTCCTATCTATTGTGTTTTCTTACTTTATTTTAGTACTTGAATAATTTTTCCAGTATGTAATTTTAATGTCTAATGAACATGTTATAAATAACTTTATTCCTTCTCTCTCCAGGTGTTTAATTATCAAACAGCACAGGGGCCTTTTGTACTACTATTTCCCTTTTATATTTTGTAATGATATTAACCTGCTAGGACAATTATTTTAGGTATTGTCCCCAAAATATATGTAGCTTATTTTAACATAAAATTAGTTCTTCCTCACAATTATATGCCTCTCTAACACAATCGTCTTTAATAATTTAGGGTAGGTGAAATCCACTGACATTTGCATTGTGATTCATGCTACTTGCATTCCAACTAAGGGTATTGTCTTTCTGCCTATCAAATATTCTCTTATCGTTGAACTCAGCTGGATATACTGCACTTTACTACACATAATTTTATTATAAAACAGTCCATGTAGCAGTACGGATCTCTGAAATAGTACCCCTGCATTCATTTCATAGAAAGCAGATGTGTTCTCACGGTTCTTCATGGCTATTCTTCCTCTGCAATACGGACTTTTCAAAGTAGAAAGAAAAAGACTTCAGCATTTAGATTTAGTCACTTAACATAAGAAAAACTTTTCATGTCAATAATTTTTTTTTCTTTCAAGATTAAAAAGGCTTGGAAGGGAAAGTTGTCATTCTGTCTTATCAAAGCTAGGGATAAAACCTGGAGTTGAGCTAGTACAATCTGAGTCTTAAAAAATGTATTCATTCTTTCATTCATTCAATTGTTCAACTGAAAAAAAATTTTCCTCTATTTGCCAGGAACTGGGATAGTCATTGGAACTTTCAGCAAATCACTTGAATTTGAACTCTCTAACTCTCAGTAACTAAATTTGTAGAATTGAGATGATATGACCAACAGAAAAAGAAAGAAAAAATATATAGCCAAGACAAAGGGACACATTGTATGACTGAATATATGCTGGTTATTAGTGTAAACTTTTTAGAGTAGTGGTTAAGAGTGCCTAGATTTTGCAGCCAGATGGCCTAGGTTTAGTTATATTCACTGGCCAGACAAACTTAGACAAAATACTCTGTAAAACAAAAATACAGTATTTTCTTTCTCATAGTGCTATTTCAATAAGTTAATATGTATATGGTAGTCTCCTGAATCTCAATCTGTAGTTAAAAGCTTTTTGAGGTTTCAGTTACCCATGGTTAACCCTGGTTCAAAAATATTAAATGGAAAATTCCAGAAATAAACAATCTATGAATTTTAAATTATGCATTGCTCTGAGTAGCATGATAATGTGAATTATGTCTTTGTCTAGTGTCTTCATGCTGGAGATGCTATCTGTTCAATAGTCACTGAGTAGCTATCACAGTTACAAGATGGACTGTGGTGGTAGCCCTGTATTTGTACTCAAGTAACCATTATTGTAGTTAATAATGGTCCCAAAGCACAAGGGTATTGTGTCTAATTTATAAATTAAACTTTATAATAAATATGTATGTTTAAGAAAAACATAGTAAATAAAGGGTGTGATACTATCCACAGTTTGAGGCATCACTGGGGGTCTTGGCATGTATCCCCCATGAATAAAGAGAGTCTGCAGTAGAATATGTAGAATGTTCTGTAACACATGTGTAGAAAAATCTCAATAAATATAACTAGTAGAGATGTCTCTAATATTTTGTCAAATTTAGAGCTATATGAAAAATATCTGTTAGGAACAGAAGTGGATAGTCATGACATTTATTAAATTACTCTTTGTGATTGTATTAAATATTAACACTATGAAATTCCATGTAAAGTACAAAGAAGAAGAAAGAAAATATGTCCATATATATGCAAAAAAATCAAAGAAACATTTTGAAGATCTTGTGAAAATATGAAGCCATAATAAGGAATTTCTACCTTTGTGTCTTATCATATGTTCTGCTCTTATATAACTTCATTGTGTGATCTAACATTGTTAGTTTATACATATTTTCTTTTGTTTATGATCAGAGTCCTTAGAAGCATAAAAACTAAATATCAAATTTCAGGGACTTATTTTGTATTGGAGGGATATTTATAATACAATTTTTTGGTTAAGTTTTTGCACCTAAACACATGATATTGTATGGAAAATTTAACTGTGGTGTGTTTTTATGTTAACAAATTACAGTTAATTAGTTTTAGGTAAAAAATGGTATGATGTTACAACCAGGGTTTTCTAGGATCTAGGATTCTCTTACATCAACCGTCCCCAAACTTTCCTGCTGACACCTATTAGATTACTGAAAGCTAAGGAAAAATAAACAATTCAGCTAAATGTATCTTTTAAAACAATTCAATGCTCATACTGAATGCTAATTACTTTTTTATTCCAACCTTATGTGCTTGATATCATGGACACCTTCTAATATCATTCTTCATCTCTATCACTGAAAGTCTGCATCTGAGATGCCTTCATTGTAAACTGTATCACACCCCAGTCTTGCTGCACCTTCCAAAACAAATGTTCTTCTAAGAGGAATTTACAGACAATCCAGGCTTCATCATTCCAGCTAATATCGGTCGAGGATATAGTGCTCAACAGAAGAAACATACTTTGATTACTTCATTTTGTACCAGATTTATTTCTTAATATTAGTGTTCTCATATTTGCTTAAAGCTTTGATGTAGTGATGGTGGAGATATACAATTAAGAGTTTCTCAAGCAAGCCACAATTTTCTTCCCCAGGAGATTGAACTAGAGATAAAATGACAAGTGTGTGTGTATAGATCCTTAGCAACATTGTGATGTTTTTGTATCACAGTGACATTTATTAGGAATGGTTTTGGGATAACCCAATTGGTTATTTCACTATTCTAGTTTAGTCAGAGTTATCATACAGAAAACATTGTTTTACAAAGATTTAAAATCAAAGTAATTCACTGCAGAGACAGATATTGAAATCTTTCTTTCTCTCTTTCTTTCTCTCTTTGATAATTTAGAAAGCACTTTTATGCAATTTAAATATTTAAAAAATTGACAGCACTGACAAAATCCATTTTTGTTTTAGAGTCAAAATATTGACATTTTGTTGTTTTCTTATAGCATTTATCAAAAACAGTATCCTAATACAGTACCAGTGTACTATCTTCTATCCAAAATTCATAAATTGAGTACACTATCGAGATTAAATTTTTTTTCTGTAATGATGGAACATTCAAATTCTTAATTAAAAGTTTTTCTATTGTTTCAGGATACCTACCCATCCTCCCTAATGAAGTACATTATAATAGCTGGCCTGCCCCAGTGGCCTATTTTATATGTGTATGTTTATGAAATTCAAGAACTAAAAGGACTTTGGAAATCTATGTATCTGTATTATTTTCTTGATCTCTGCTTTCAAACTACTACAATGGTCCCATCTATCTCAGTAAGCCCTCTTTGAAAGTAAACCAAGGGTCAATTTGTGTGAGAGTAAGAAAGCTACCACAAAGAGTGTTGACCTGTAGCTCACTAATCTCTTTATAATGTTAGATTCTGGATTCATTGATAAGAATGTAAAATGAGAGGTTCAGTAAGCAGACTATTTTTAATTTATTTTACAAAGCATTTTATAATTTACTTGAGTAAATTAGTTCTCTAAATTATTAAACTTACTTTGAATTACTTTAATATCCACAAAATAGGTAGGGAACCAGACAGCCAACCTAAAAAAGTGTCAGCTCACAGTGCAAAACTAAGATGCACTGATGATCTTGCAGAAATCATAGAATCTACTTATAGGTTACAAAGGGTTGACTGTTTACACTTAAGTTCATGTATGTGTGTGTGTGTGTAATTCCATTGATTATAAATTTATGGACAGTATAATCATTCTGCACTTAATGATGGACCACATATAACACTGTGGTCCTGTGAGATTATAATGAATGTGAAAAATCCCTATAGCCGAGTGATGTTGTAGCCATTGAAAAGTCGTAGCTCAAAGCATTATCTTCTCTATGTTTACATATGTTTATATAGACAAATTCTTGCCATTGTATTACAAATGCCTACATTATTCAGTGCAGTAACTGAAACTGTACAGGTTTGTGGTCTAGGAACAATAGGCTATACCATACATCCTAGATGTGTAGTAGACTATGCCCTCTGGGTCTGTGTAAGTGCATTCTATGATATTCACATGACAAAATCACCTAACCATGCATTTCTCAGAACTTATCCTAGTTGTCAAGAGACACATGACTTTATGTCCCTTAATTCTCATCATGAAATGTAATTTGATGTCATTCTTTTTTCTGTGATTCACAATGTAATGATATAAAAAGTGATTCTGCGAATCACATAGCTCTTTAGTATCCTTGATATTATGTACTTAAGTTGCATTTTAATACATAATACATGATTAGATATAGTAGATTTTTTTCATGAAGATAATAATTCACTACTCTTTGAATTAAGCTTCCTTTTGAGCTCATGATAATACAACTGTTATTCCAGTCTGCAGGGAAAGAATATCTTTCCTCTGCTTACCTTTGATTATTTCTCAGAAAATGATTCTAATATTTTTAATATGAAAGTTTCCTTCAGCAGCTACAATGGAAATGACTAATATGATGTACCAGACACAAAGTTCAACAACATTCAAAAATCATTGGTAAAATTTAACCCTCCAGTATATTGTTTACATTTATATGTGGTCACAAGTAGTAATCTCTTATGTTATTTTGCTAATGAAATATTTACAGAGTTACAAATGAAGTCTGCCTATCACTTTCCTTTACACAGATTACCAAGTTGTTAAAATAAAACAGTATAATGACACATACCCTATGTCTGGAAGATCTTTAATGTTAAGAAAATCATAGATCTATGTTGCTTTGCTTACTAAATATTTTAGTTTTCACATGGTTGATTTTTTTCCCATTAAGTGATTCATTGCTATCATTTCATCATTTGTCTAAAATAACTACAGATGAATCATATTTATTGCTTGGTGTTTAACCTACCAATGGTTAACCTTGAAAATAAAATAATGATGACTTATTATTCTCATTACAATATAATGCAATATAATGTAATATGATGTAACATAATAACAGAATATATTTTATAGTAATTCCACTCTGTTCCACAAGATTTATATAGTGACTATTTAATGCCAGACACTATAGTGGGAAGCAAGAATAGAAATTTAGAACACAACTTTTTAAAACATATAGACTATTTGATCTGTTATGGTGGTTACTATCTGCCTTAGTCTCTTTGGGCTGCTATAACAAAATGCCATATACTGAGTAGCTTACAAACAACAGACATTTATTTCTCACAGTTCTGGAGGCTGAAAAGTCCAAGATGAAGGTACCAGCAGATTTGGTGTCTGGTGAGGGCTTGCTCTTCTGATTCATCAATATGGCCTTCTTCTCACTGTGTCCTCAAATGGCAAAAGGGGCAAACAAGATCCCTCAGGCCTCTTTCACAAAGGTACTATCACATTTATGAGGGCTCCAATCTCATGACTTCATTATCTCCCAAAGGTCTCGCCTCTTAATAGGGATTGTGGGGCAGAAACATGCACAACATAGTATTATCTTTGTGAATTTTGATAATTTTATAACTTTTATGTACCTCAGTTTTTAATATATAAAATGAAACTAACAATACCTACATCATAGTTGTGTTTGTGTGTGTGTGTGTGATGTTTAAAGAACAAAATGCAAGCAAAGCTCTTATCCACAGCTTGTATACCCTTCATGGAGGTGAACTATTACTAGAAGAATTTGGAAAATGTTTAGATATAGACTGCACATTCAGTTATCTCCACAGAAGAGACAGGAACTTAAACAAACAATAAGTGCAACAGTAAAAATGCAAAATATTTAAGTAGCATAAGGAAGGGAGGAGATTTATGAACTCATCATGGAAGACATTCTATTTAATCAGATTTTGAGGAATGAAAACGAGTTTCATAGAGATAAAAAACCAAAACAGATCATTTCATATTGATGAAATGTGGTAAAAAGACAAGGAGAGAGGATACCACATGGATTGGAGTGGAATCAAGAAGTTCAGAATGGTGGAAAACTATATTGCAAGGGAGTCAGACATATTCCATAAAGGTGGACATAATGACAGCTTCTTTTTCCCTTTGGGGACAGATGATTTCCTTTCCTGATAGCACTCAGAAATTTCACATGGTCTTTAAAGGCTCATTATCTATCCAAACATCATTTATTGATGCCAGATACTAAGTTCTGGGAATAAAAAATGAAATAAAATATGTAATGATTCCCTGTTCTTAAGTCCAATTGGAGAAAAAGGTATATAAATAATTAAAGCATGCAGCACTAGTGTTTTAATAGAGCTACATTCAAGATGCTTATGGAGAGAATTCATATCTGCCTTTAATAGACATCTTGATACCAGATTAATCCCCCAACTATAACAAAGTGTAGAATCTGGATAAAGTAGTTTTAAAAAATGAATATTTGAAATCATCATAAAAGGAAAAAAAGGCAAGAATTTGGGGTTTGATATTTCAAAGATAATGAAATGTGTTGTGGTGAGCTGAATTTTTCTATAGACTTTTACTGTCAGGGAATTTGTTTATGCACTGTAAGAGAAAGAAAGGCTGTAGAGGAAGCAGTCTAAAGCTTGTGGCATCTTATGAAGCTGACTAGAAAAATATTGGATTTAAGGCTAGCAAGGCAGTTAGGACCGGAAGGTTCAATACTGTGAATAACAGTGCTACATATGTGGGGTTAAGATTCTAAGAAACCAGTCCAAAGCAGCCATTAGTAGGCTCGAAAACTAAGCAGAGATCTCAACAGTCCCTGAGTGTTGAGACAACAATGGAAATATCTGGTGTGCAGTGGAGGAAGGGACTTTTAAAGTCCCCAAGCTTTTAGCTGAGACCTTTTATTTATTTCTGATCTTAAATGTTGATACTTAATTTTAGCCATTTTTAATTGCTGACAGCATGCCAATCATTCCAAAAGCACTAGAAGCAAGATCAAACAATTTTGTCAAATGCAGTTGTATATTTGCAACTGAAACCGAATATCTCCATCTGTGCATTCATAGCTTTGTCCAGAACACTAAATTCAACTACGAGTGCATTCTCTTTTCTTCACTCTCACTAGTTCCTTCTCCTGGATTTCTTATTTCAGTTAATGTAACATATCTTCATCTACCCAGAAATCTAAAAGATATACACTCATGATTTCTGATTCCTTTTCTTCACTCTCTAAGAGAACTTATATCCTAAACTCTGTAAATTAATGCTTAAACCTCCTCCAAGGACTCATTTTCATTCTAATTCTAATTGTCATAATGAAATTGTCTAATTTCATTCTAATCCAATTGATATCATCTCTTGCTCACTTTGTTTCACTGCACTCCTAACAGCATCCTTTGTTTCAGCCCCTCTCTTTCCCAAATATCCACAATGATTATCACTTGTCATAACATATTTCTTATGTGCCTAATAATTGCCCAAATGAATTCATGGCTTTTTACGATGTGGCTTCATCTTACAACTTCTCCTCATGGGACCTGTGTCTCAGATGCCCTATATACACCTAATATTTTCATTCATCCTCTTTTCTTTGCTGAGAATACCCTTCGTATGCCTTTTACAGCTGAAAAAATGCTGGTCACCCTTCAAAGCCCCGTGCAAATAGCAAAAGCCTTAACAACCTTATTGTTTTCACTCAGATACAATTAATTTCTTTCACTGTGTCTCTATAACTATTTCAGTCATATTGCTATTTTAACACTTACATTGTATTTTCATGAATTACTTATAAATCTATCTCTTTTTATATGGTGTGCTCTATTAAAACTGGACTCATATTAATAGCATTGTTTCTTTACAACTTAGCATAAGACCCCTGAGACATAAGTTGTTGATTGAATTATATTTTCACACCCAAGAGACTTTTTTGCCTAATAACACCCAAGTATGAAAGGAATGGACCTTTAAAATGAATACTCATATTCTTATATCCGGTTAAAAGTTTTGGAGAAAAAGCAGCATTAAAAAAGCATATCAAAAAATTACAGTTCTTTTAGGAAACCTGTTTAAATGTTATGCAAATAACTCTTAAGGAAGTAAAGTGTGAAGCAGTTTGACTAAAATGAATTTATGATAGTGTCACTTTTAAGTTGGATTTGTTGTCTTCTGATCTTTTTTTTGTGATCTACATGCCTCTAGACTTATTAACATTTAATTGTTACCACCTTTCTGAATTGAAATAAAAGACATAATTATGAATTATATAATTTTCACAAATCCTTATAATCTCAGCATAAATATATACGTAAAATAAATATTTCTTTCTTTGTGAATATTTTGTATTTCAAGTTTATTATACTTACTAGGTCCTATATGAAACAAAGAAAAAAATGTATTTTGCCACCACCACCATCATACTTAAATATCCAGCCAGGAAAATATCTGAAAAATAATATGCATTTTTATTCCTGAATAACACAAATGATATTGATAAACATGTTAGTTTCCACTATGCAACTTTTTTCCACATTCTCTCTAACTCCTGCAAAAATAAAATAAAATAAATTTTAAGGAGCTTAATTTGAAAGTTTAGGAGCAATCTGAAAAAAACAAAACAACGTAGTTATCATCATCAGGGGACAATGTTATATGCTTTAAAAAATAATTATGTAGGGAGTGGTAATGATATTATTTTTATTCTCTTTTCAAGAATGCCCTACCTGAGAACTAAAGTTATGGAAAGAAAAATTAACATATACCAGAGAATGTTGCTTCCATTGTCTAAAAAATTAAGGTAACTATACGTCCTCAACCAGATATCTTTATGTGATAATACTTTATCTTCGAAAGTCTTATTGCCCAATAATGCTTGTCTCAAGAATTCATGAATCATTCACTATACCTGAATCTGAAGCATCTTTTCCAGAAAGCAAGACTTAGTGAAGGACAATCACCAGTGATAATTTAATATAATATGTTTTTAGCCCATCTATAAATGCCTACTGGCAGCAAAAAATAAAGACATCATTGTGTTTTTGTAATTTTTCTTTAACAATCTGATATTAATTTATGGTACAAGTGAGGGTTTAATTTTCTCACTGGTATTAACTTTCTGTTTAATTAAGTCAAACTAAAGGATAATCAATTAATTCATTACTGTATTTTCCATGCAAATTAAAAATCTATTTATTTGTGTAACTTCTGTATAGCTGTTCTGTGAGTGCTTGACATGGTCAAAAATTTCCCAGCCCAGATGTATTATTGAGAATTAGACAAAATACATAGAGGGAGAGGCATAACTTATGTTGTTTTCACAAATCTACCTATAATTTTTCTGAAAATCCATAAAGAAATCAACTTGATATTATTGACCCATAAAGTGGTATTTTAATTTATGTTGTTTAAAACAGTTCTCAAACAGTGAATTTCTTTGGAAATCACTCTGAACAGAGATGCTTATCATAAAAAAACATGGCTGCATAATTAATAAAACACTTCAAACAGGTTACAGTATTACCACTCGTTCTAATACTCAGAAATCTTACAAAATGGGTAGTGTGAAAATAATACAACAGAGCTGGGAGGAGGTGGGAGAATAACCTATACCCTAAAACTCCCAGCAAACTACTTCTTTCAAAAAGAAAAAGGAACATTTATAATCATACTACCTAATTAGATAATACAAACCAATAGATCAGGAGACAATGATTAGAAAACTACAAAGCAATTGTTGAAAGTGGACATTTTTGTGTTGGATAATAAAAGAATTGGACTTTTTTTTTAGAAAACAATGTTGCTTATAAAAGGAATAGGAACTAGAGGCACATGAAACCTATTGAAAAATTTCTAATTAAGCTTTAAATTTAAATTTCTATTATACCAATTGAAAAGACATTTCAGTAATTGTAGTGTCTCTTTTGTGAAGTATTTTAAGAAAATTCGAAGGCAAAATGCCTTAAGAAAATGTTAGTGTAAAGTATGCTAGAATGTACCTGTAATGCATATTTTTTAAAAATCTAAATTTTCAAACAAGACAAAATTTGTATTCAGAATTTTAGGGGAAAAAATTAAAGGAGAGCATGTTTTTAAAATTTTTCTTCCCCTAAGGTACATTTCCTTGTTTTTGTTTTCCCTTCTCTTTACTATAATGAGGGGAGCATTTGCTTTTGCTTGACTCCCAAACTATTTCTGCAGTGCCTAATTTTAGTACATCCATAGGACAATAATTTAAAACAACATGAGTAAATATTTTCTTATTTTGCAAATGAAGATAATGAGAACTAGAGAGGTTAAACTATTTGTTTAAGCAATAGAAGAAAAATTAGAATTAAGTAAGCCTCTAAATACTTAAATAGCTCACATCTAATTTTCTATAGCCATATTCTGATACTGCTGCATTATTGAGGAAATGATATTCATTGAATATTGTTGGTGAGCATTTTGGGGGGGGAGTGATTACCTTTATGATATCTAAATAAAATTTTTCTATTTTATTTGAAAAATAGAACTTCCAAACCTGTCATTTTCTATTTAGGATTTAGGAAAAAATTATTTTTTGTGCTCCTGAATATATGGTAGAAATGTTAAAAAGAAAAGAAAATGCTGGTGATTTCTTCCCATAATTTCCTTCAGGAGGTTGTACACTTTTTATAATAAATATATGAATCTATGTAAATACTTATTTATTAAACTTTAGCAGCAATTCACAATAATATTTTGTAGCTCACCTTTAAAACACTAGATTGTTTTGGCATGGAATAGAATTGCAAAATTAAAAGTGTCACAATACCAAGCAAGTTGGAAATCATTATTAATTACTAATGCTGTGTAGCAATGATTATAAGTATCTGTGAAATCATTTCTTGGCTAAAAATATGAGCAGGAAATTCATAGACGAAATTTCATTCACTTAGTATAATGATGAGACAGTTTTTAACCTTGCAAGTAACCAGAGAATTGCTAATTAAAACATTAATGGGATATTTATTTCATCCGCCAGGTTAGCAAACAATTAAAATATGTTAATATCAAGTGTTGACAAGGAAATCAGTAAACAACAACAGGTCCTCTCATCTGCTGGAAGAAGCATTTAAGGACAATTTGGCAATATATATTAAAGTTTTACATATACATTCTCTGTGACTTAGTAATTCGACTTCAAACTCTAGAATTTAGGCCAGGAGAAATACTCCTACCGTGTTTCCCCGAAAATAAGACCTACCCATAAAATAAGCCCTATCAGGATTTCTAAGCATTTGCGCAATATAAGCCCTATCCCAAAAATAAGACCTAGTGATGGGCGTGGCTAAGCAGCGTATCTGTACAACCCATGCATTTCGTGGCGGAGTGGTAAAGAAGAGAGCAGCCCTTCTCATCTGCCCCATGTGCTCTATTGCTCAACATGAGAGATTGGGGTCAATGGTTCTAAAGGAAATAGAGTCGCAAGAAATTCAGGATGGAATTTAGGGTTTGGAGAGTTATGATGATATTCCAGAAGAAGATGACTTAACTATATTTGAATAAATGTAGATTGTTGTACTGTACTTAAAAAAAATAGCACATCCCCTGAAAATAAGCCCTAGGGTGTCTTCTTGAGGAAAAATAAATATAAGACCCTGTCTTATTTTCTGGGAAACACGGTATATTAGCACAAGAAAAATTCACAATGACAGTCACCATAGCACTGTTAGTAATTTAGAAAACATAGGCAAATGAACACCAAACAATATGACTAGGTTAAAAACAGTAAGTTGGAATTATATGCATTACTTTGGTAAAATAATGCCAAATGAAAAAATAATTTATTTCTATGACTTTTCTTTTCCCTCCTAATTGATGCTATGTATGTCCCATGACGTGTATGTGTGGATTTGTTCGTGCACATGCGTGTGTGTGCGTATATCTGTACACTCCTGCTTGTGTTTGTACATGTACAGAAAACAATTCTGGAAGATGCCCAGCATCCAGTAGCCAGTAAGGAAGATCAAGCTTGATGGTGATTAATAGCAGTAGTTGTAGTGACTTCATTCTTACATACAGTACTTTAATATTTTTCCAGGAAAAATTTGCTTACATGTTATTTATATTATTAAAATTTTAGTTTAAAATTACCCTAAAATAAATCCAATAATAGCTTTGAGAAAAAAATTTATAATGCCAGGACTAACGTTCTTCATTTAGTTACCATTTAGCTTTGTGTCACCATTAGAATATAAATGTTTTAGCTCAAGATCATTTCTGAGAAAATTATAATTCTTACCTCTTAATTGAAATAAGTTATATCTCACTCCAAGCCATATCTCCTAATGCATGCATCACAATGTTAAGTCTGAATGACATTGCTTTAACAATGTATATTAAAAAATTATCTTACTATTTTGGTCCTGCACAATACTTATGTTCTTTTTGTTCAATATGGTAACCCTTGGAGAATTTAAAGGTAAGTAAAGATTAGTTCTACCTCTAAAGTCTTTCTACAAACTTGAAAGAACAACAACTTTTAGACTTAATCCTAATGTGTGTGTATGTGTGTGTGTATATATATACACATACATATATATATACAGAGAAATTTATTAAGCAAACATTAACAAGTAGATATAAAATAGTTAATGCTACTTATTTTGTAAGCTGAATAAAACCCTAGCTCTCTGACCTTTTGATGCTTCAACCTCACCTTCAATGAAAGATTTATATAAGGCAGGCATGCTAATAATGACATAGAGATAGTATTCCATGTCCCTTTTAGCTGATATCAGATAATTAGAAATTCTTGAACCTAATAAACTGACACAGATCATGATCAAGCTCTTCAATAATTTTATGCTCTGATTATGCAAAGATGAGGAGTGATTCTTAAATATTTTAGACAATTTACCTGTTTTGAATACTATTAATTTTACTGAAAGCCTATTGCTAATATTCATTATAATGATTAACAAGCCATTAATTTCACCATTAGAAACATTTCATTACACTATTTGGAGAAGGCCTTGGTATTACTTGTAATACAAATAGTGAAAGTGCTTTTAGCAGTTACTCCCAAGTTTAGATTTCTTAAATGTAATTATAACTGAACAGCCTTTGAGTTCAATTTCCTGATTAAGACAGCTGACTAAGCCTAGGTGATTATAATATAATCTGTCTAGTACCATACTCGCATTTTGAGTGTTAATCAAAACAATGAGAATGCTTAGTTTTACCAAAAATACATGATTTGTATTACCTAAAATTCATTTATATGACTGTGGAGGGCTTGAAGTTCATCCCTGTGTTGTAGTGTTTTGGTTCAGAACTGGTGCTTCATAGACTATTTCTTAAGTTTCATCTTTTCTTTGGCTTAAAAATGTTTTGTTAACCTCAGAGGTGATTTATTTCCGTATTTCTTTATTATTCCCTTCTATTACTACATAATCAAGATTCTCAGTTGGAGGAACATAAGCCATTTCATACTGCTTTAAACAAGACTTCACATTAAGAAAAAAGTCTGGAAAAATAGAAGGGTCCTGGATTTGCTGAATTCTGGCTCCATCTCTGTTGTCCCATGTATCCCCAAGATTTGCCCACTCTGTGCATAATTTCACCCTCAGGCTGGCCTTGATCTTATAGCAAAATGGTTGTAGTTCATCTTTCCAATACATCATCCTGATTGAAGACAGTAAATATGCTAGAATTTTGAACTTTTCCCTCTTTAAATTTTTAATTTAATTTTAATTGACATATTGTACATAATTATGGGGTGCAAAGTGATATTTTGAAACATGTAAACACTATGTAATGATAAAATCAGGGTAATTATCACACCCATCATCTCAAACATTTGTCATTTCTTTGTGTTGGGACATTCAAAATCCTCTCTTCTAGCTGTTTAATATTTAGAAATACACAATAAATTGTTGTTAGCTATAGTCATCCTACGGTAGAACACTAACATTTCTCTACTTAGTTGTAATTTTGCATTTGCTAACCAATTTCTCCGTATCCTTTTCTCATTCTCTACCCTTCTCCGCCTGTAGTAACTGCAATTCTACTCTCAACTTGTATGAACATGACTTATTGAGCTCTCACGTATGAGTGAAAATATTTGGTATTTGTCTTTCCGTGCCAGACATTTCACTTAACATAATGTCCTTCAGGCTTACTCGTGTTGCCTCAAATGAGAGGACTTCATTCTTTTTTATTTCTGAATAGCACTCTACTGTGTATATACACCACATTTTCTTCATCCGTTTCTCTGTTAATGGAAGCTTAAGTTGATTCCCTATCCCTGCCACTATGAATAGTGCTGCAATAAACATGAGGGCGGTGGAGATATCTTCAGAAGTTTTACGCTTTACTTTGATTGGATCAGCTTAATTACATTTTCATCTCTGAAGCAATTATTGTTGCCAGAGCATGGATTATGATGATTGGTGTAGTCAAAAATACATGCTTAATTTCCTAGATGGAAGTTTGGTTAATCTCCGTAGAATAATACAGACACTAGGGGCAATGGTAAAGAATAAGGAGTAACAGTGATTGCTAAGGAGAAATCAAACATGTATCAACTGCAATTATTACTACTGTCAATTTGCAAGAATAGCATGGTAAGCTCATTAATTTAAAATAGTTTGAAAACAGGAGGGAATATATTAAATAATTTTCTTGTGTTCCTCCATCCTGGACTTATGGATGCCATAGGAATAAACAACCACTTTGTAGATATTAATTTAATATAAAACTACCATGAAAAAACATACACAGAAATCTTAATCTTCTCTTTAGTCAATCTTTTGCTAAGATAGTAATAGCTGGAAGATATTTTTAAGTACATGGGCATTAGTCAAACTGCCATAAAAACCTATGAAGCAAAGGGAAGAGACTTATCATATGTTTGCTCCAGAATCCAGTTTTCCAAATTAAGGTAGAGGCAACTTAGAAAAGAGAATCTAGTTCTGTTAGTCTCTGAGCTCCTGCTATTTCCAATAGTAGTTATAACTTAAAAAAATATTTGAGCAAGGAAATGAGATTTCATCATTTTAGTGTTCTTTGATTTGGTCACACAACTTTACTTTCATTATGAAATGCCCTCTGCTACTCAAAACAAAAATTTTCAATTTTTCCAAGTTCAAATAGAATACACTTATATGTCCTTTTATTTGATTTGAATAATTCATGCCCAGCTAGGAATAAACTCTTATGTTGATCTCCCTTGCCTTTAGTAATGCAGAAAAGAACAGAGGCTAATAATAATAGGTGTAGTCACACTTAATTACTAGAATTAATGCAAATACTTTGTAATTACTTTCTATAAAGCTTTTAAAAAAATTCAATGAAAACAGGCCAAAAAGCAGCTAATTTCAGAAATCCTGTGACTGCTTGCCAAAGGTATATGCAACCAATAATAGTCAGGGTCATTGGCTCTCTGAAAAACTAAGGGTGCCTGCTAGTTGTAGGTTTCAATAACACCAATAGGAGCTTTCAATTTAACTTGATACTTAAAAACAGCTCGTGGGAGTTTTCAATATACTCAATCAATGTTGAAAGTAAAGTGCTGTTAAAAACATGGGTAAACATTGATTTTAGGCTTTAGGTCCATTCGGGAACTGTTCTTGGGGAGGTCTCTAACACCTCATTTCTATATTAAGAAGAGACTGCGATGGTAACATAAAACTGCACACAATAGTTATCAAGATCAGGTTCTTTCCTATGTTCTTGAATGATCACGTTTTTGAAATCATGTAGCATTTTTTTTAGTAACCATTTTAGGATAAAAAAAACTCTTTAGGCTTTGTGGCCTTGTGTAGCATGCATACATCCCTAATTTTCAATGTGGCTGTAATTTTTGGCTATGCAACAAGCCACAAATCTTACACTTTGAGCATTTCCATTAGTGTCACCTCAGAATCCATCACCATTCAACTATGTCTACTGAAATATGTTTTGCTGATGTGGACATAAATGGGCTGTGAATCGTAGCTACAGATGGCTCAGAAACATACTTTATGGTGAGCAAACTTTGGATGACTGAAAGAAAATTGACAGAAATACTACAAGGAGAAATTGTATATCATTTCAATAACTGGGAGAATAAACTAAAATCAAAACAACAAGAACAGTAATAACCTGCTCTCCAACAAAAGTTTGTCACATCCACTGGACGGATCCTAAAACGAGGTTGGTCATTTTAAGCATAAAACATAAGACTTTTCCGTTTTCTCTGTTGTAGAGAATTTTCTGGTTGGTTATAGGGCTGGCAGGATTTAAGAGGCCATGTGCTCTCAGAAGTGATCCACAGTGGGGAAGGTCAGCATGTGAAATTGAGCCAAAGACCTTGAGGGGAGCCAGGAGCCTGCTGAGTAACCCTATATAAATGCCAAGTCCAGAGGGATGGAGCTAGATGGTGAACAAAAGGCAATGTTCTACTCAGGAACCAGATTGTAACTGAGGCAGATTGTGAAGAAGTGAAGAGAGTCAGGGCCAAGTGTTACAGAGAGGTATTTAGCTGTACAATATTAACAATTCCTTAGAACACTGTTTAACTGATTGAAATACTGATTTAACTGATTTCAGCTTTACTAAAGCTATTTCCAACTGTAAGTTACTAATTTTTAATAAATAACCATTTAAAAATTTCTGTAGTTCTGTAAGTGAACTACGGAAAGAATTTTTTACCAGTTTGAATCATCCTTTTTGCCATTTTTATTGATCTAGTAGTTTTTAGATTCTTTTTGTTTGGTTTTCTGGTAGTTCATGAGGCTGTATTCAGGTGTAAGTCTTTTTTATATACCTCTCCAGGCACATGGTGGTCCTATTCAATCTGGAAGATTCTTCCAGTATTTGGGGGATCATTTCCTCATTTCTATTTTCAGTCTTTGTGCTTATTTAATTTCACCCCCTGGATCAGTTTCTTTTTTAAAAATTATTTTTTCACATTCTTTTTCACTTTGCTTTCACTCTGAGAGTACTGTATTTAATCATTATAATAGTAAATAATGTTTTCAAAATTTGCAAATTTCATGTGTGTTCTTTGCCAATTTGTTTTATTTTTTTACAGCAAACTTTTCTTGTTTATGATTTATGGCCTTAATAACTTACCAAACAACCCTTAGGATACAAATTTAAGTAATCATTTCTTCAGTTTTCTCTTTGTTATCTGTAGTAGTATTTTCTCAAAGATGTAGTGACCTTGGTTTTCTGATACTATTTAAAATGAAGCATTAGTCTGGATTGCAGCTTCTTCTATTTGCATTAATTTCTCAATATGTATACCTTGAGTTTCAATCTGTCAGAAATATTTTAATAGTGTTTGCATGTTGATCAATATATGTAGGTGTCTTGGGTTTCCTCTGTCATTATGTACTGAGGCTTAGTTTCCCAAATGACCTCTTCTCTTGGTAACAAGGCTGGCAGGCAGTGAAAGGTATGTGGGAAAGCTGTGAACTTGCAGGTGAGCTTTGTAAATGTATGCAAGGAACAGAAGTAGGCTCCCTGCTGCCCTGCCCCTCCCCTGCACATCTAAAATGAGATGAAGTCATTCTGAAGTGCTAACATCTGAGAAAACTTCATTCCTCCTAGGTATGAAATTTCTAGAAAAAGAGTTCGAGTTTTTGCTTTGAGAGAAACACCAGGGGCTGATATACTATATAAGCTGTGTTGGGGAATGGAAAGTAAGTAAAGCCATTGACCAAGCAACTTATACCACAGAAAACCCTTTAATTAATCAACCTGCTTTCTGTTCCACTTTTCATTCCCACTCTCAAAACTTATCTACCTGAATTTTGTGGGTTTTGAAAAATATCCTCCCATGTCTCCCCTTGCCTTCTGGTCTTTGTATGCTGGATTGCAACTTCTTCTGTTCTGATTATTTTCTTGATATATATGTCTTGATTTTTAAACCTGTCAGAAATATTTTAATCATGTTTGCATGTTGATAATCCATCCCACTATGCACACTGTGCTCCTTATTATTACAGATTTTAACATTCTGTGCTTCAACAGAAGGCTGATAGGGTTACTCCTTCTGCCAATTTGAACTAAAATCTTTTGGCATTTTTTTAAACTCAAAGATTGTATTAGTTTTCTATTGTAACAAATTACCACAAACTTAACGTTTACAATGACACAAATATTAGCCTTTAGTTCGGAGATCAGAAGTCTGAAAATGGGAAGTAAGGAGCTAAAATCAAGGTATTCACATTGCTGTGTCCTTTTGGAGCTGTAGGGATAAACCAATTCCTGCCTTTCCACCCTCTAGAGGCTACTTATGTTCCTCGCTCATGACTACATCACACCAAGTTCTGCTTACTTGTGTCGCAACCCCTTCTCTGTCTCTCCCACATCCTCTCTCCCTTGATAGGATCCTTGTGGTTACATGGGGCCTATGTGGATAATCCAGGATTAATATTCTATCACAATATCTTTAATCTTATCACATCTAAGGTCACAGGTTCCCAGGATTTGGATGTGGACATATTTAAGGTGCCATTATTCTGCCTACTACAATCATGTATATGGTTTTATGTCATTAGTCAATAATCAGGAATATGACTAATCACTACAGATATCCCATGCATTATGTATCATAATTTATTTCACTAATTACCCAGTAATACTTAATTTAAAAAATGTTTACTGATTACCTACAGAGAGTCAGACATGGTGTTTAGGAACAGAATATAAAATAGAAGACAAACTTTAAAAAGTCTCTGCTGGCATCTCTTTCATCAGTTGATGATACAGATATAATTGGGAATTATTTCCTTTAAGAGCTGAAGCCAGAGAGAAAATTTAGAAAAGCCAGGGCTAAAATATAACTACTTAGTTTAGGACATTTTTAGTGGTTTCTGTGATTATTATATATCTTTTTTGGCCAAATGAGCTTCTGTAACTTTAAATATAAATTGCTATGCCAAGAGAAATATATGAGGAAAACGTGAGCGGTATTGAGACTGGAAATTAGGATTTTCAGGGTTAGAAGGGAGATTTTGATAGCTCCAAACTTGTAGCTCCTGCCATCCCTGAAAACAATCTTATCTAAATAAGTGATGGAGAAGTGGGAGTGTCAGCTGGTCATCTGAGAGAACTTTTATAGACTACTTAAAGGCAAGGGCTAAACCTGATGTTCTTTTCTATTTCCTATATTACTTCACCCACTTCTGTGTTTGTAGGAGTGTAATAAACACTTGCTGATAAATTAGTTGAATTCGTACAAGCAGTAAATAAAACTATTGGGAAGCTGAGCATGGGAATGTCCATCTGGGGCTCTTAGTTCAGCTTCTTACAGGATTCAAGGATATCCACGTGGTTTAATCTGCGGTTACTCCTGCAAATGGCTTTCCTGCAACATGAAGAAAACTTCAAGTCACTGAGACTTCATTTTTAACACAGCCAGAATGAATATTCTACAAAGCTCTTAAAGGCAAGATACACCTTATAGCTGCCAATTATTGACGCAGAAAAACATCTAGTGTATATATTGATTTATATGTTAAAGAGTCTTTACAACCAGATTGTAGAAACTATGTTCAAAAAATGAACCTTCAGATTTTAATTGACAGACATATTATCTGCTATCTTTGTAAGTCTGAAGTTGAGAAAATTTTAAAATTGAACAGACATTCTCCAGCCCATGCCAATCATTATTTATGAGTGATTTCAATTACTGGATTAAAGAAATGTGATACAGAACTGTAAAAATGTATCATTAAAGCACTGAATTTTAAAGAAGGTTGTAAAACCCTGGGGTGGTACAAGCAGCAACCCAATGTGCTGTGAAAATACATTAACTTTGGAGGAATGTGCTCCACCAGCACCATTTGACCCTGAAATAAGAAAAAAAAAAGCAAGAAAACAAACAAAACCCAGCAGAGTTACAGAATGTTTCATCTTTGAGCCTCACAACAAAGAAATGACTAGCTCAGCAGGGTTAGGCACTGAAAAGCAGAAAAGAACTCCAAAGTTAGAAAGCTTGGCTATCCGTAGCCACTATCCCTAAAATATACGGCATGAGAGGGAAAGCAAGAAGTGATCATGTACCCACAGTAGTTGTTTTGTCATCCTAGATGGAATTATTTTTTGTTTCATAGAGGAAATATTAATATTATTTGGAATGTGAATAAAAAGCTCAGAAGTATGTTCCTGTTAGTTTAAGTGGTATTTGCTCTAATTTGATTCCTTTTTTAAAATTTTCATTTTAATTATAAAATTTTTTTCTTGTGCATGTCTGTCTCTTATTTTTATAGTTAATGGCCCATAGTTTTCTACTACTAGGAATTGAAGTGGAAGACACAGCCATAATTTGTATATACTTTTGCAAATATTTCCATCCCAGAAAATGAATCTAAAAAATTTTGACATAATAAAGCTTACAGTAGCCATGGAATAGCTCTATCCAGAACCTACCATGTCAGGGAGCTTTATTCCTGCAATAACCACTTTCTATTCAATTTATGCGGCATCCTGATGCTAGCCAAAGTATTGCCATTTTTCTCTAACTGGGGACTACCAAGCTTTTCTTGGCGTCAACCTTGGCAGTATATTAATCTAAGTGCAGGATGGTTGTCTTAGTGTATTTGTGCTGCTATAACAAAATGGCTATTATTGGATAATTGAAAAAGAAAAGAAATTTATGTTTCATAGTTCTGCAACCTGAAAAGTCCAAGATCAAGGTGCTGAGATGGGTGTTTGGGAGGACTGCTCTCTGTTTCCTCGCTTTGTTGCTGTGTTCTCTGGAGGGGACAAATGCCGTGTCCTCACATGGTGGAAGTCAGAAGGACAACTTTAAGACCTTTTATACTGTTGTCAATCTTAGTCATGAAGTCAGAGAACTTATGAATTAATCACCTCCCAAAGGCCACATCTGTTAATACTGATGAATTGGGGATTAAATTTCAACATGAATTTTGGAGGGGGCATTATTCAAACCACAGCAGTGGCCATCTGTACCAAAGGTGATGCCTCAATACTGATCTAGTTCAAAAAAGGAAACTGCCTCAAGTGTTTATAACAGAGGGATTTTTGCAAGGATTTGGTTATACACATATTGAGGAGCTGATACCTGAAAAACCTTAAGGTTCTCCAGAGATTTACATTTGAGTTCATTATGTGAGACAAGTTACTATTACCCTTATGATATAAATAAGCAGTGTTACTAGAGCTATGGGAATAACTAGAACAGGGACATAGTGGGCTTGTTTGATAGGAGCTGGAACCACCTAGAAGTTGAGCCTTGGCCAGAGAAACCTCCTGAGGTTGAAAGTATGAGAGGACTATTCTGCATTTTGCCATCTTCCCTTCAATTTCCCACCAGTGCCTACCATTATTAAATCCCATACAAACATTAACAAATTGACAGTACAGTTAGGAAAGTTAAACTATCAGGGATCTGGTGCCTTGTAGTGAACAGAAGAAGAAGAAAGGATATATATGAGGACAGCCAAGGAGCCTCGGAGTTTCCATTGGGGATTACTTTTTCCTATGATCTATTTGGTTCTTGTGATCTCTAGCACCTGGTCTTCTTACTGGAGGAAAACTCACCCTATTGCCTAATACCAACCCTCACTTTTAACCCGCATTGCTATATAAACAAGCTGGTTAAAATACGTGTTACAAAATTTATGAGCCCATAGGTAGCATAATGATTTATCAATGAAAATTTAGAATGATAGATATAAAAGAGGTACTCACATATTTATTGTCAAATCAGTGCATGTAAATATTCTTATTAGTGTCTTGTATCATCTCTTCTGATTTAGGTCCAGAAATTATCTTTTCGTGTTCCTTTATTTTCAAATGCACCATGCCTGGTTAATTTTATATCTCCTATTCCAAAAAAAAAAAAAAGAAAGAAAGAAAGAAAGAAAGCAGTGGCTTTGCTACTATTCATCTTGCCATGGCTTTTCTGAACTTGTCTGTACTAAAACAATATAGAACTTCTTGCCTCTATACTTCCCTATTACCATTTACATAATGCTACTGTTTCATCATTATTCATTATGTTGGATCATCCATCGTGCTGCCCATGAATGCTGGCTTCCAATGACTCTCTCAAAGATTGTTACTGTGCCTTGTTGATAGTGACCACAAATCAAGTCTTACCCAGAGTATGCAGGAAAATGTGAACAATAATTCATTTTTTGGTCATGTTAAATTGACCATTCAGAATTATTTTATAGCATTAGCATAGAATAGCATGTCTTTCCCAAAATATCTTCTCTAACATTCTTTTGGTCATAACTACAGCATTCTTAGACTGTAATTGTTTTATTATCATTAATTTGACTGCATTCATGTCTTTCACACCCACCATTAGAAAGGAGGAAAGGCAAGAATGTCTGTTCTTTCTCCAGCAGGGCGTAAGCCCAAACTAAAAGAGATTGGAAGTCACCAGAATAATTAAAGGCACTGGTTAGTATCAAGAAGCAACTATCTCAAATACTTTCAGAGGCAATAGTCATGGCCACTTATCTTAGTTTTGTGGGGCTGCCCTAACAAGGTATCACACAGTGGGTGACTTAAACAAGTATTGTCTCACAGTTCTGAAGGCTAGGATTGGTTCCTGCCAAGGACTGGGAGCCTGTCTTATTGTTTCTGATGATTTGCTGGCAATATTCTCTGTTCTTTAGTTTGTCGCAACAGATTTTCAATATTCACATTACATATTTCCTGTGTTTCTGTCTGTGTGTCCAAATTTATCATTTTTATAAGGAAAACAATCTTGTTGGAATAGTGCCCATCTTAATAATCTCATTTTAACTTGAGTTTTTGTAGATCCCTTATTTCCAAATAAGATAAAAATCACAGGTACTAGTGTTTATGACTTAAACATCTTTTGGGGGGATAGAATTCAACCCATCACTTTATGTTAGAAGACTGTCTGGCCTGGGGCTTGCAGAAGAGGTGGAGCAAGTGCCCTTGGTATGAATGATGGGTGACACGTCAGGTAAAAAAAAGATGCTTACCACTGCCCTTGAGTGTTGTATAAGGGAGATGGCAACAGGGTTGGAATTGGATAGGAAGAGCCACATGAGCCCACACATGAGGCTTAAACCAAGGGGTTGGCAATGGGCTTTTGAAGGACAGAAATTCTGGACTAATCCTATGTCTGATATGAGTGGGAGTTACCCCAAATCATAGCGTTAGCACTAATCTCCCAGCCTAACTGTCTATGATTCTTCGAGAGAATGGATGCTATTTCTCCCATTTCTTTTTTGGTATGAAAATACTTTTCAATTTTTAATTTTCTATTTTTATGTCTTATTTCTTATTTCCATGGGAATATCTATGGTGATAGACATCAGCTTATCTAAAAGGAAAAAGCAATGCACCACTATCTTTTCATTAGGAAATTAAAAATGCTCACATAAACATATCATTGATGATAAGATGTATGGTACAGTGAAATCTAAGAACAAAATTATTCTTCTCTGTTTTATGGTGTATTGAAATCTGTGATATTAAGCAGGAATTTCTTTTAGAAGTTGATTCAAATAATCAAAATATCTGAAAAGAAAAATGATTCCATTTATATCAAAGTTAGTAAATAAAGTGGTCATTTTTCATTTTTTTTTTTATGTTTATGATAGCTTTCTCAAAAATGGTCTCTAGGAATACACAACTTGACAGTCTGGCCCCTAATCTAATCCATGGATGCATATAAAAAGGAAAGCAGCTGTGTAGAACTATTAATGTCAATGATATTCAAAATCCCTCATTGAAGAAAACTTAAATGGAGAAGTACTTTAAAACTAGAATCTCTGACCTGAAGTACAAATTAAAATATATTTAAAAAACTAATTCTCAGAAGATAGGTTTTCATTAGGAAGAAGATTGCTGAAACAATGTTTCAAGTTCAAAGTATGTGAAATTTCAAATTCTAAGGAGAATACATGTACAATAAAGTAATTATCTACTATTAGTAGCTTTGAGGGGAAAAGGGTTTTTTCTCTTTTAATGAAGAATTACTATTTTACTAAATCTATCATAGTTTGGCTAACTTCGGTTTTTAATTCAGTGATAATTTAGCTTTAAAAACTGTGGGTCTTATCATAGTCTAGAGGAAAAAAAAGGATGGGTAAAACATCTATCAGTAACTTTTTGTTATCTTATGACTACATGATACATTTGTATCATGAGACCAGAGTCTGGTTCTAAGTATTTTAAAATCTGAATATTGATTTTATCAATCTATCTAGGGATATTCATGTGCTAGTATATTCATCGAAATAACAATAGATTAATTTAAAAGTCAGAAAGTAATTTTATAACTCTGCATAGAAACATTCAAATGTTTAACTATGATCTCCGTTTATAATATAATTCAAAATTTCAGTGGTTTTCTGCATTCTACAGAATTAAGTCTTATATATTTAGTTTGGAATGTAATCTATGATGACCTCATCCCAGATATTTTTCTACTTATATCTGCTATTACTTCCTTCCATTCCTGCTACATTCCAGAAATATTTCTGGTGTTACTGCTTTTATGCATTAGCTACATTATATTCTTCAATTAGTGAGCTAGGCCTCCTTTCTAAAGCTGTTCCAATCTTTTCAGGTTAGGCTCATGTTATGTCCTTTGGGAAAGCTTTTTCTATTCAACCTTCTGCTTCCAAATGCCAAATGAAGAATTATTATGTCTTTTTCATATCCTTTTACTTAATAATGTAGCTATGTTTTCTTAGATTTCATTTCCTCTATGATTAAACAATTTGAAGGCAGCGAATAATACCTCACTACATCCTTATTGTTTTCTCCACATCTTTACATAAAATGTCTTCCAATTAGTGTTTTCTCATTAAAATAATAATTTATTAAATATATCAAAGTTAAACAAAAAACAAAGGCAAGTAAATATTTCTACTGGTTAATCAATTTTCAAATTTATGAAAAGATCTGACTAGAGGAATTTGGAGGATTAATAAAATCTAGTAGGTTGATCCAACCCTTTTCACCAGAAAGAAATATTTGCCAAGCAAATACAAACATTTGCCTTTCTTATTCTCAAACCATCAGCCAATGTATTGCATAATGCTTGGCCCATAAGTAGGTGCTCAATAAATGTTCCATGAATGAATGCCAGTGTCAGATTTTGGCTCTTTTGCTTTCCTTTGTTCCCCCACCAGACTCCAGGCAAGCTTTAGCCTTCTGCTGACATTACATGGAAGAAGTAACAATTAATTAGGTCACAGTTTATCTTACATTGGCTTTATTTTAGTCTCTTTAATGAGATTTGAGAAGCACCCTTGTGTAATCATTTTCACATTTAGAAACCATCTGTTAGAATGGGTCACTTCTGCAGATGGCTAATCTCATTAATTTATGTTGAATCTTTCCAGCTTCAATATCAGAGTGAAATTTTCCTACTAGTTTCCAATCTTTGGAGAACACCTCATTTGGAGTCTTCAGCCATCTATGATCTGGAGAAAGAACTAAATGTACCCTGATTTATATGCAAATTCCTTTAACAATGAGAATGATTCATATGATAAAAAGAACAAGTTAAATTGACTCTATGTTTATACAGCCTATTGTTACTCCCCAAGGAGAGCCAGCATGCTATTTAGAAAGGTGGCAATTTGAACCTTAATTAGTATTGAGTCAAATGAAGACTCATGATAACTGTGTTCTTTCAGACATGATATAGGATGAATCTTGCTGAATTCTTACCTATCTTCATTCAATCTGAAACACTGGCAATAGTACAGTTTGATCATGAATAGAATCATGTCCACAATTATCTGCAAAGAACAATATTTGTCATGTACCTTTTCAGCTATTTTGTTTTTCTATACAGTTTGAACAGTAAATACTATTGAAAGGAGCCCTAAATTATAAATTTTGCATAAATGACAAAGAACCTTTGTACATATGTAAACCAGAACATTCATGGGCTTTAGAGAAAGGAGGAGTAACTCTAATTTATCAGAACATGATATTATAAAAAATTTCCTTCATAAAAATGGAAAATTACTATCATAAAAGTCAATATCACTCCGGGGAGAGATCACTAAATGTTAGAATAGAAGGAATCTTAGAGACTTAAATCACATCACATTTCAATGAGGAAATAGATATAGAAAGGTATTGTGACTCATATGCGAACAAACAGCTAATTAATTAGAGAAATCAGTTCTGGAAATATTCTCTTAAAAGTCTTTTTGTTTAAAATTTTACAATTTAATATTAACTATTTCTGTTTTCTGAATTTTTGGATACCTGAAAGTTTAGGCTTCCTCAAATACATGAAGTTGTCATGGAAAAGAATATGGCTCACAATCTGGGAATTAATTTTTTTTTTTATCATTTTCAGAGTGTTTCCTGCCCCTGATGTCACTGACCTGTAGTGATGAACTTATCAGCAGTACTAACTGTTCTGCGTGCTTAATGATGTATCCTGAACAAAAATGGATAGAGAATGAGAAAGATGTTACCAAAAAGAGATTTCTGTATTGTTTTGTGTGATTGCATCAATGTACAGAAAAGACAGATAATCTCATTCAGATTTTAGACTTGCATATATGGGACATTGCCAATCTGACACCAAATGGCAATGGTCAGTGTTAGAACTATAGATAAGGAAAACCCCTGTCTATTATCTGGTGCATCAGCCACCTGAGACCCCCCCTCACGGAAGTCCCACATCAGCATAATACTTACCTATTACCTGACACACCAAGTAACCTATTACCGGGCAGCGCATTAGCCACCTGAGACCCCACCCCTTGGACCACCCCAACTTAATAAAAGTGGGAAAAATCAGGTAGATGAGCTCAGAATTTGGTGGCTAGACCCCTCTGAGCCCTCCAGTGAATAAACCTTTATTCTCCAACTCTCCGTCTGCTCCTCGGTTTGTCCTCAGAACCACCCTCTGTAACACTTGCTGTAACATTATAAACTGGCTCTAAAGGCCATGTGTTATTCTTCTCACATTTCACAGAGGCAATCCTGATTTTAATGAGGTGGGCAGGTAAAATCTCCCCACAGAAAGGGGCACTGCAGGTCACATGACCTGGCCTGAGGAATGGGATGAGGGATCAAACCCTACCACAGGGAAGAACAGAAAATATTTGAGAACAATTATGGGATCAGCTTCAGAACCTAAAATTACTATTAATATGTATGAAAAAAGTCATCTATAAATAGTAGATAATAAGGGATAAGACTATTCAAACACTGATAATGGATTTCTGTCAGATTCCTAATTAATTACACAAATAATACTTAATGTTCTAAATCTTATTGATCCCTGACACTTGAGGCTAATTCTTTGATACATCTTATTAAAATTCTAATTGAATAATGGTAAGAAGGAAAGAAAAAGAAAAGGAAGGAAGGAAATAAAAAGACAGGGAGACAGAGAGAGAAAGAGAGAGAGAGAGAGAGAGAGAGAGAAAGTTAAACAAAGAAAAGAAAGAAAATGTTCCTACGTGTTTTAGGGTAACCAATTGTTCTGGTTTTGCCAGGACTGAGGACTTGCCTTAGATGTGGAATTTTTTGTGCTAAAGTGAGGAAAGTCTAGACAAACTGGGATGGATGGTAGCTATATTTGTATGCAGCCTTCATGAAGAAAGAATGTGCACAGAGAAGCAACAAAAAGGAATAGAAAACACAAATTTGCTTGCCACGGTTGCATGTATGCTGAAAGAAGACATGATATTCTTGGGTGAGAGTCAAAGGACTCTATTACTCAGAGCAATGGCAGTCATCAGAGTAGTTACATTTTCTTGTGTTTGTTCCCCAGGTCCTCTGAACTTAGGGAACCCTGATCTTTTAAATAGGCAATAAGCCTGCCTCATTTTTTCTCCAGAAGGAAACATTATCTTTATTATACTGGACAGTGAGCATACCTGTCCTTGTCTCTGGTTGGAGACATTATTACTGTCTTCCTAGGTTTTTCAATATAGAAACATTTGTGAAAAGATAGTCCAGAATAAAAATAGTCAGTGTCTTTGCTGGCTAGATATGCAGAATTGGGACAGACCCATGGAGGATTGTCTCCCAACAATTTTTTATTTCTAAAACTATTATGGGATGCATTTTAGCATTTTAACGGGATATCAGGAAAGAAAAATCAATATTCTCTCTTCTATAATCTAATTATTTAATGTATAGGCATTATAAAACTTAAGTATAAAGAATAGCTATATTGGGAGTTAGAACAGGGGCCTGGGAAATAAAAATTGACATTAGTCATATATAAGTGACTAATATAAATATGCTCAAATAGCTTATTTCGTTGAGGAGAGAAAGGGATCTTAAAAGGCCAGCAGTGGAGCAACCACAGCCATGTGCTCACAGTCCATAGTCCGTATAGTCTCTGATCTGCTCAGTCAGGAATAATGAAAGGACAATGATGCTATATTTTAAGCATCTAAAAATAATTACAGCTTCCAGCACTGTGCTCACATTGCTTGTAACATGATAGCAAATTCTGTGACTGTAGGTGGGATTCCTATTTTCTTTGTTTCAGAGGCATTTCTGGAGCATTGGGTCACACATGGTTTTACCCTGGATAGGGTGGACATGGCATCCACTTTTTTGGTCATGTGCCTCCTCCACCACCCAACCTTATTTGGATGTTCAATTTTCCTGAAACTGTACCTTCAGCTACCCAGAGAATCTCCTTGTAATAAATAGCAATATTGCTGAGTACTGATGCGTCATCATTTTGTCTCTTTGCATCCTCAGTTCTTAATATGACTTTATATCTAGCATAAGTGATAACATATAATAAAGCAGTGGTTCTCAATTAGGGAGATTTTGCATCCCTCACTGGACATTTGTCAATACCTGGGGACATTTTTTGTTGTTATAATTTAGTAGATAGAGGTCAGAGATATTGTAAAACACCCTGTAATGCATAGTACAACTTTTTGGCTAGAAAAAAGAATTATCTAGCCAAATGTCAGTAGTACCAAGGTTGAAAAACCCTGCTATAAAGTTCTGTATATAGTTAGCCATTTTTAATTCAGTAGTAAGTATTTATTATAATTCTATTTAGTATATGCATATAATTATTTTCAGGTATTTCTTTTGTCACCTCCCTCCATTGGTTGTGTTTGCATTTTGAAAGTAGGGTATTGTATATTTCTTTAAAGCAAATTGCTGACCAGTAAATCAGATAAAAAATTACCTTCTATGTGGAATTGATTTAAAATATACAAGACTACAAACTATTATATATTTGGGCCTTAAAACTCTTTTCTCTACATCCATTTCTGTAAGACTGAAGAGTTAAGATTGAGTCAAAACAGGTTCATGAAGTGTTAAATCTTAGTGGATTTTTAAATATTTAAAGTGGACTTTTAAAAAACTAGTCCTGAATTCTCAATAACTCAGAGACTATTTCCACTATTTATTTGCCGCATGAGGTATTTTATGATCTGTTTTGTATATGTTTACACTTTAATCACTAAATCCTTCTCAGTTTATCATATTTTAAAATGGGACATCAAAATCTTTAAAATGTATTCTAGTCAGCATATGTTTGGGTAATAAATAATGGAAGACCTATTATTATTGGCATGTGGGTTAAACAAAAACTATAATTCAAGAATAAAAAATTGTATCAATGGCCTGGGATATTTTGACTATTGTTTCATCTGTCTAATATCAATAGTTACTGGTTGTAATAATTTTGGATATGGTAGGGTTTCAGAGTATCAATCTACTTAGACCATAATCTAATTACTATTCCTTCACTTGAAGCAATAAAGTGTTATTCTGTTAATCTCCTTGAAATTTCAGATAAACAAACTGAACAAAATCAATCACCATTCCACAGCATGCTCTATGAGTTTCAGGGATTTATAGGAGGCTACAAAATTGAGTGTGACCACCAGTCTAAAATTGGAGTTCAATTACAAGGTAGGAAGAGAATAGAAAGGAATGAGCTATCATTATTTTAATAGATATAGAACCATTCATAAATGAAGTCAAAACTCTGCAACCACTGTCTTTAATTTCTGAAATTGTGATGCAATTTTGGAAGTTGTAGTCAATGTTATTAGTGCCATGCCCAGATCCCATTTCCAGGTACACCCATCCTTTAGCAGTTGTGAATATTGGCTACTAAGAGCTCACAGCTGCCCCATTCTCTGGAGAATCACCTTCAAGAAAATGGGGGCCACTTTGTCAGGCAGCTTCCTCTGGGAGTACTCCATGTTCCCCATGGCCATGACTACTATCACAGGAGTATGAAAATTAGCAATTCCCTCCTTGTGTCTAGGTGCACTCTAGGATGGAATTTGTGAAACACAGTTTCCTGTGATATCAGGCTTAAGCTATTCGTTAGCAGAAACCACATTCTTGATGAGTTTTTCTTCCCTGCTTTATCCTACTTTTCTCATTTCCTTCTCCTGAGAGTGTTTCCTCCAATTAATCTCTTTAACAAGAATCCCCATTTCAGGCTCTACTTCTTGAACACCAGCCCTAAGACCCCAAAGTATCTACTAATAGAAACAAAGATATTATTATTTATTTATTTTCTTATGCATATTAACACCCTATCCTCAAAAATTATAATATCAATAGTTAGTATTCATTGACAATTTTCTCTATGCTAGGCATTAAGCTAATTATTTAAATATAGAATCTGAATTTATATCTCCTAAAGCACTATAAGTGGTAGTTGATGAAACTTTTTTTCTATTTTAAAGATGAATAAACTGAGGCAAACAGAAACTGCATAACTTGCAGAATAAGTGAATAAATAAATAAAATGCATGTGTCATTGTATATACATCACAAACATATGGTTATGTTTTATATGAAAAAGAAATAAGTCTGAGGCTTAAGTCAGTACTTAACTGGCCTTTCTTAGACACTAGTTATGAAGAGAGGATAGGTGATGAGTGTTATGGAGAAAAATAAAATGGATTAAGGGAGATTGGGATGCCTCTGTGTGTGTGTGTGTGTGTGTGTGTGTGTGCATGCGTGCTGTGTGTGTGTATGTGTCTTTACTGGTGAGAGATGGTAGAGATGGCTTGCTGTGTTTTTGAGTTTTCATTGCTAAGGTGACACTAGAACTGAGGCATGAAAGAAGTGAAAGAGGAAGTGACTTATTCAGATATCTTGTGGAAAAGTGTTCTGGGCACTGGAAAAGCAAGTTCAAAGGCCCTGAGGAGGAAGCAGGTTGGATGTGTTAGTAGGAGGATGAGGAGGCTGCAGAGGCTTGAGCAAGAGTGAAGTAGAAAAGGATGAGGACAAAAAAGACATCTTTTTTACTCTGAGTGAGATGGGATATACCAGTAACATCCTGACATAAGCTGTCTTCCACCTCATAAGGGTCCCTTAAGTTGCTGTATGTTGTTCTGAGGCACGAGAAGCAAACAATGTGGTTAGGAGCTGTTTATAATTATTTAGGACAGATAGAAGAAGGTAGCTTTCAGATTTGAGACATACTTTGAGTCAAATATTTAACTGTACAAAGAGTTAAGCAAAATCATCTTTCCTTATCAGCTGCCATGATAATCTCTCTTAGGGAGGCACCTGCCTCTGTTGGGACTCAGCGTTAATAACCTTTCTTGGCTGGAAAGTTGAAACATAGAGCTCAAGTGATGGCTGACTGCCAAGATTCCAGGCGAGAGAGAAAGGACTCTGCATAATAAAATGAGAAGAATTCGGACCTGGGATATGAGGAGGTAGAGGTTTAAGAAAGAGACAGGGTTTTGGAAGGAGGAGCCAGATGACAGAATGCAGCTTGCTACACCAGGGATTCCTTCCTACTGTTTCCCAAATCTTCAATGTTCCTACATTGTTGAGGTGATTGAATTTCTTGTGGAGAGGCAGCTGTTTCGAAACCAGGCTGACACAGGGATGAAGCTGAGACAGCATCAGGGACAACCCAGGGGGGGCGGCCTCCAGCAGATCTGGGGTTATTCGAAACTTAAGAACATTCAGTGAACTGAGCCCATTAGTCACTTTGTGAGACTGCTAGTCATCAAATCCCATACAAATCCCTTACAGGAATATGCCCTAGTGATTCTACTGTTAATATCATAGAACATATACTTGTTTTTCCAGTGGGCATTTATAATTGGGTGTTATCAGCTTCTAACCTTTCTGTGCAGTTTCCTACTGTGCTTATCACTGCATCACTCTTTCTTCTCCTTCCCCATCTCCCAGACAGAGAAGGAGTAGGAACTCTGCAAACCAGTGAGAGGAAAGTTCCCTATTGCCCTTTTTCTAAAATTGGACTATATACTTATAGGAAAAAACTTGTGGCATGGAACTAAACCTAGACTACCACCTGAAGCATATTCCACCAAATTTCGTATTATAAATTCTAGGGAGTTATTGTAAATATCTTGTAGATATCTAGACAGCACATTTGCAAAAATAATATTACCTCTGATTATTTGCTTGACACTTCTCATTAAGATAGAAGGAAATTCACACAGGCAAACATTAAATTTAATGGTCAGACATAAAAGTTCTTTATAAACTGTACAGCTTTGTAGATGATAGATGATATGAGGGAAACAAAAGTGTTTTGCATGCATACCTAAATGTATAAACTTTTAGCTTCACACTTATTGAGCAAAGTAAAATGACAAATCTAGTTAATTTTTAACTGTGATTTGCTGTTATGACATATGCATGGATTTAATCAACTGTAATATAGAGCATAGTACATCTCATATAATCTTATAAAACTAATGCGCTTTCAATAGATCCTGATTGTGAGAGGAAAAATTTTTAAATTTTTTAATAAAAGTTTTGAAAGTACTTGATATTGTTTTGCTTTTAAATGAAACATCATGCTGTAAGGAAACTTTATTTTTATGACATCTTAAAAACAGCAGGTGTATGGAATATGCATAAATTCCAGTCATGTTTATGTTGATTAGCTCAGTGAAATCCAGTATTATAATCGTATCGTCAAATAATGAGATTTGAAAAAAAAGCATTATTGTTCAAACAGGTAGATCAGTGGGATTAAAATAAATATAAAAGGGTACAACAATTGTTTTCCAATAATAGAAAAGATGTAAGAACCTTGGCAGCCCGACAGAATGATATTCTTTATAAATGCTTTTAATTTAAAATAATAAAAAGTCTTCCCCATTACCTTTAAGATGATATAACACATGCTGAAAGTCACAGCAGTAGTTTGAACCAACTTGAAAAAGAGCATTATCATTTATCAGCTTACACATAGGAGGAGCTTAGTGGGCAGTCTGAGATGATTTCAGCGGTTCTAAGCACTGTAACTTCTTTTTATACGAAGATCCCAATTTAATGCTTTACCATTTACAAAAATCATTTAAGTGGGTGGTCTATTTATATGCACAGATATAGCTACTGTCAGTGGGGTGAACAAAATCTAGTTTTATTACAATGCTGTTAGAGGAAAAAAACAAAATAAAATTGTATAGTAAAATCTTATCTCCTGTAAATGAATTTTTTTTTTCATATGTGCACTACATGACAAGATTCTGGCTATATAATGCTTGAACTTACCAATTTTTACATTCATTTTGTCCATTCACTTTTTTTTACAATAACCAAAATGCAGAATTTTAACAGTTCATCATAAATTCACTTTTTTAACAAGTATGGAGAGTTATTACTAATATCAATGTATTGTATAGTAGACCCATTAGCTTTCTCTTCTTTTCTTTCATAGCAATTATAATATTACACTGTTACTACTTTCTTCATATGCTCAGTGGCCTTAAACATGTCATTTTATTTTATGAAATGTGTAAAGCACAATTAACAGGGAATTATAAAAGTTTTTAAGTTAATTGAATAAAGCAATGGAAGATAAATAATGTGGATAATTTTTAATTGTTGAGTTAATTTCCTCAACAATTTCATTTTTATATACATATACAAATATGTATACTATATATACATTCATATTAAATATATTAAAAATTTATGACTGACAACCCATAAGAATTGAAAAATGTACTGATGTTGTTCTATAATGGTTTTATATATGTGAATTATTTAATATACAGTGAATATAAATTTTATATATTATATAACATAAATTTCTAGTCTAATCTTTGAACAAAAACATCATACCAACTTACAAAACCATTTCTGATTCATTCCAGAAATATGATTTTGGCACATATTAACATACAGTCATTGTTGCTAATATCTGTGGGTGATTGGTTCTTGAACACCCCCATCCCAGAACCACCAAATCCCAGGATATTCAAGTTTCTTATATAAAATGGTGTTGTAGTTATATATAACCTACACACATCCTGTATAACTTTAAAGCATCCCTAGATTACTTATAATACCTAATACAATATAAGTGCTATATAAACATTTGTTATACTGTATTGTTTAGTGAATAATGAAAAGGAAAAACAATCTATGTATAGTTAGTATAGACACAACCATTGTAGACCTAACTACATTTTTTATCTGTGGTTGGTAGAATACCAGATACAGAGGGTCAACTGTGTGAGTAAAGTTTTTCCAGTAACTAAATTTCTTTGAAAAATAATTGAATACAGAATTGTATTATCCTGAACTATAGGATATGATGATTCATTTCTTTGTAATCTACACCCTATAAACTTCATTCTACTATTCCAAAATGCATGGAGAGGACATGCAGATGGCAAGAAGAAATTAAAGCTGTTACAAAAAATCAAGGAAAAGAATATTTTATGATAGAAACCAAAATCTCTCTGAAGTATACAGTTTTTTCTATACTTAGATGTTGCAGATATAATATTGCTTATCTTGTTGTTTACCAGTGCAAGAAAACATGTTTCTAAATGTGAATTTTTTTAAAAGAAAAGACTTTAATTCAGTACTATTCTATGCATCTGAAACAACAGAGTCTGCTGTATTCAGTGCTTACTGTTCACAGTAGTCTCACAGCTGGTTCAGTGGTAATGGCCCCCAGACACCTAATCCTGGGTTCATAATATGTCCATCCTCCTCTTTTAATATTCGAGCATCTTGAGACACTACCTGGTGTGACATAATTTCTCTTCTGGTCCTATAGTGCATCATGCTGCTGGGATAACAGAGAACAAGTAATGTGACCTGAAATCGGCTTTCTGAATTTATGAAAAGAAGGTAATGGTTTATTTGTTCTTTTATGGCAGGTGACATATTAAAGTTACTAAGGACTGTCAAAAGGAAACAATAATGTAACTTTTATTTCCTTGTCTTATCTGTATTGCCAAAGCTATTTCTCTCCATAATCATTTTCACCCGTTCTATATCCACTGACTAGTATTTTATTCCATATAATTGACTGCATTAAAAAAAATCAAAACATTTAACAAGATCAAAACTCAAGGGAATAAGATTTATATCTAATTTACAATTATCCACTATTTACCCAACGTTAATGTTAGTATGATTCAGTAATGAACTGTTAAAGTAAAAAAGGACTTGGGAAGCCATTTAATCCAAATAATTCATTTTTAAATGTAATTGAGCTTTAAAACTTATTGTAAGCACTCATTCTACTCTATCCATTTACTCTTTTCTTGTGGGTAAGTGTCCACAATGATCTTCTTTATGTGCATTAAAGAGAAAGTAAAAATCTCTGAACATTTAGGAATTAGATTTACTGATAGCAAATGATTTGAAAGGAATACCTATATGTGGATTTACATCACCTGCTATTGCTATTGTCCAACTTTTGAAAACAGATTTGAAGCATCTTTGTCAGGAAAGATGCTATATTGAGTTATCTTACTCTATTCAACCCCATCCTTTTTTAAAATGTGGTTTATCCATTTATTCTTCACAGAGAAAATACTTATTATCTCACTATTAAAATTATTAATACTTTCTTGACCTTATACATCTTTTTCAGATCTTTATGTATTCTTTAATTTATCCATCAGTTTGTCTATGCCTCTAGCCCACTGGCAAAAATTTAATGGTTACTATTGTGTACCAGGCTCTATGCCTTCCAGTAAATATATTTAATTTTCAGTGATAATATTACAAACATATTTGAGATATTATTTCAGGTTTATTCTCCGCCCTCCCCGTTAGTATTCTCATGACACTACCTTCACACCAATGATTTCAGCAGCAACCACAGAATTCTATAAGCACCACTTTCAAGAGAAGACTAATATTGTTGAGAACAAAGTGTAAAATGTACACTTTAAAATCATAGCAGAGTCAATAGTCTTGAAAGCTAAAGTGCTTTGAATTTGCATCCTGTGAAAGAAAAGTCCAAAAACTTTGTATTTATGATGCACAGTCAAAAGCCTGAACAAAATTTTAACCCAGAAACTATAAAGCTGGAAAGAATTAAAAATTATGTAAGGAGAGTTACCTGACCAGATTAAATGAAATTCCACAAGTGGGAAATTTCAGAGGCCTGGGATGACCACACATCACAAGCTTCCTTTTCAATACCAGGATAATATTTCAGTATCCTTTGACTTTAGACTATCATCAGGTAGGAGATTAGGAGAAACTGGAGAAGGAAAATCCTGAATTAAATGAATGGTTACTAAACAGACATAGTAATTAATGCAAGAAGGGATCAAATAGATCATGAATTGTCAAGATTATGATATGTGCCATCATTAGAGATACAATTTGTGCACAGTTAAATTATTGCAAAGCAATGCATAGACTTAAATTTTTTCACAGTAGTCAGAATAGAAATTTAACCATTGCTAATCACAAATGGGAATCAATTTCTGGAAGGAAATTTCCTCTACGAACTATGAACCAGCAAGTTTGGATTCATAATTACTTTTTTCATCTCTCCACTTAGTCTCATGATGATAGTTCACCCTTTACTCGTATTTAATTCTTAAATCTCTTTCAAGTATAACTGTGTCCTAGATTATTATTTACCTTCTGATTTCTTATTCATAGGACCCACCATCAGGTGGCAGGATTCCAATTGCAACTCAGAGAGACCATCTTATTGGCTTTTCTTGATTCTTGCTTCTACCCAATCAATTATGTTTGAGTAATTGGGGTAGGGATGGAAAAATATATGTGTGTTGTATGTTATAAACATGGAAACTGGGACAAGTTTTATCACATAATGAGAAATTCTCGAAAACCAGGATAATAGTTGAATGAGAACTCTACAATATGTAAGTTACAATTTTATGATTACATTCTCTTCAAGGAATTGTAAAAAATGAGAACATACAATATAAAACACAAATATTATAAGCATTTTAAACCATATTTATAGCAGGGACATGTTTTCTTTCTTTCTCATTATGATGAAAACTTATTACAGGCCCAAATCCCCCCAAAAATCTTATGAACTTAATCTCTCCTGATAAGTGAGAATCTTTTTCTCAATTTATTTACAAGTTACATTATCAGTGGGATTTAGTTATTTATTGCACAACTGACTTGATCACATTAAGCATCCAATTATGCTAAATCACCACTTAAATCAGGCAAAAAAAAGTATTGGTCGTATTATTTTGATCATATAGGACAAAAATATTAGTCTGGGTTTAAATAATGTAACTGAATCTGGGATTCTATGAGCTAACATAAATGTTATGATTGTTATATGAATAGATACAAACACAATGTGTGACATGTAGTAAAGATCCAAGTATAGAAATACAGAAATTCTAAGTTTTACCTTGACGCTACTATTAAAATCACTAAGTAATCTGTTTAAATAAATATTAGATATATTTGAAATGACATGGGAGTATAAATAACTACATGTTAAGTTTGTACTGTAAATATAATATATTGCATATATTATATATAATATATTGAATATATTACATATAATATATATTATAAAGTTGAAGGCTTTACAGCGAAACCAATAAAGTTTTGGAAGTTGCATGCTTTATGAACATATAAGTAAACTTATCAGGAAATTATGGTGATAAGGATGAAGTGAATATTTTCTGTTCTTTTCCAACATATTTATTATTTTAGTTTCTTTAAAATCTAGACCTATAAATGTATTGAATGTGCTATCTTCAAATTTTGTGGCGGAAGATCTCATATATTAATGTATATTCTTATATAATAGCAATTTTTTAAAAATGAGAGCTATATTTCTATAGGGAATAACTGAAGAAACATTAATAGAGTAGGTGGTTAGGACTAGAAATCACATCTGTGAATCTTTTGTCCAATATCTATAAGATTATCCTGCAAAATCTTCAAGAAAGAGGCAATTACCTATATATCTCTACAATAAAGATAGAACATTCAGTAGAATGAGTGATAGTAACTAGGGAGGTAAATGGGTTGTCAAACTCTGTCACCTTATCACTGAGGATTTCCTACATAAAAATGACAGGGAGGATATGTGATGGCCTTAGACTTAAATGATAGTGGAACAAAAAATAGAAAAGGATAATCACCTCTATACAGGGAATCTGATTCATTCTTCAGTGTGGGATGGTGAGCTGTCTCACAGATGCCCAAGGTATTGTTAACAGACTCAGAATGGTAAAGATGGCACATTTGTATGTTGTATTGGAGGGTGACAATTATTCTACCAAAGGAATCTTAATGCTATTCCTCTTCGAAAATAAGCTTCAGAGTGGGAAGCAAGGCTGTGGCAGTTACCCATGTGCTTTGAGTGGGGGGGGGGTGCCTGTTATTTCAGTTCAACAGATATAGTGTTTTTTCTTAACTTTCTATCAGAAGCTGAATTTCTCTGCATGAAGACATTGCATTCTGAAGACAAGGTTAAAAATCAATAAAGGTAAATATCAAAAGTACCAAGAATAAATTATTATTATAACAAAATAATATTCATTTTATACTGACAATTTTATAAATCATGTTAGGTGGCCAATTCCTGTTAGCTTAATTACAAAATAAACATTGATTCAAATAAAAGAACAAAGGAAAGAAGCAAATGTATATGAATTTTATGACAACTCTTCACAACTTCTTACTGTGAGATATATCAAATGTCAGAAAAATACAATAACTTATGACACCCCAAACTATACTATTATCCTACAAATCCAGTGTAGCTGATGTGGATAAAAGCATTAACCTGTGATGGGGAGCAAGCGGTATGGCTAGAAGGATGCTTAGGGGACAATGTAATCTTATCTATAACTTGCTTCTGATTCATAGTCTATAACAACTAAAAAACTGAAAACTGCTTTTCAAGGTGGCTAGGTGCCTTTTTACTATCAATGCTCTTTATTTCTACCTTTAAATGTTCATTTTGTCACCATATTTAACATAAATGAAGCATGCTCTTTGGCAGAAGAGGAAGACAGAAGCATCATGCATCCAGAATTTGAAGTCAGGAATAGGAGGTGATAGATCAGGAAAAGCCACAGCAGTGATGCATTGTATGGCTGAGACGTTGCATCCATGATTTCTCAATAAGGAACCTACTAAAGCCTACAGAAAAGACTAATTTCTCCACCATACTTCATGAAAAGAAGACGAAAATACAAAAAATGTTTTCTTCAGTCCAACCGTCATAGCAGATACATTTTTACTAGATATCAGAAATTTGGCTAAAGCCTGAGTTCATCTATTTAACTCTATCTAAATATCAGAAATTAGTATCTTCTATTGTGGTAAAATATATGTAACATAAATTTACCATTTAACCATTTTTAAGTGTAAAGTTCAGTTGCCTTAAGTACATTGTTGGGTCAACATCAAAACCAGCCATCTTCAGAACTCATTAATCTTCCCAAACTAAGCTCCATGACTATTAAACAATAGCTCTTCACTATCTCTCTTCACAGTCCCTGACATCCTGACAAATCCCATTCTACTTTCTTTTTCTGTGAATTTGACTACTCTAGGAACACCATACAAGTGGAATCATACAGTGTTAGTCCTTCTATGACTGGTTTATTTCATTTAATACAATGTGTTTAAGGTTTATCCTTGCAGCATACAGTAGAATTTCCTTGCTTTTTAAGGATAAATAATATTTCATTGTATGTATATATCAAAAATCGCTTTTTTATTCATCTGTCATGGGACACTTGGATTCCTTTCACCTTTTGGCTATTGAAAATAATGCTGCTGTGAACATAGATGTACAAATATCTGTTGGAGTCCCTGTTTTCAAGTTTTGGAGTACATACCCAGATATGGAATTGCTGTATTATATGGTAATTGAGTTTAATTTTTGGAGGCACCACCATATCGTTTTCCACAGCAGCTGCACCATTTTATTAATAAATATCCAAAAGCAATACACAAGAATCCCTATTTCTCCACAATTTCATCAATGTTTTAATTTTCTGCTTGACTTTGTATGTATGTATGTATACATAAATGTATTTATATAATAGCCAATCTAATGGAAATAAAGTAGTATATCATCATGGTTTTAACTTGCATTTCCCTAATGATAAATTATGTTGAACATCTTACCGTGAGGTCAGTGGCCATTCATATATCTTCTTTGGAAAAATGTCTATTCAAGATCTTTGTCTATTTTTTAATCACATTGTTTACATTTGTTATTGTCTATTTGTATCATCATTATTTGTTGTCATAATAGGAGGGCTCATATGCACACTTGTCTTCTGAAGTCTCTACTAAATTTATACTTTTACCACTTCCTAGTCAATGTAATGACCTTATGGCATCAATAAATGTTATTTAATTTATGATGCTAATAAAAATAATTACAGATGGCTGTTATTAAAATTTAAAACTGGTGATAGATTCTACTGGATTAAAAGGAACAGGATGTGGAGAAGGAGGAAAGGATGAATAGGACCAAATAAGAATATGTATAATCTCCATGAAATACCAAGAAAAGACAAAATACAGAATAAAGGCCAGACATTTACATGATTTTGGTAAATGGAAATAAATATAAATTTCTTCAGTTTCCTGATTGACATTGAGTTCTAAACTATTCTCATCCAACCATTATATGTTTAGTTTCCTTTAATAATAACATAATATAATAGCAGTCATCTGGGATATAGATTGGTTACATAGGTGAAATAAATTGTAACAAATCCAGGTAGTTTCTCTTGGTTTCAGAATCCTTAAATAAGGCCAAGAATGTGAAGTTGTCAGGGACGTTGTCCAGGACATTCAGGTTTTGACACATCTAGAAATATCAATTCTTACCATACCTCTTGGTATGTAAACTATAATGATAGCTAACGATAGTAGAACTTTTGTTAAACATCTAAGTGTTTCCTTTTAAGAGACTTTTTATAACTATTATCTTCTGTGTCATGAAAGAAATTCAGCCATAGCAAGGGCACATTGTCATCCCAGAAGAGGGAGCAGAATCTGTGCCTGGTTGTTCTTGAAAAATATCTGTGCTTGTGACTTTCCAGAATTCCAGAAAGAATATTTCTCTCTATCCCCATATTCAATGACAAAGGTTTTAAGATAGGGATCACGACACAATAGATAAAAATATGATACTATCAAAAGGTACAACTGATTCAAAGAGACACACAAAGATTTAAAAAAAAAAGTCAAAAGCCAAGCAAGCATAAAGAGAAGACAGTAAAGGATGAAATGGTAATACTAGAAGAATTTAAAACAAAAGTTTTTGCACAGTAAAAAGACTATTTTAAAAGACATGAAGTTCATAAAGAAAATATGAGTTATGAGGATTTAATACTGAATAATATTATCAAAATAATTGGATAAAAAAAGAAACTTAGAGAAACAGCATAGTAGAACATAATTTTAATATACTTTTTGATTATTTGACAAAAAATAAGCAAAAATAAAGATATAGCAAAACTAAGAAATGTAACAAAGAATAAATATTCAGGAATCAATGTAACATCTAGAAACCATCATAATGTACATATAAAATGAAAAATTGCTAATTATTTTCCCAACTAGAATTGTGTAGATAAATTTCTGACCACAATTCAATAATTAGAGAAATGATTCATGAATATTTAACAAAATAAGTAAACAATTTTAAAAATATATCAGGATATTTGGTGTAAGAAATAATAAACAATTGAATTTAATGTGGAAAAAGAGTTGAAGGTAATCAAATTTGAAGATATCAAGTCAGTTGTTCTTCTACATAGTAAATATGTGAGATAGTTAGGCTAATTTGAAAATTAAACTTCTATAGAAAAGGATCATTTACACAAAAACACCAGAAATGAACATTAGAAAGAACTTGTATATATGAATAAAATTGAAAATTCAAACTACTCATGATGTATGGTTATTTAATTAATGGTGCTGGGGTTGCTATATGGATTAAAAAATGAAGCAAAACTCCCCAAAATATTGTGTACAAAAATAAATATAAATCAATTTTTATATCCACTGGGATATTTTCTTTCAGTAACTCTCCATTAAGGGCATAATCAAAAACTACACGCAAGAATATTTTGGGCATCATTATCTGTAATAGCCGAAAAATATTAAATGCTTAAACCTTCCACAAGAGATATTTTTTAATTCAATTAATTAATTTAATTATAGCACAAAGGATATTTGTTAATTATAGCACTGAATTAAATTATGGCACTAATTTGTGTCCAAAAGTATGCTTTCAAAAAACAGGAAAATGAATTGGGATAAAATTTTAAATGAAAATTCTAAGATGAAAAATATGATACATAGTATAGTCTTGATTCTTTTTAAAAAAATTATTCTTCATAATGATTAGATATCATTAGATCTCAATCTGTAAGGTCTCTCTATGTCTTCCATTTCTCCCTTCCTTCCTTCTTTTCTCTCTCATTTATCTCTCTTGCTCATCTATCTCTCTGATTTATCTCTTTCTCTCTCTCCCTCTGTTATTACAAAGGTATTTAAAGTTTACTATTTAATAAGTATTTAATAAATTCCAGGCTGCAAATGTGGAAACAGTGATCAGACTGAAGATTATGTCATAAGGCCAGCAACTTTTCTTTCAATTGACCCATTCCTTAAAGTAGACACTAATAAAGAGGGAGAAACAAAACCAAAAACATTACTTCAGGAGCTGTAGCTGTAGGTAACCACTGTAGGTGACCAAGGTAGGTGACTACTGAAGGGACACTTACAGTGAAAACTGGGAGACAATGTGATGTTGAAGAGAAACAGAAGAGGGAGAGGCAACCCTATTATTATTTTTTTTAATTCTTAGATTTGTTAAGTATTGATTGTCATCTTTAGCATTGTATTTTGCACTCTCTTTTTATCCTCTTATGACAAAAACCTGAGGCTCAAAGCTAGGATTTAAACCTGGGTCTGTGTAACTCCAGAGTCTGTGAGAGTTCCGAGGTGTGTTTTATTCTAAGCGCCTCCTATAGTGAATCGCACCTTGGACATAATGTTAGAAAAACATTCTTGAATAATGTGTTTATCCTGAGCAATGATTTATAATGATGATAATTTAATATTTGTTAACTGATCAGGAAAATAATCTACATATGCTTTATTTTTATTTATTTATTTTTAACTCAGGATATTATTGGGGTTCAAACATTTTGGTTACATGAAATGCATTTGCTTCACGCAAGACAAGGCTATAAGCATGTCCTTCACCCATACAGTGTGCCCCATTTCCACTGGCTGTGGATTTACTCCACCAACCCCCCACCCCCCCACCTGACCGGCACCCAGTGAATATTACTACCATGTGAGCACCTTAGTGTTGATCAATTAGTACCAGTTTGATTGCGAGTACATGTGGTGCATGTTTTCTCATCCTTGTTATACCTCACTTCGAAGGATGGGCTCAATCTCTATCCAGAATAATATAAGAGGTGCTAGATCACCATTGTTTTTTGTAGTTGAATAGTATTTCATGGTATACATATATGCTTTAGAATGATAATTCAAATCAAGTCTAAGAAAGTATATTCTAAACATAGATATTTTGAAATATCTATGTAATGAAAGAAATTTAGCATTTACACAATGCAATCTAAATTTTACAGATATGGAATATGGAAACTGAGTCACAGAGAGAGAAGAGAATTCTTTAATACCACCTCAGTTCTCACCAGTACCACTAGTTCGTTCGTTCTTTCTTTCTTTCTTTCTTTCTTTCTTTCTTTCTTTCTTTTTAAATGCTGTCACAGTCTATTTTTGTTGCTATAACAGAATACCACAGACTGGGTAATTCGTATGTGATAGAAATTTATTTGGCTCACAGTTCTGGAGCTGAGAAGTTCAAGGCCATGGTGCTGGCATGTGGCAAGGGCCTTCATGCTATATCATGCCACGGCGAAAGGTGGTAGGGCAAGAGAATGAGGGGGTTGAACTCACTTTTATAACACAGCCAGTCTCAAGATAACTAACTCACTCTTGAGAGCCCTCATGGCTCATTAAGTCCCACTTGCTGACACTGTTGCACAGGTGACGAAGTTTCCAACACATAAAGTTTGGGGGACACAGTCAAACCATAGCATATACAAAAGCAGCAATCCTCCACACTTTAAAATTTATCATTAATATTTTAATAAGCATAACAATGTAATTTTTACATAATTAAATCTTCTTAAATATTTTTTTCTTAAATTTTCTGGCAGATAAGTTTTCTATTTTACTTGTATAAATTACCATTTATTGAACACTGATATCTTTAATTTATAAGCTGTGTTTTTGCCAATTTACATAGATAATAACAATTCCCCTTAAATATTCAAATGAAAGTGAGGTAGGCAATATGCCATGTTCAGTGTATTGATTAGAATTCAAGTAGAAAATGATATTTTCTATAATATAGTCACCTGATATAAAGTGAGGGAACTGAATAGGAACTGAATACCAAAAGGCAATATAAACATGCTTTTTAAAAATAAAATCCATAGGGCATTATTGTCTTTAAAATATTCATTGGTGCTATTTAAAAATTGTGTAAGTAAGGAATTGAATGGCAAAATATTAAGGGATATGGATTTTTATTGATAATTATTCAGAAAAATATCTCCATTATACTTTACTGATAAAGAAAAAATGCTTTTAACTCACTTGAATTGAGTCAAGTAAACAGTTTCATATTTATTGATTTTACATATCAATTATTTATCTGTATTCTATGAAAGTTTCTAAGCTATATTTTTGTAACTAAGTGTAAAACCTGACATTAGTTTTGTATTGCTTAATGACTCATGTTTACAACATTTTGAACGTAAAAGAAGTATAAGGGAAAAACTTACTTGTGAATCCAGCTGCAAATATCCCCATTTGGTGCCTGTACATTATTATCTCTCTTTCTAATCCACCCAAAAACCTATTCAAAGCAAACATATGGTTAGTCTCTATCATAGTGCAAAGATAATGGCAACTACTTTGAGGCTCGTTAACTTTAGAGAGCAGTGATTTTCAAGACATCAGCCTCTTTACTGAGAATCACAGCTACATGATGAAAGACGTTAAAGACAGAATTCTAGTCTCATGAGAGAATAATATTTTAAAATTATTTCCTTTTCTGGAACAACATCGACTGCCTTTTGTAGCTTCTCCACTTGGCCCTAGACTGAACTCTTTGCTGCGATTCAGATTTACTGTGTAGAAGGAAGCAGGTATTACAGGTGTGACCTGTCACATTTTAAGTGAGAAAAAGCCATATACACAACAGATTGGATCAGAACAATCCTGTTTGCCTAAGGGCATAGGTAAAGCAGTAGGATTAGAAATATTCTGCACTATACAATTAATGCCTAGGAATTATGAAAGGATCTTTTCTCTTAAACAGGAAAAATACGTTTTAAAAAAGAATAGCTCTAAATATATATATTTCATGTTAATCACAGACAGGTTTCTGCCTTTTTTCTATTTTTTTTTTAATTTCTCAGATTTCCCTTTTCTTCATAGCATTTATCTTTTGTATGAAAGTCCCAAGGCAAAACTATCCTAAAGCAGTTGCCTAGGGAGGCATCAGCTTATGGTGCCTTCTGCTTTACTGCTTCACTAACCTTCGTCCATTTTAAACATCTGGTTAACCTACATTAATACTTCCTGTGGCTTAAAATACACAGGTGTAGGTATGTAAATGGAGTGAGAAAGATCACATGCCTGGCATTTACTTCTTGTCAAATTGTTTTGTAGCTTCTGATATCCATAAATGAGAAGTATAGAAATCAATATTTTGCTCCACAGAAAATGTGAAACAATGTCCATCAAATAGCCATCTTTGCAATTTTGGGAAACACCTAGTTCAAAGAATATAGAATTTAAAACCTAAGAATAGCATTAAAATGTAAGGCCAAGATGCAGGGGTGCTATACAATCGATCACTAAGGGAATTGTGCCCAGTACTACCAGATCTGGTTTACCTCCTTACTGCTGAGCTCCTTTGAGTAGAGTAACAAATAAAGACTTAAGCTCCATGACATGATTTTTAAAAAAATAAATAAATAAAAGATAGTATGAAAACATCAGCCACCAAACAAGACCAAGACCCCATAGGTCTTCTTCAAGAAATGGCAAGAGACTTTTTACATTGATTAAATGTAATTCTTAAGACTGATCTCAGAGAAAAAAAATGAACCAAGCAACCAATCAACAAAACAAAAAAACCTGTGAATATACTATAATTATATAATCTTGAGAAACTTGGATACATTTTTTTCTTGAAAACTATGAAAAGCTAAAAACATGATTGTATTTAGTGAAGCTATTAAGCAGCCTAGTCACATGCAAACCTCTCCTTTGATGAATGAGGGAACATAGGCACATTGTGAGTTGTCAGCAAATTTAGGACTAGATGGCAACTTGTGTAATTCACCAATCCTAGAGATGCGAATGTTTCAAGGTCAACATGAAGTAATTTAAAAAATATTCTAATATTGGATTTTGCTTTAAAAAGAGAATTCTTTTGAAGAATATGAGCTATCAAAGTATGTAGTGTTAGAATTCTGCTATAATAATGAGTAGCAAAGCAACAGCCCAAATTAAGTGCTTACTAAAGTGACATTTATAAGCCCAGCCTCTGATTGATTTGATGAGATATATTGCATAGCAAGAGGCCAAAATTTGAGGAAAACATAGAAGCAAAGACAGAATAAAGGTGGGGAAACTGGCTCTATTCTCACATGTTTTAGTTTTTATAAAGGGAAGCAAACTATTATAGGCAGTGCTGGAGATTCTTTCCGACTAATGCTCAAACATTTTCACAACAAAAGACCACCTAATCCAATCCATGAATGGATAAGAACTGAAGTGCTGGGGTCTGCACAATAAACTGGTTTTACCAGCCAGTATTTTCTGTTATATATTTCCTCTTATTATGGAGGTACAAGTATTGTTGGGGACACATATATTGCCCTTGCCACCCCTCCCCCACCCCGCCATGCCACCTGTGCAGCTTTAGAATCACCACAAACGGAGGATCTAGAAGACGAGGGCAATAGGTACTCTTTAAAATAACACTTGAATTGTGATACATATAATTAACCCTAAAGCTGTCACCTCCTTTGGGAAACAATTATGTCTACCTTTCCTCTTTTCTCATGCAACTTTCGAGGCTATTGGCTGACTGCTTAAAATGGCAGCCATTATTTTGAGCTGATTTTATCTTTAATGGATAGTAGGTATGGGGAGCACACACAGTGTATTTAAACTAGCACAGCTTGGAGATAGCATAGGTGGAAAACACAGGAAAGTAAAAAGTAGTTTGAAGATTGGAGGAGTGAATATAATGGTTTCATCTTTATAAACAGGATCAAAATGAGTACTTAGCTCTACTTTGGGTTTGTCTAAAAAACAGACTGAAAGAGATTGTTAAAAATATTAGAATAGGAACATTAAGTCCAAAGCTGTGAAGGGTCTGAGATGTTACCCTACTTTCAGGCTAACAAGTAAGACTGTCACTGTTTTTTAATTTTTTTTCTCTCTCCTCAGAGGAACCCTAGACCTCTAGATAAGAGAACATACCTTTTATATATTTATAGAATAATCGTAGCAGCGATGGCTCTCCATGTTCCAATTACCCGTGGGGCAAGACAATGAGAGCCAGATGTCACCTGCTGTGCAGTAAGAATGACACCACAGGAAAGGAGCCACACAATACATATACACACAGCAAATATACACAAAGCATATATAGGGGTGGTTGGAACATCTACTTCACCTCCCATCCAGAGAGAGAGAGAGAGATTTTGTTCTGGAGTATAAACAAATTATCTTTGAGGAGGATAATGTATGTCCTCCTACAAATGTAAGCAAATGTCTCCAGAACAATAACAATCTCTAACTTCCAAACCATTCTTCCAAACCATTTAATCATTCATCTATGACCATGCAGAAACTCTACTCTTTATAAAAGAGTTGAGTTGAGTTATTTCCAAACAATGACCATTTTCTTAGCAGTAGGATTTGAAAGGGGTTGTTTCACATGCCAGAGGAACCAGATAATAAGCTCTTACAGGATAGGGAGTATTTCTATGTTTTCTTTATTATCTCTCTCATAACCTAGATTTGTTTGGACCTTGATAATATTGAAATATAGAATATTACATGTCAGAAAGGCCACCTTCCATCTTTCACTCAACTTTATTGTAATTTATATTTTAAACAAATATGACTCATGAAATTTAATCAAAAAGCAATTCTACTCATCTTCCAATGTTCCTTTAAAATTGGTTTACTGTGGGATATTTAGCCACTTACTGTGTGTAAAAAACTCATGAATCCTTTAGTTTTTTATCATTTTACAACAAAAAATACTAAGTTTAACAAAAATAAAAGGAAGTTTTAAGTTACAAATGACAATTTAAATTGCCTTCTTAAAATGTTCAGCTCTTCATAATAGTCAATCTTCCCAACTTTGTTTAAAGTTATGGCTATTCCTTCTTCTCTTATGTAGAAAAGGCTAAACACAGCCATGTGATGTCCAGGAAAGGGATATAGTTGCCTCCTTATTTCTTTGTTATTTACCTTTTCTGAAATGTATATAAACACTTTCCTATTCCTCTAGAGTAGAAGCTAGGAATGAGAAGGGGAATAGCATATCTTAAAATTTTATCAGATGGGTTCACAATTGCTGGAGCTTGTAGATGTTTAAAACTGAATTTATCTCCAGTGACACTTTTTGTGTGTAGGGGAGAGAGGATTCTTTATCAATATATCACTAATGGAGACCTCTCAATCATATCCACAGAAAATTCTCTCTGAAATTAACTGGTAGCTTTACTCTTTTCATGGTCCCTAGAAATGGCTGACATTGACTATAGCTTTTGCCTATTGTATAACTGTTTTATTTGATTCTATTGCATAGTTCCTAAGATGAACTCATTCTGGGGCACGTTTATGTGTGGCTCAGCCCTGGTTGATGAATGCTCATGAACTGTTTATACATGAAGTTGTGGGGTACAGGCAGATCTCAATGTGCTGCCTCCCCATGACTCATCCCTCAGCATGGAATTAACAGCACATTTTCTTGGCTTTATCTTGCTCAGGCATAAATCAGAAACCATTGATCTATGTTTTTATTTTTATATCATGCTGTTTTGTTTACTATAGCTTTATAGTATAATTTGAAATCAGGTAATAAATAGGATGTCTTTAATTTTGTTCTTTTTGCTTGGGATTGTTTTGGCTATACAGGATCTTTTTTGGTTTCAAATGGATTTTAGGATATTTTTTCTAATTCTATAAAAAATTACATTGGTATTTTGATAGGAATTGTACTGAATGTGCAGATTTCTTTCAGAAATAAAGCCATTTGCCTACACCCGACTGATCTTTGAGAAAGTAGACAAATACATACTCTGCAGAAGGGGCACCCTATTCAATAAAAGGTGTTGGATAAATTAGATTTTATGGAAGAGTGACACTGGATCTCTCTCTCACAGCAGCAAAAATTAAGAAATATCCTATTTATCTAGAGTAGAAGCTAGGAATGAGAAAGTAAGTAAGAGAAATAGCATATTTTTAAATTTTATCATATAAATTCATATTTGCTGGGGCTACTAAATGTTTGAAACTGAATTTATATTTAGTGGTACTTTTATGTGTGTAGGGGAGAGGGGATTCTTCATAGATATGTCCCTACTAAAGATCTCTTAATTGCATCCATAGGAAATTCTCTCTGAATTCAACTATTAATCCAAGATGGATTAAAAACTTAAATGTAAGAACTGAAAACATAAAAACTCTGAAGGAAACTTGGAAAAAACTTTCTGGATATTTGGCCTAGGCAAAGAATTTATGACTAACACAAAACATGCACCAAAACCAAAATTAAACAAATGATACTTAATTAAACCAAGAAGCTTATTTATAGCAAAAAAGTTATAATCAACAGAGTAAATAGACAACTTACAGAATAGGAGAAAATGTTTGCCACCTATGCACCTGAAAAAGGACTAATGTCCAGAAAATAAAAGGAACTCAAACAATTCAGCAAGAATGAACAAATAACTACATTAAAAAGTTGGCGAATGTTACGAACAGGAATTTTTCAAAAGAAGGCAAACAAATGGCCCACAAACGTATAAAAAAATGCTCAACATCACTAATCATTAGAGAAACACAAATTGAAACCACAATGAGATACCATCTTACTCCAGTACAATGGCCATTATTAAAAAGTTAAAAAACAATAGTTGCTATTGCAAATACGGTGAAAATGGAATGCTTATACATTGTTGCTGGGAGTGTAAATTAGTACAACCTCTATGGAAAAAAATATGGAAATTCCTCAAAGAACTGAAAGTTGAACTACTGTTCAATACAGCAATGTTACTACTAGGTATCTACCCAAAGTAAAGAAGTTATTATATCAAAAAGACATCTGTACTTGTATATTTATCTTAGCACAATTCACAATAGCAAATATATGGAATCAATTGATGATTATATAAAGAAAATGTGAGAGATATATATACCATAGAATACTACTCAGCCATAAAAAGGAATGAAATAATGTATTTTGCAGTAACTTGGAAAGTACTGGACGCCAATATCCTAAATGAAGTAACTCAGGAATGGAAATCCAAATACTGTCTGTTCTCACGTATAAGTGGGACCTCAGCTATGGGGTATGCGTGGTCATACAGAGTGGAGTAATAATCACTGAAGACTCAAAAGTGGGGTGGATGAGGGAGGGCTGAGAAATGAAAAATTACCTATTGGGTACAATGTACAATATTTGGGTGATGGGGTCAGTAAAAGCCCAGACTTCACTACTATAAATATATCCTTGTAACAAAACTTCATTTGTACCTCCTAAATCTATTGAAAAAAATAGTCAGAGATCAGCATTCTGTGTGTCCCTTCAGCTTCCTCAAACTACATGGGGAAAATATGCTAAATTCTCCAATTAATCTCACTAAGGCCTGACTCTTTTAACATTAGGTGAAGAAACACACATTTACTTTCTCTCCCATGTTGTGGAGTGGAACTCACAGAGATTTTCTACAAAGGAATCCTCTTTACAAATCTCCTCTATTCTTCAACATTCTATTCCATCTACAACTTCAGAGTGAGGAAAGAGTATGAAAGACTGAATCTCAGCTAGTTCAATTAGAACATTTCACAAAGTCGTTTTCTGTAGAATGTAGAATGGGCTGTCCTCATGCTTTTTTCCTAAACTAAGGCAGAAAGTGTCCCACATAACTTCCTGTTACCATGCTATATATTCATTAAAGGCAATAATTAGCTCTTCCATTTTTTTAATACCAAAGTTTTCTGGGTTTGCAGAAGACAACTAAAATTTGCCTGTGAGCTGACAGAACCATCACTTCAAATGCATTCAACAATTTTATTTTCAAAACTGCAATCTATAGACACATGTCCAGGATTAACTTTGTAAGGAAAAGAGCACAGACTTTGGAGTAAATATACCAGTTCTGGGTTACTTGCCCTGTCAACTTTGGTATATTACTTAATATCGTTCTCCGAGCTTCAGTCTTCTAGTATATACAATTGGGATGAAACTGTTTTGCAGTAACTTTGTGAGAATTCCACAGAGTACATATAAAGTTGACAGAGACTGATCCATAGGATAAAAAATGCACATTTTGCTGCTAATGTTTATCACCAAATTGAAATTCTGATATAGGTTGCAAAATTTATTTAGAATTTCCTCTCCATTTTGCCCTGCTAATTCAAAAGTGCATATACTAACAATGGTAAACACCAAGATGGAGGGAGAGACAGACTAAGAAAGGGAACAAATATTTCTCCTACTACATTATCTGTCCCACAAATGATTCATTATTGGCTGCATCACTGGTGATTATGACTTTGAGAAACACTACAAAGAGAGTTTAAAATGACATGTGCATAGTCTAGAGTAAGTATAAACTGAAATAAGAAAGAATTAAAGAAATTCTTGGTAAAATGAAAGTTCTCCAAAACTAGAATTTTATAAAAATAAAGTTTAGTTTTAAAAGTATGAACGTTCATATTAAAATATTAACTTATGAAATATCTAATGCTATTATCTTTTGAGCTGAACACATACATACACAAACAAAAATAAAGATAAAAACACCTTTAAACTGTAAGAACAACAGTTATTTATAATCAACAGTATTTTTGAAAATAAATTTCGCGGAAATAGAAGTCTGGATGTCTAGATAATAATTACGTTATATATGTAAATGGATCCAGAAAAACAAATCTATAGTAGTGAAATAGAAAAAAAAAATACCCTAAAAATTTCAGATGCTATTTTTCTCTCTATTAAAGCTATGAAACCTTTTAGTTAGGACTGAAACATTCTACTTCAACTGACGTTTATCTTATGCAAATAACTAAATTTTTTTTTTTTACTTTTTTTTTCTTTTGTATTCAGATTGCCATGAAGGCCAACAGTTTTTTAACACAGAGGCCATAATTTAATGGGGAAAAATTAAGCTTTTGAGACTCTGAGGTCTTTTTTCTCAAAGAGAGAGAGATATTTTCAAAGTGTGATTTGATAGACTCTTAGCTCTATTAATGAATACAGATATTTTGTAGATCCATTTGTATAGCATAACCAAACAAGTTCTTTAAATGCTTTCTTCTTCCTTACTTTTTTATTTTTTCTATTTTTGAGACAAAGTTTTCACTACGTTGCCCAGAAGTCTCCCTATGTTGCCCATGTGATCCTCCTGCCTCAGCCTCCCAAGTAGCTAGCACTACAGGCATGTACCATTGCACCTTCCTCTTATTATTATTTTTTAAAAAATATATCAAACATGTTCCTCACCCTGAAGTCTTGTCATTGCTTAACAATGATTTGCTAATTATATGTTAAAATATTTAACAATTAGGACGATGGTATATATCAATGTATGTTAATATATTCTAACAATATATTCTATTTTAGTCTTTAAATCAGTGCTTTCTAAGTGAGCTATTTGAAATGATGGAAATATTTCTTCACAGTACATTATGGTAGCCACAAACCACATGTGGCTATTGAACATTTGGAACGTACTTAGTTGTGACTGAGAAAGTGAATTTTATATTTATTTAACCTTAATTAATTTAAGTTGGAATTTAAATACTCATATGTGATTAGCGCCTTCCATATTTGACAACACTCCTTTAAAAACTGTACTACGACTCTGGGAGGCCGAGGCGGGTGGATAGCTCTAGGTCAGGAGTTCGAAACCAGCCTGACTAAGAGCGAGACCCCGTCTCTAAAAAAAAAAAACTGTACTACGTATATCATAAATCTAATTACGGAAGGTATGCATTGTAATGCAAATTATTCATGAGATCTTTCTAATAATTTCGAAATCATTTGTTGATTTTTAAAAATTGTTTGAAGGGACATCACTAGGTAAAGCATGCCCTTATTTGATCTATGATTTGACAAAAGGAATTCCATAATACCCTCTGATTTTCCCAGTGTCTAGCACTTTGTTGCCAGAGGTCAATCAGGTGTACTGCTACCTATCCTGGATGATACATAGCAGACCATAAATGACTGGTTGTAGAGAGACCTAGGTCACTGTTCATAATGCTTCCAAAAGATCTGCAAGTTTTGTCACCTGCTCCTCTGCCCCCACTGAAGTTGAGCTCCTTTGGAATAACGGATGAGCATAGTATAAGCATTAACCTGTGCCATCTGCAATCTTAATGCACTTAAATGACCACTAGAGGCACCTCTGCAAGGCCCCATTAACTGCGATTGTGGCCAACCCTATGCAAATCAACCAATATGAGAAAAAATAGAGTATTTTAACAATTGTTACAATCCCTGTGGATCATAATCACTGCCTATATGGGCTTAGGAGATAATTTTTTTTAGCATTTAATTAGCACTTTAAGTGTTAGCAGGGACTCAGGCTGTAGTTTGAATATATCACTTAGGAAATTCATAAAACATTTTAAGGAGCTTCACATGTTTAATAGCACGAATGAAAAAGGAAGAAAAAAAGCATGTTTACTCAGTTGAAACAACACCTTTTTGCTTTCTGTATGAATGACTTCTGTTTGGTTGATTTATTAATATATTTTGATCTTTTCTGATGTAGTTTAACATCTGTTCAATTATCATATCCTTAACACACATTTCCTCGGCATCTTTCTACTCCATCTTCCCTTTGTTCTTTTGGACAAATTGACTGATGTTGATTTCATTTGGGATGTGCAATATTAAAGGTTAAGTGGAAATTATGCAAGTGAAATAAGCCATCAGGATAAAACTGGAGAAGTTCAAAGGAAAAATAATAGGGAAAAGGTGTTCAACAGAGACACAGAGGAGTAGTAAGCTGGAAAAAGAAAGATATACATTTTAAAATCTAAAATATTGGTTATTTTTGGAGAAATTTGATTGATTTTAATAACATTTTGCCATTCTAGTACTAATATAGTAAACACATCAGTGTTAGCTTTCTGAGAAATGCATTGTACTGAAGTTATGATGTCAGAGAGAAAAGACATTTCCCATTATCCTTTTTTTGTGCTTTCTACAAATCACTTAAATTTGCAAAACAATCTCTTAAATGGTTAAACTGGATTTTCTTATTTTCTGAATGAAAATTCACTTTTGTTTTTTACTTTGAAAGCTTTCTCAAGGTCTCAAGTACCATTCTTTTTATAATTTGTACTTTTCAATTTTTCCTTGGCATTATTTTCTCTCTACTTTCTGCAGAACCTTTAATACACAATCAGACATATAGGATCCAAGCTGGAATTCAATTTCTGTATATTCTTTTTCTCCCCGTCTCATTATGAGAAATAAAATTATCAAGCTAACCATTGATATAAAATGCAGAAGTTCTTTGCTAATGTCAACAAACCTCTCTCAGAATAATAGAGTATAATTGATAAATAATGCAGTAAGAAACACACACACGACACACATGCACACACCCACAGACACACTTGACCATTTGACTCGATGTGGAAGATCTATGGGTCACTTTTACAACTAAGTAATTTTACTTACAGCATTTGTTTAATTTAATCCATTTGTTCTGAGTTCATATTGGAGTTTATAAAGTTCTCACTTATGTCATTTTTTAATACAGATTTCTGTGGATTTACAAAACGTAAAGAAGGCATACAAGAAGGGAAATTATAATTTTTTATAGAGATATTTGGACAAAGACAGTTTCATTATGTTGAAATTGAAATTTCTAAGAATCGAAATTTTATTTCCATTGCTAGAATATTTTTTGTAATTGCATAATAAAATTCAAAAAAAAGATTTTCCATATAAAACAGTAGAGACAAAGCTGGGAGACAGAAAATGGCAGGAAGAACATCTAATATTTAATTGTAGCCATGAAAACTGTTATTGTGACCTGAGAATGCTATTTTTTATGTGTTTTATATCATAAACATAATACATTTCCATCTTCAGCACATAAAGCTTGACTATGAAATTTTAGCAGAAATATTTGTACCCTCACCATTTCTACACATTATAAAAATAATCAGAACTACTTTCCTGATCTGAGAATATAAAAGCCAACTGAGGGAGAAAAAACATCAATTACAGGTATTTTAAAAACACAATATTGCTTTCTGGCTGCTTCTATCACCTTTACAAATGGGAAGGCAAATATTCAGTTATCTTTGTATTATCATAATATCAGGTCTCTCTCTCTCTGTCTCTCTTTCACACACACACACCTCTTTTTATTTATGAATAAAAAAATTTCCCTGTAAGTGATTGTTATATTTAAATTTCTGCTGTGATTTCGATGGGCTTTGTAGTACGTTACATAGAACAAGAAATTGGTAAAAAAATATTTCTATATGTGGTACCCACCCCCAAATACCTCAGGTAATTATTAGAATGGAGTGAAGGAAGGTTATAATGGATCAAGCTATCCTATTTTAACTGTACTGATTATGTTTCACAGTAGTTACATGGGCCCCTTGTGGATTGTATGAATTAATATCCCTCCATAAAAGGAACAGCTTTGCCTTCTCAAAGAGTGGTGTTAGTGTCTGTATTGTATGCTGTCACTTCATAACTTAATAATTGAAAATTAATTTTCTCTAGGATTATCTATAACTCAGGCAAATCCATGAATATTATTGAACCAAATGTATCAGTTAGCAATATGCTTTAATTGCAGATTTAGTTTGCTCATGCTTTAAAAACAACCTGAATTTGAAAATGCCATCAGGAACTTGTGTGTGAGTATATATGTGTGTTTGTTTCTGTGTGTGTCTGTTTACTAAAAATTACCGAAGTAAGTTCTCTACCAAATTCCGGTCCCTTCAATATGAATCAGTTTCCTTTCATGCATTTATTTATTAAAAACAAGAGAAATCACATACATTTATGTTGAAATAAATAGTACAACCTTGGTGATTAGTTTTCATTTTAAATTACATTTGTTTGTTCTCCATAGATTTTTCTCCCAAGGAAAGGTGCTTTCATTTATGTATCCCCTCTTTCAGTCTAGATGCAGCATAAGCAAAGTTACAACAGTGATTAATTATGAGTATTAACTTTTAGCTAAACTGTCCTGATAACATTGAACAACTGAAATTGTTAAAACAGGAACCATTTTCTTAAAAATGTACGGTATTTATAATAATATTTAATTAAGATATTTTTAAATGAGATGCATAATGCCTTAATGGAAAGTCTTTTGAAGTGCATTTTTTTCATCTGGAATTTTAAATGTAATTTGGAAATTGTGAAGCAAAAATAAGAATAAATAAACCTGGAATATATGTGTGAGAGACTTCACCTCAGATTTGAGTCCTTCATTCTAGATATAATGTTATAAACATAAATTGTATCAGGTTATTTTCTTCAATTTTTTTCAATATTCAATTATGCAATTTAATGAAAATATATTTTGAGCTTTTATCATGAGCAAGATATTATGTATGTACTATGAATTGCTTGTCTCAAATTATGATATCTAATAACAAAAGAACTATATATTTGCAAAAAGACAGTTTTGGCTGTGATAGTCCATCATTTCTTGGAGATCAGAGAGGATCAAAGAATCTTGTTAATTTCTAACCTGTATATTTTCATGTGACATATCTATTACATTACCACCAAATGAAATGAAAAATTGTTTAAGCAATGTGATATTTTATGCTTAGAAATTAGAATTAAGCATTGAGAAATAGCATATTTGTAAATACTTTATCACAATAAATTGACCCTAGTAAATTTGGAGAATTTAATAAGAGGTGTCAGATTTTTAGGACAAAAAAGAGAGGGTAAAAGTTAATTGGTTGAATTACTCACTGACTCATTTCTTCAACCAAAATTTATTATATATATGCTTAATATATGCCACATACTGGCTTAGGTATTGAGCATGCAGCTGTGAACAAGACATTATTCCTCAACTCAGACTAGAAATTTGTAAGTAAGACTTATACAAATAAAAATTATACTAGAGCATACTATACTTTGTATTAATGTATGTCTAGTGAACTATAGAAGCACAGAGAGATTGTAACTCAGTGAACAAACGTTGTAGGTTGGGAAAAACTACCAAAAAATAATGTTTATGTTGAATTTGGAGAATTAGCAAGAAATATTGGGAGAGGCAATTATATGACAGATTATAAAAATCCAGAAACAATTTATCATGATATTTTTAGAAAAAAATTATGCATAAGGTATCTGTAGAATCCTTGCAAAAAATGGATTTTGAGATGTTAGCAAAGGGCATATAATAGTTTTTATTATGATCATCATCAAATTTAATATATTGGGTATGAATGAATCAAACCTTGTATTTAGTGTTGTTTATATTATTTTGAGTGTAGAGTTTTAAATGTGATTTTGAAACCTCATCCCCAACATTAACAGTTCTAAAGGGTCTTGGGTAATATATCATGCTAATTTTAACGTGGGCAATGATAACTTCCACTGAGTATGGAGAATACATTGGAAACTATAAGGATGAAGAAGAGAAACTGTTTAAATGGTCCATGAGAGAGTAGAAATTTGTTATATTTTTTTCTCTGCTATATGTACAGCACTAGAACAGTAGCTGGCATATTAGTCGGCACACAATAAATACCTATTAAATAGAAAATGGTATCACACTGTTACAGTCTCTAAATAATAAGGCCATTGCTGTTGAAAGAATGCAAGAAGAACTTGTGTGAAAGATGTTTGTGAAGTAGAATGATCAGGACAAATTTATCAAATCTATTTGGGTAGGTATGGAGAGGTAAATAGATGAGCAGAAGATGGTGCTCAGGTGTTTGACTTGGGCTGGTGGGTGAGATGGTGGTGCTATTAACTGAGATAGGACTTATATGCAGAGGACACCTGGGCTCTTCTCAAATGTCCTTCGAAGTTAATGACAAAACATCACTCAATCATATCCATCAATTTCACAGATTAATATATATTTTCATTTAAAAAGTTACCTTCAGAAAACTCAGCTGTATTTACTCTTTTTCTTACAAAAGTTAGCTTTTACTTTTCTTTTAAAAGTATATTCCCAACTGAATATAATTCTCCTTGACAGAAAAGACAAAAAAAAAAAAAAGCAGGTTTAATACAGCTATTTTTTTATCATCTGGCAACTTAACCTTCTATAATAAAAGCTTCAGTAAATCCTATTCTCATTATTTTTCTCACTTTAAAAATTTCTTTAAATAGCAGATTGTACCACATTTTCTTATAATTGTCTGATAATATTTTCATTGATTCATTTAAATGCATCTTCTTTTTTCTCCTTTTCAGGTTCATTGGTAATTTGCTAAGAGAATGGCAGAGGGAACAGAAGAGAGGCATTTTCAAAATTAAATTGGCCATGCTTGTGACTGATTGGATGAAGGAATTAAAGGAGAGAGATTCATCATAGAAAGAAGGCTTCTTTAAGCAATAGAATTGAGGTATGAGTTAGATATAAAAGGATAAAATATTTTTATTGTTTTATTTAATTTTGGCCAAGCTACTGGTAATGGTTTTCACAGAATAAAGAAAATATTTTACTTTGAACAAGCAAAAAACAAAACATGTCTTTCATATAATACAATGTAATGGCTTCTTCCCAATTATTTATAGAAATAGCTCTAAAGAGGAGAGAGAGTTCTTTTGCCAAATCTCTTCAGATATCATCAATATCCTTAATTTCTGGTGATATTGATATATACCCTAACTAGAAACTCTCTTGCTACTACATATCTAAATGCTCTGAGGATGCTATTTCTGGCTGCTTTTCTAAAATTATAGGACCATATGCTACTCTCATTGGTCATAGGAATTTATGACATGCTCTCTGTTTTACTCGTACCTAAGTTGACATAATATTTTCCAGCAAGTTCATGGGTTGCTTTTAAAATAACTTAATTCAACTCTTGTAGACAAAAAGAAACATTTCCTTTCTGTGGTCATTCAGAATGAAATGGTAGCACCAGAGGTCTTAGTAACAACGCTTCAGGGAAATATTTCTAGGATCTGACACATTCAGCAGAGAAAAGAGAGATGAAAAACTGGCCTTTTTCTGAAAATGTGATAAAAGCAACATCATACCAGAAGAAAACTAACAGTGAATGGAGATAGATCCACCTAAGAGACCTGTAGGTCAACACATATTCAAGTGCAGATCAGAGAATGAGCTTCCCCAGAAGAGGAAGCAGGAGATATGAAAGAAAAATCTTTTCATAGAAAGGAAGTGCTCTATTTAACAGAGATTGACTTTAGTATCAGTCAATTCAGGCAGCTCTACACAGAAGAGAGCATCCTGGCCAGTGTCCAGAGAGAGCAGGCAGTTCCCGGACCCTTGAGTGAACGTGCCAGGAGGTCATTTAAAACAACTACTCTTCCTTGGTTGTACAAAAAAAGAGAATTTTTTTTAACTTAGAGGGAAATTAGAATCATTATAAATATGTTTTTAAAACAAAGAATAAAGCACAATTGTAAAACAAAGACCAAGGGGATGGTTCTAGAAATTGACAAGATCACAATGATTTATGCTGAACACGAAACATTTTCTAATAGTAGAAGGTCACTTTGAACATCCAGGTGATGTTAATGCAAAGAAAAGTCAGCATTGTTTTTTTATTAGGAGGTCCAAATTCTGGAGATAAAAATCTTAGGGAAACAAACAAAGGAATCAACAGATGACTATAAAACTACATGGGTGAGAAGAGTATATAAGATTAAGCAAATAATCCTGATGCAAAGAAGTTATATAGAGAGAAGCTAGAAAACTACTAAAACCTTACTACAATAAATGGGCAGGGAAATAAACAGAAATTTTTCAAAAGAAGACAAAATAATGGCCAGCAAACATATTTAAAAAATGCTTGACATCTCTCATCATTAGAGAAATGTAAATCAAAACCACAATGACATATCACCTAACCCCATTGAGATTAACCTGTATCAAAAAATCTCAAAACAACAAATTCTGGCGAGGATGTGGAGAGACAGAACACTCTTACACTGTTGGTGGGACTGCAAATTAGTGCACCATCTGTGGAAAAGAATTTGGAGATACCTCAAAGAGCTAAAAATAGAAATACCATTAGATCCAGCGTAGCACTATTAGGCATCTACTCAAAAGAGCAAAAGACATTCTATAATAAAGACATCTGCACCCGAATGTTTGTGGCAGCACAATTCACTATTGCAAGGATATGGAAACAACCCAAGTGACCGTCAATTCATGAGTGGATTATTAAAATTTGGTATGTGTATACAATGGAGTATTACTCAATTATAAGAAATGACAGTGATCTAGCACCTCTTATATTTTCCTGGTTTGAGCTTGAGCCCATTATCCGAAGTGAGGTAACTCAAGATTGGAAGAATAGGTTCTACTTGTACTTGCCATCATATTGGTATTGACTGATTAACACTATGGTGCCCACATGGTAGTAATATGCTCCAGGGAGCAGGGGTCCTCAAACTTTTTAAACAGGTGGCCAGTTCACTGTCCCTCAGACGGTTGTAGGGCCGGACTATAGTTTTAGAAAAAATATATGAACAAATTCCTATGCACACTGCACATATCTTATTTTGAAGTTAAAAAACAAAATGGGCAAAAACACCCTGCGGGCTGGATAAATGTCCTCGGCGGGCCGCATATGGCCCGTGGGCCATAGTTTGAGGACCCCTGGTAGAGGATTGAGGGGGTAAACTCACAAATGAAGAACATGGTGAGCATTGTAGAGGGGAAGGGCATGTCTCTAACTCTAGCTAGGGAGAGGCAAAGACATCAAATGTAACCAAAATGTTTGTACCCTCATAATACCTTGAAAAAAAAAAACTACTTAAACCTTTCATAGTTCTGTAATTAAAAACTAGTAGTGACCCCTAAATATACTGTTATTATATGCTTAAATATACTCCTCACATAAAAAGGGTTCTAACCTAAAGGGATTTTAAAAAAACCATATTTTTCTTAAAGATGCATTAAGGAGTATTTTATTTGTAAGATAATACACAAAGAGTTATTTGACCCAAATCATAGCTAAAATTAATTTACATTTTTGTCCCAACCAACTTATTTTAATTGTATTATAAGGATAACGTTCTCCACATCATTCATTTTTGTCTCCTTCCAATGTTTTTATTTTTCAGTCAGTTAAAGATGTTTTTGTGACAACTTGGACTATTTAGGAGAAAAGCATGGTCACATAACTGGTAATATATCTTATGTCTTAACTTCTCTCTTATCTTATGGAGATGGAAGTTTAAGGTTCCAGGTAATAAGTAACAAACACTTATGAGAGAACTTCAAGTTTTAGAATTATGGGACTCTCTTTCCAAATGATCATTGGTTAATTATTAATTTATTAATTAGAAGATGATATTATGTATAGGTCATTTATAAAGTATATTTTTGTTAAAAGTCATAGAAAATAGGTTTAATAATAGAATAAGCAATAAAAAAGATGTCAAAAATGTGCTTGAGGATTGAATCCAACAAAACGAAGTTTAATAGAAATAAATTTAGTTTCAGACTTGTGTCCAAAAAATCCATCTGCACAAAAGAGTATGTGAGAGACCAGTGTATATATGTATAAATACATTTGGATGCTTTCTGACTGTGAAGTCAATGTGAGCCAGCAGTGAGGTCTGATTGCCAAAATGATACAATCTTAGACTTCATTATTAGTAATAATTAGTGGAGAGTGACAGTACCGCTCTGCTCACACAATCTGTTGTCAGACCACAAATGCAACTGTGTTCAGTTTTGCTGTATGACAGTTTAAGAGGCAAAAACATAAACTGATGCATATTCAGAAGAGAGTAGCCAGTGCCTTTAATGCACTTGTAACAGTGACATATGAGGAATGTTAAAGGAAGCAGAAAGATTTAATAAGAAGAACAGAAAATTACAGGGCAGCAAATAGGCCCATGCCATGAACCTCAGAGGCTCAAAACACTTATGGAGTCACATTTCTCATAAGTAATTCAAAACATAACAGCAATGAAACATAAAAGATGTATAAAGAAGTCTAAAACATTCTGGTTTTCCAATTATTATTAATATTAAGACTATTTTTGACACACGAACATTTTGAATTATTTCAGAAAACATTATCAATTTTTTTCCCATCATCAAATATCGTGACCCTCTTTTGTTGATGTTCTGAGCATGTACTGCAGAGCATTCTGGAAATATGGTGCTTCAGGAGGTGGTTAGTTTCCGAATATCGGAAATATTCAAACTATGGAGATAACATATTCAGTATTCAAGTATTCAAAGTGTAATTGAACCAGAGGACTGCCAACGTTTCTTCTAAATCAAGCAGTACTATTTTTGTCCCTAAAAAATAATTTCTTTCCTATTAGTTCATATTCACACATAAATTGAATCTATTACATAGAAACTTTCAGATCTAATAAAATTGAAATAAATTAGGTTAATATATGTTAGCTTCTATATTTAACTGAGAGTTTTACTCAACTGAAAATTATAAGTCATTTTTTCAGTTCTGTACTAACCTCATTGCAGCCTTCATGGGGTTGATAGAGCACTTTACCCATAGATTGCTTATGAAGATTATTGGTAGAGGATACAATGCAAGGCACACTTTATTATTTGAACATAGGAGATATATATTGTTTTCTATCCATATTCTGCTGTTATTGGATATACAGTTTCATTTTTAGTAGAAACAATTGTTTCACATGCACAAACAAAAATAAGTGGGCTTTGTTTCATTCAGTTATGGCATAAATAAATATATTTGGTTTCAGTAAGAACAGAAGTTGTGTTTTTTTATTCTTGGTGAGAAATTCTAAGCTTTTTAAAAAGATGGATAGTTTTAGAATTTATTTCAGACGTCCTTTGCTTCAGGGACAATAAAGAAAATTCCTAAAGGAATTTAAAGTGACTGAAAAACAATGTGCAATGTGACGATCCCCCTCCTTCATATCTTGGATGGTAAAATTTGTGTTGGGCTTAAGCAAAAATATGTCTGGATTCCTATTTTTATTTAGCTACTCTATTGCATGCCATAAGGAAAATATTTGGTTTTGATTTTTTTATTTTTTAATAATTTGCTAACCAATAAATTGTGAACTTGGTGTTAGAAATTACATTTTGGATAACAAGGAATATTTTCCTTAAATCTGCAGTACTTAGAAGCTAATGAACAATGTTTATTTGTTTACATAAGCAATCAAACAAACAAATGGAGCCCAAAGCTCAAATTTAAGAAGTATCATTACATATAAGTAATTACACATAAGTAAAAAGTAATTTTCTATTTTTATGGTATGATTATTTTGTTTATTATCATAATTTGGGTGTGCCTATAAGCACAAAAGAGGTATATATAATTAAATATTAAAATCATATATTTATATAATTATTTTACATATAATTAAAATGAATATATAATCAAAAATGAATTTCTCATTACTGTTATTTTATTAGTATTGTTGTTGTTGTTATAAATTTGAGGTCTCTGGAAAGCTTACCATTCTCTCTATTGCTCCAGAGCTGGAATTACTGTCTAGCTCGATGTATATAGCCTTGCTTTTAATGGACTCAATTGATTGGACAAGATGTGAACATATAATATCCAGAGTGTGAGCTGGTCTAATAATTTTTTTTGTTTAGTATTAATTCATGTTGATACTGGAGCAATCAAATGCAAGCATAGGATTTGATGCGTTTTATCAACTTAGCACCCAATGGCAGCAATTTGGGGTAGCCTTTGTGGCCTGTAGGAAGGTAGACCATGAGAGCCAGATTACAGAGGGGAAAAGAAAATTCAGCAGAGACCATAAAAAGGAGAGCGGGGCAGAGGAGATCTTTATGCCACTTGGAATTCATTTCCTGTGTTAGTCCCTTGTGAACTCCTACTAAAGTCTTTGCCTTGTGCATTCTGTGATTAGTTTTATGTCAAAATTAGTTTGAATATGTTTCGCTTTCTTAAAAATAAATAATTCTTGATCAAAATATACATTAAAAGAAACCTTGTGTTTTAGATATTTTCTTTATTTTACAGTTGAAGAAACTGAGGCTCAATGAGGCTGTGATGTATTTATATATCTTCCATAGAAATATTATTTTGTTATCTCATTTTTTTATAATGGGTATTTTTATTAAAATACAATTAACATACAATGAAATACACAGATTGTAACATTTTGGCTTGATGATCAGTATTTCATTGTATGGATATACCACAATTTGTTTATTTAATGTCTTGTTGATGAACATTTGGTTTGTTTTCAGTTTTTGGCTGTTTTGAATGAAAATGCTATAAACATTGTGTGCAAGTCTTCTTATGGATATATTCTTGTATTTCTTTTGAATAAATAGGAATGAAATGATTAACTGTATATAAGAAACTTCTAAACAGTTCTCCAAATTGGTTGTACTGTTCTACATTCTTACAAGTAATGTATGAAAGCTCTGGTTCTGGTGTCTCCATATTTTCTCCAATATTTGATGTTAAGTTTTGTTTTGTTTTGTTTCCCATGGCAGTGACTGGGAAATGTAATCGGATTGTAGTTCTAAATAGCATTTCCCCTATGGCTAATAATGATTGATTAACAGATTTTTATGTGCTTTCTGATCATTTGTACATTTTATTTCGTGTTACGTTTGTTTAATATTCTTCCGTTTAAAAAATTAGATTTCTGATCCTTTTATTGATGATTTTTAGGATTTCCTAATGTATTTTGAATACTAGTCCTTTATGTGATAGATGTTCTGAGAACAATATTTTCCAGTCTGTGCCTTGTCTAATGATTTCCTTAATGGTATTTTTGATGAGAAGAAATTCTAATTTTGAAGAAATTCAATTTATCAATTACTTTTGCCTTTTATGGCTTGTGGATTTTTTACAATGATTGAGAAACATGTTTTTCTGTCTATTCTGAGCCTACAAAGGTGTTCTTTTCAAGGACTTTGAAGGGTGTGAAGTTATAGGCTAACACGTTAGATTACCACAGTTTCATTGATGTTATTAGAATAACCAATGTTCAGGTGCCAGATGCAAAGAACTTTATATTAGTCAAGGAACAACAAAAAGCATGAGCATCCACATATTTTTTTCAAATATCTTTCACCCCCAGTCCCATAAGATTGACATGGATGGACCATAATTGGTGTTTACATGTTCAGTGGGTTGAGTTAGAAGACAGAAACCCTGAGCATGAGAAATCTGAATCTTTTATAATGGACAGTAAGCTTGCCAGTCTTTTGCTGTGGAGGAAGCAAAGGCTAATTCTCTTTAGTAAAAGACTAATTCTCTTTAGTATGCTGAACATAAGCATATCTTTGTTTCAGAAAGAGACATCATCTTCACCTTCCAAGACTATAAGCAAACTTAGCCTTTCTGGAGAGTGACACTACCTATATCCTCCAAGACTAATTGCTATATAAATATTCTTTTAAAAGGCTGTCTGGAGATGTCTGCTTTAAAAAAAAATGCTGTCTGAAACAAAAAGTAGTCAGTACCTCTGCTCACAAGACCTGCAAAAACAGAAGAGACTTGTGGGAAATTGTCTTACAACAATTCTTTCCAAAAGCTTTAAGGTACTGGGTTTTGAATTTAGGTTTATGATCTATTTCAAATTGTATATGAAATAAGAAAAACCATCATTTTTTGTTTTATTTTCTTTTTTATCTTTTCTTTTCTTTTCTTTCTTTTTTAACACAGGGAAATTCAATTGTTCCAAAAGTGTTTGTTAAAATTCTTTCTTCTCTCTATTGATTTGGTGCCCTTTTCTAAAATATTGACACTATTTATATGGGCCTATTTTTATACTCTCTATTCTGAGTTTATATATTCTTACATCAATACTGATGTTAACTTAATTATTATAGAAAAAGCATGGCTTTAAAAAAACAGCTTTTGTAGAACATAATTGACTTTTATGGTTGAAAATCATTTTCTAAGTCAAAATTATGAATCAGCTAGTGATGCCTTGGATAATCTGCTATTTTGCTTTGTACTTATCCCTGTGGAGTCTATTCTTCATACAAATGACAGAATATTTCCTTTAAAGTGAAAAAGAAGCCAGGTTACTCCTTCTCTAAACCTCATTTTGACTGCCAGTTCATTCAGAACTAACCCACAAGTCTTCACAATAAACTTATAAGAGCCTCACGTTTTCTGGAACCCCACGTTCTCTCCAGGTTCATCTCCCATCACTGTATTTCAATCACTTTTTTCTAGCTACTCTGGCTTCTCCCATGTTCCTTTGAATTGGGAATATGCTCCCATGCCAGGGCTTTCTGCAGTTTATTTCCTCACTTCCACAGGGTCTCTGCTCCAATGTCTGTCTGTGAGGCCTTCCAGACTGCACTATTAAACTTGAAATATCACCCAAAGCCCTGTATCGTCTCTCCTTTCTCATGCTTTATTTTCTCCTGTGGCATTTGTCATCATTTGACATATTGCTTAGTTTTTTGTTTTTTTGTTTTCTCCCATGAGAATATAAGGACCTTCAGGGCAGTAACTTTGTCTCATTTGTTCTTTGCTAGAATTACATGCCTAAAATGAGTACTAGAATATATTAGATACTTGACTATATTCATGGAATAACTTAATGAATTATCTCTCACACTATTTATGCATAGTTTCATCAATATTTTATCCTTTTGAGTCATTTAATTCTTAATTATGTTTCACTAGTACAGACATACATTGTGTTTCACTTCATTATGCAAATAAGTCTCACAGAGGTTACAAGACTTACCCAAGGTCATTTATCTTGTAAGATCCAAACAAAAAATCAGTCTGGATTAGATTTGATTTTTATTGTTTTCCCCAGTAAATATTCTTTTCCTTTAGAAAAAAAAGATGCATGTGTGTGTTGACATATAAATGTGTAAATGGAGATTGGCTATCAAGGAAACTCAGAGCTGATTTTGGACTACTGGATATTCTATGTCAGTACAATGCCATGTTGCACTAATTTAGCACTTATACTATATAATTTATAATGAAAATTTTACTTGTCCTTCTTTTTAAAGAAAGGGGTGGAAATGTCCAACAATATGGTAATATATTATATCATAAAATACTCTAATGTTGTTCACAGATTTCTCTCTTTTTTATGATAAAGAGAAACTTTCTTTCCTTTATCTCTTTGTGGAGAATCACGTTATCATCATATTCCTAAATGAAAAATGTGGACTATGAAAGCAGGTGTTGTTCACATTCACTTAGGAAAGAAATAAAATATTCTAAGTAGATAACTTAGATAAATACATTACTAATTTTACCTGGTTGCACAGAAAGAAGAGTGCTATTTTAGGAAATGACAAAAATTAATTACTTTAAAAGACTGCAATACAAAATAATGAAATCACAGTGTCAAAAACCCATTCATGATTGTAACATTAATGACAATAGTCAGAATTTCAAGACATACAGAATCATTTGGAAATAGAGCAAAATAAATTTATTTCAAATTTGTAAAACATGCTGCTCTAATCCAATATCATGTTCTTTTCTTTTCTTTTTTTGAAACTCGAATTTAATTTTTTATTTAAACTATTTAGATTAGGATTTGTGAAACTAATGCAGGACTGAGATTTTATGTCTTCATATTTAACTTGCGTAACTAATAAATAATTCAAATTTAACCTGGCCAGAACTTTAAAAAAATCACAACATTCTCCCATTCAAATTCTACAAGCTCCTCAATAATGCATAAAATTCAAATTCATGAATATATATGCCATGACTTCTCTACTTGAATCTACTTCTGAGCTAGTTACTCCTTACATATCCCCTTGCCTACTCTGCTCTCACCTATGTCTAATTTTCCTTCTGTTTCTCAAACATGTTAAGCTCAAGGTTTTCATTCTTTGCTTTTGACTTTCATTTGTTCTCAGAATTCTTTTTCTTTTCCTAGTTTTTTTTTCAGTTTTATATTTCTTACTTTATTTAGATTCTGGCCCAATGTCATCTCCTAAAATAGGTCTTCCCTAATTTTTTAAAATAGTTCAAATCTTCCCATTTCCATTGCTCTCTTTCCACTTTTCCTAATTTTCTTTCTTTCATCTCTGTATATCTTAACTTAAATTCTATACTTTGTTTATTTACTTATCTTTTATCAATCACCCACAAAAATGTAATATCTTAAAGCAGGATCATACCTTCAGTACCTAGGACTGTTTCTAGCTAATTTATTAAGCACCTATTATGTAGCTGTTTGTTACATGACTAATATAGTAAGTAGGAAATCTACTTAGTTCATAGGACATATGGAAAATAAATAAATTAATTTAGAAGGAAGCTATTTCAAAGTAAAAGGATATAAAGTTAGACTAAGAAAGTATAAAATTATAATATAGAATTATTTAGATATTTGACAGGAAGTGGTATGGGACTAAGACTTACCCCCTTCCCACAGTAGTTGCTGACTTAGAGTACAACTACTCTAGAGAATCCTTGCATGCATGTTTGTGTCTCACATTGAAAAATCTGTCATTTTATTATAATTAACTATTGAGGACATCTTTGAGCATTCATTTTTCTAAAATGTGTTACTATTTACTTATTTAGTCCAGATGGACCACTCTCACTTAAAAATTAACTTATAAAGGGGCCTCCACTATAACTGCTTTTGTTTTATATTATTGTATTTGTCACCCTCTTCTTTCCATTATTCAGGTAAAACTACCATATCTAGCTAAAATTTCTTCAGTAATAAAAAAATAATACATTAATAAACAGTAAAATGTATGAAGAGGAAAAACGCAAGACCAAGAATTATCCCAGTAATTCAAATAAAATATTTTCCAGATCGTAAGTCTCAAGAACTTTCTTTTTACTTTATTGATTTGGCTACATTTTACAAGCAAATTCTTTCTGATTTCTCAATTATAAGAGTGTACTTAGGCTAAATGGCTCTTTGAAGAAATTTGTATCTGGAGCAGAGAGCAAGATGATCTTTTACCAACAGCTTATGACAATTTTTCTTGCATAGCAGAACTGGGCTAAAATACATATTTCGATGAAATTAAGTAAAATGATAAACTTATATTTACTCTCAAAAGTTCCAACTTCTACTTTTTGCATACCTATGAAACTCAATTACATTGAAAGTGAGTCTATCATTTTTTGATTCACTGTATTAATAAATCTAACAAAACGAATCCCCTGCAATTATTAAGTAAACTTATTAAGTAAATCTTCACAATATATTACTACACAATATTTAAAAGGGAAAAACATTTTAATGTAAAATATATTAATATAGATGAATATATTTGTTTATGAAATCATCAGAAAATGAAGAAGTCTTGGATACTGTCATAAGCCCTCATGAATATGTAACAAATATAAAGGTGGTTTAAGAAGAAAGTATTCACTTTTAATATTTTAAAAAAATACATTAGCGGGAGATTTTTTGAAGCACTAGCATGGATAGAACAGTCGTGAAATATAAATTATTTGCTTTAAGATATAGCAATGTGGTAGTAATGTAGGGTTATAAAAGAGATAATACATCATTTATAGAGAGGGAAAACAACCACCAAAAAATAAACCAAGAAAAACATTTGGTCCTGAAATTGTATAGATTTTTGGCAAAATAAGAGTTTTTGGAACTTAAAAGACATTACCCTTTTTTTCAGCAGAGAACTATACCAGTTATTTCAGATACAAGTTAAAAAAAATCCTATTTGAATGTAGAGCAATCTTTGTTAAGAGCATACTTAATATGCTACAAGTAGCCTCCATTAAAGCTCTCCTGACCCTTTTGATTTGAAAATATTTTTACTATCATTTCTTGTCATATGTAGGATAGAAAATGTTCTGATTATATAGGTGGGCTGCATGCTGATGATGTAATTAGATAGTTTTAATTGCTAACTATTGTTTTTTAAAAAGCTTATATAAAGCTCTAATGGTCTTTTAAAGCCATTAAAAACCTCCCTGGAAAATGTATATTTTACAATTTAACATACTGGTTCTTAAACACAATCAGAGGGCTTGGGAACCATGACACACAGGATGACCTCTTTGTTTTATAATTAGTGATTTATATGACATACTTTTGAATAATTAGTACTTTAATATTTATTTTAAGATTTACATTATGATAAAATTACAATTGAATTAGAATTTATATGCTGATTACCTAGAAAGTGGTTGCTTCTGAAATCTTATTTGCATTCTCAGTTTTAAAGGTCATGCAAATAAAATAAAAAAGAAGTGCTTTTTTTTTTGTTCTATGTGAAAATTTATGTGTGATTATAGAACTCTGGAGATAAAACTTAAATTAGAAATTAGAGGGCTCGGCTCTGAAAGTTGGAGGATAGAGAGGGTTTTATTGCCTCTATTATTTTACAAAAATAAATTTTTGAAGTTAAAGCAAAGCTGCCTTTCAAAATAATTATTCTATTTCATTTTATATTCTTCACTGGTTAACCTGATATATTTTTGTTTTTGTTGTTAAACTCAATTATGAGAAAGTATCAAAAAAGGATAGTCTTCAAAAATTATTAATTTGTTTTATTTTAAAAAAATTATCAAAATCCTCCTTTCTATCCTTTCCAGATTATACTTTTATAAATCATGTTTTGCAGATATCCCCAAGAAAGCATCAGTGTTCCATCATATGCCATTTTGAGTTGCCTATTATATCACACTAGCAGTAATATGAAGTTTCTAAGTAAGCCAGATATTGAACCTAAAAATTTTGACAGGGTAAATACAGGGCTGTCATCTTAAATGTGTGGCACTCAGGGCTCAGCGAAGTATTCAGGCTATGGAAACCACATGCCGTCACACAAATAACCAAAGTCCCACAATGCTAGGAGATGAGAAGTCTATTGATTTTTTAGTTAACAACACTGCTGAAATGCCTGAATTTTCTTCCTAGGTAGAATTAATACCCTCTTCTACTGTGATCAATACCCCTTTGGTCAGTAAATGACATTCATTCTTTTTAATAGTTATGAGGTAGCAAAAATAAACTAGTATGTAATCGAATACTTTAACCTAAGGAAAAAAAATGATGCTTATAATATATGACACTACAGGTGCTGATAAATCACTGCTATATTTGAGATCTTGTGGGAAGATTTAAAATGTTTATAATCCTATAACATTTTCTATCATTTATCCACTTTGGGGTCCTTAACCCTTTAATTCACATTATTGGCTTTGCTACTAGAATGCTTTGCTATTTGAAGGCTACTTGGCTTTGCTACTAGAATGCTTTGCTTCTTTAGGACCAGTTTTGTTATAGGTCCCTCTTCCTGCTAGCTCATGAGGTCTCTAATCGAACCAGTCATCTCATTTGTCTCATTAGTTCCAGTTCCAATCCCACAGCCTATAGTGTACTAGGTACTCAATAGATTTGTTGAAGGAATTATCAAAAGAATGAGTGTTATAGATGTTTGCTGCATACCTCTTTTCTCTCCCTCAAAAAGTAGGACACATAAATTTAATGTAATGAGAACCAGAATGGAAGAGTCTGGGGGGTACAGGTATTCAAGATATAGAGAATTGGTTAGAACATTTTATAACATACTTAATTACTTAAATAGTCATCTATGGATGATTTTCTTTGTGGTATATTAACAGAGAAAATACTTTAAACCATCAACTGGTAATTTTCTATGACAGGAGGCTCTTCATTCTGTACACCTTGATATATAACTTAAGAGCTGTTTAAAAACACAGTCTTTTCTGATTGGCTCATATCCATGCTGTACTACAGCAGATGCAGACACACATTTTCTCATTATCAGGTGTGATGCACACAATGATTACAACCTAATTTATTGTTAATCAAAAGAAAACACCACTGGCAATTTCAATCAGATGTTAAAATTATGGAATTAAATTCAAAGTTCATGGTAGGATTACACATAAAATATGCCACTTCTTCCTTTCATTTGTATAACTATTATAAGTTGAGGATGTTTGCCTGTGAAATGAACAAAACATAGATCTGGTTAATATAGATTAGGAGTCCAGAGTGGGAGGCAATTTGCAGTATGACATAGGGTGATATGGGTCAGCCACCTTGGGAAGGTGAGGTCTGCACAAAGATTTGAATGATGTGAAAGAGTTAACCAGCGAGTTATATGAGGGAAGAACATTCCAGAGGAAAGAATGGTAAGAACAAAATTTCTGAGGTGGAATGTAGTCAAGAAACAGGAAGAAGAAAATCAGAGTATAGTAGGGTAGAGATTAAGAGAGGAAGGATGTCTAAATCATGTAGAGCCTTTCAGAACATTGTAAAGACTTTGGTTATTACTATGAGTCAAATCAAGAGAGAGTTTTGGCTAAAGAGTTATAAGCTTTCTCCCAGTTTAGTATATCTTTCTGTATGCCTTCGTTGTCTTTAGGAGGGCAAGGATAGCTGCAAGGAGTCCTGTCTGGACTATTCCCCAAACCCAGGTTAGAGATGACCTTGTTTTGGACCAAGGTGTTAGCAATGGAGGTAATATGAATTGGTTTTATTCTAGATATATTTTAAATATACATTTAATATAATTTTTAAATATTTCACTATTTTTCTCTTTTATTGTCAACATAATACATGCATATTTCATAAAATTTGAGAAGTATTGACTCATATTAAGATCCAAAATGAAATTTACTATATTCTCTTAATTCTGAAGGAATCACTGTAACATATTGGAATCTTTATACTTTTTATTTTGAATGATCTGGCATTGTAATTTATGTAGTTGATACTAAAATTAGAGATATAATGACCATGTTTATTCCAGAGAATTTTTGGGGGTGGGTTTAGAGTGTAATGAGCTGATCTTTCAAGGATAGATTTACATACTCTGACTCTTATGTAACTAAAAGTACAGGATTATATATAAGTCACATTTTAGGGGACATTTTGAGTTCGGGAGTTTTATTGTGATTGTGGTTGTTGTTGTTGTTGTTTTCTTAGGGGAAAGGGAAGACCAACAATTCAGTTTGACATCTGATATAATGTTAGATATCCAAAATATTTTTTTCTGTTTACAAAATTACCAAATGATCCTCAGAGAAAATATTTTTTAAAAAGAAGAAGAAAATAAAATTCCCTATATTTCTATTACTCAAGAATCACAGTAGAGGCTGTACTGTGAGGGGGAGTGGAATTGCAAGTTTAAAAGCATATCATGTGGGAGGAGTGACATCAGCAAGATGGTGAATTAGGAAGTCCCAGCACCAATTCCCCCATAAAGACACCAAGTTAACCACCATATATGGATCACAACATCTTTATGACAATTCCAGATACCAGTTAAGATGTTACAGTACTAGAAGGAAACTCAAAGCCAAGAACAGCCACATTGAAATGGATAAGAAAAGCCTTTTCTTTTTATCCATTATTGTATCTTCCCCAGACCAGCACTATAATAGGATAGAGATTACCACTCAGCTAAAATCTTCTCCTTCAGGGAAAAAGGGCGAATGAAATGTACATGCAACATTCCAGCCTTTAGAAGGGCTACCCAAGACACTGATGTTTGTCTCAACTAACTAACTCAGAGTGCTAAAACGAGGGAGAACAAGATTTGGAAAGCCTGCAGTTCTGTAAAAAGAGGCCACCAGGGACTGGCATGATTAAGAAAAAGCATGCAACTAATAGTCTCTCCCACAGGAAGGAGGGAGAAAAGTGGAGGATGCAACTGGAATTCCAGCTTTTTGGAGAACTGCTCAAGGGACTGGTATCTGTCTCACCTGGTTTGGGCACTAATGGGAATTTGACATAATTTGGAAGTATGGAGGCTGCTGAGAACTCAAAAGAGCAAGGTAGTTTGCTGCTGTAGTATCAGAGGTACTGCAGTCTCACAGACACATATCAGAGGGAGAAAGACAATGTGACCCTTTAAAAAAAATAGCAAACCTTTCTGAATGGAAAATTATAAGCATGAGCCCATAGAAGTCACATCCCTAAAAAAATGTTTTCAGAGCTCCCTAGAATCTATAGCCAAATAATAGGTGACAGTCTTCCACTGTATGAAGCCAGTCTATAAAGACTGGAAGGTGTGGCTATTTTTACAAATGCATACTATTTAAGGAAAACAAAAACAAAAACAAAAACAAAATCACAAGGCAAATAGAGAAACAGGAAAAGAAGAAGAAATCATGAGGGTTATATTTATGTTGGACACCATCAAGCCATCCAATATCAGCATTATAGGAATTACAGAAGGAGCAGAGGGAGAGAGAGATGGTTAGATAGCTTATTTGAAGATGTAATGGACAAAATTTCTCTATTCTGAGGAAGGAAATGGACATCAAAATTCAAGAGGCTCAAAGAACTGAAACTAATAAACCCAAATAAACCCACACTAAAACAAATTATAATTAAACTTTTAAAAATCAAAGACAAAGAAAAAATCTTGAAGGCAGCAAGAGAAATACAACTAGTCACATACAAAAGAGCTTTCATAAGATTATAAGCAGATTTCTCAACCTTACAGGTCAGAAGGACTAGGATCATATATTTAAAGTGTTGAAAGAAAAAAAGTTAGCAACCAAGAATGCTACATCTGGCAAAAGTGTCTTTCAGAGATGGAGTAGTAACAAAGACTTTCTCAGATAAAAAAAGGCTGAGGGAGTTCATCCCCGCTAGCTCTGACTTAAAAGAAACATTAAGGAGAGTCTTGTCAGTTGAAAGGAAAGGACAGTAGATAGCAACATGAAAGCATACAAAAATAGAAAACTCCCTGGAAAGGTAAGTGTATAAATAAATAAAGAATACTGTAATTTTAATAATAACATACTAATTATTATAACATAATAATTATAATAATAATATAAAAGGGCTTTAATAATAAAACCCTTTTAATTCAATTATAGAATTTAAAAGTCAAAATTATTAAAAATAAATGTAAGGATGATAAAGATATTCCATAAAAATTATGAACAAAAGAAAACAGAAGTAAACCATACTTGTATCAGACAAAATAAACTTTAAGTAATAACAGTCAAAAAAGACAAAGAAGAACATTATATAATGATAAAAACAGGTCAATTACCAGAAGGATATAATGTATATATTTATAATATAATGTAATATAATATATAATATACACATTAAAACTACCAGATATATGAAGCAATTGGAACAAGAAATTGAGAACAACACGATAATAGTAGGAGACTTCAATACTCCAGTTTCAATATCGATAGAAGAACATCAACAAGGAATCAGAGAACATGAACAACATTATAGACAAACTGGCTTTAACAAATATGTACAGAACACTTCACTCAACATCAGCTGAGTATATATTTCTCTCAAATGTGCCCAGAACATTCTTCAGGATAGATGCCATGTGAGGCCACAAAAAAGTCTTCACAGATTTAAGATTGAAATCATACCAGCCAGGCACAGTGGCTCACACTTGTAATCCTAGCACTCTGGGAAACCTAAGCAGGAGGATTGCTTGAGGTCAGGGGTTTGAGACCAGCCTGAGCAAGAGTGAGACCTTGTTTCTACTAGAAATAGAAAAAAATTAGCCAGGCCTGGTGGTGCACACCTGTAGCCTCAGCTACTTGGGAGGTTGAGGGAGAAGGATTGCTTGAGCCCAGGAGTTTGAGATTGCAGTGAGTTAGGCTGATGCCACAGTGTTCTAGCCTGAGTGACAGAGTGAGACTCTGTCTCAGAAAAAAAAAAAAAAAAAAAAAAAAAAGAAAGAAAGAAAGAAAAGAAATCATACCTCATATCAAGTATCTTTTTCCAAAGACAGTAGAATGAAAATAGAAATTGATAGCAATAGGAAAACAGTAAGAATCACAGATATGTGGATATTAAACAACACCTTAAATATCTAGTGTGTTAAAAATAAATCATAAGGGAAATTAGAAAATATCTTGAAATAAATGAAAACAAAAACACAACATACCAAAACTTATGGGATGCAAAGCAAGCAGTATCAATAGGGAAGTTTATAGCACTAAAAGCTTACAAAGTGGGTAACATAGAAGAAATGATAAGTCCTAGAAATATACAACCCACCAAGACTGAATTGTGAAGAAATAGAAAATATAAGCAGATCTATAACTAGATAGGTTATTGAATCAATAATCAAAAATCTTCTTAACAAAGGAAAGCCCAGTACCAGATGGCTTCCTTCAAGAATTCTATAAAACATTTTAAGAATACTTATTGCTAGGCTATACCAAACTTATAAACTGTGCAGCAAAGGAAACAATCAACTCAGTGAAAAGGCAATCTATGGAATGAGAAAAAATATTTGCAAATCATTTCCAAATAAGTGATTAATATTCATAATGTATAAAAATGATTATAACTTAATAATAACACCCCCATATCCAGTTAAAAATGAGCAAAAGACTTGCATAAACATTTCCCAAAGAAGATACACAAATGACCAAGTATCTGAAAAGATGCTCAACATTACCAGTCATCAAAAAAAACCAAATTAAAGCCACAATGAAATATTACCTCACATCTGTTAGGGTGGCTTCTATCAAACACACACACACACACACACACGCATAAGCACACACACAAACATACACAAAACAAGAAATAAAAAGTGCTAGCAAAGATTTAGAGAAACTGGCTTCAGCCCTGACAGTGGGATTGTAAAATGGTATAGTTGCTATGGAAACCACTATGAAAGTTCCTAAAAGAATGAAAAATAACACTACCATGTAATTCAGTTGCCCACTTTTGCATAAATATCCAGAATTGAAAGCAAGATTTTGAAGAAATATTTTCACTTCCATGTTCATTGAAGCATTATTCATAATAGCCAACATGTGGAAGCCACCTAAATGTCCAACAACAGATGAATGGATAAAGAGAATGTGATATATACATACAGTGGAATATTATTCGGTCTCAAAAAAGAGGAAAACCTTGTCATATGCTACAATATGGATAGACATCAGTATATTACATTAAGTGAAATAAGCCAGTCACAAAAATATAAATACTGCATGAGTTTACTTATATAAAGTATCTCTAAAGTAATCAAACTCGTAGAAGCAGAAAGTAAAACAGTAGCACCACAGGGTGTGGTGAGGGGAAATGGGGATTTGCTGTTCAATGGATATAGAGTTTCAGTCACACAGATGAAAACGTTCTAGAGATCTGTTGTTTAACAATGTGCATATGGTTAACAATATTGTAATGTACACTTAAACATTGTTAAGAGGGGGAATTTATGTTATGTGATTTTACTGCAAGTAAAAAAATATTTAATGACACAGAATTACCATGCACATAATTTTGTGTCATTAAATATATTTTCACAACATGATTTGGATAGGCAGATTATTCCATTATATAAACATGTCACATTTTATTTACAGATATTTTAAGTATTAGATGTTGGCTATTTTTAAATATTTGCAATTAGAAATGAAAGCACAATAATTCTTCTTGTACTTAATTACTGTTGTTTAGTGACTGTAATCAACCATAAGTTAGGGCATACTTTAAAATATCTCTGATTCTTTTGATGGAGCACTTGCTAACAATTCTACCAGTCCCCAAACTTCTTTACGTAGCATGTATTGCCTTTTTTCTTATCCTGAAATAAAATTCACATATATTGCAAATTACATAATTAAAAAAAATAAATCTATATAGTATCACACACTAATATAATGAAAGAGTAAAGGGAATAAAAGTTTCACTTAAATTTATTTTACTTCAATATGACAGACTAGAACATGAGTACAGAAACACTTTTGGTAAATGGCCAGATCTTTTTGGCTTTGCCAGCCATAGAGTCTCTGTTGCAATTACTCAACTCTGGCATTGTAGCACAAAAGAAAGTCATAGACAATGTATTAGTGTATGGGCGTAGCTTTGTGACAAAAACTTCATTTGAGAATTCAGATGACAGGCTAGAGTTTGCCTAGAATCTTAGTTTGCCAGTCCCTGCACTTGAAGACATTTGCATACACATGTGAAATGAATGTGAATTCAAAACAACTTTAAATGAAAAATGATAGAAATATATATGTGTGTGCGTGTAAATGTGTAAATGTTGGCACGGTTAGCAGAACTGTTGAAATGTTGTTTGTGAAGTGATTTTCCAAAATTGTAAATGATACTTGATAAAGTTCTGAACTAAATAAAGTACAAATTGTATAAATAGTCTTTACATCTGGTAAAGATTATTTGAAATTCCTGTAGCTATACCAATTGTTGTGTCAACCAAAATTGATTCTAAAAATTCCCAAAATGTCTCCTCAGTAGTGATAGTGTCCCCATGGGAATATGATTTTTGGTTAAATTCGTGGAAGTGGAAACTCTGTATCAAAATGTAAATAGAAGTTTGATATTGTTCTTTGGTTACATTAGAAAAATGGAGTACGTATCCCTCTTTTTTGAGCTAAAAATGTGGTTATGGATTTTTTAAAAGTTTAAGACAAAAAAGGGCTGTTTCACAATTTGCCTCACACAGTCCTTCAACTTCAACATATGTAGTAATTAACAATTTTACAAACTTATAGATATGCATTACTTTATTTTATTAACTAATATTCTGAAGTAAAAGCCATATTAATCCAATTCTTACAAATACAGCTATATTCCTGGTAGATACAATTATTTATATTTTATTTCTTAGACATAAACACCCCTTAATAACTATTCCATCTCTTTTCAACTATAATAATTTACTATTAGGATATTTTCATAAATAGAATCTAAAAATTGATACATTTCTATTGAAATAATTCATGATGTGAAAATTTTACATAGTATTGTTGAGCTATTGAAGATCGCCAGGATTGCCATGCATTAAAGTGTTCATATAATATTGTCACAAACAGAACAAACTGTTAAACACATTTACAATGACATGAAAACTCTGATATTGACCTGTGGGTATGCTCAATGAATGCCTACTTTAATTGAAAGTTGCTCTTAAAAAGGGTTATGTCTAGGAAATTTTACTAATGATGAATTTATTTTTACTTGAACTTTTTGAGCATTGTGGTTATACCTAATTTTGATGAATCAAGAAGGAAAGCCCTCAGCCTTTGTCATTTTCAAAAATGACATTGATATTTTTTTAATTTCAGCATATTATGGGAGTACAAATGTTTCGGTTACATTTATTGCCTTTGCCCCACCAGAGTGAGAGCTTCAAGCATGTACATCCCCCAGGTGGTGTGCACTGCACCTATTAGGTGTGTATATACCCATCCCCTCCTCCCTCCTTCCATCTGCCGGACACCCGATGAATGTTACTACTGTGTGTGCACTTAAGTGTTGATCAGTTAATACCAATTTGGATATTGACATTTTTGAAGATCACATATTATGATCTTGAAGAATGTCTCTCAATTTGTTTGCCTAGTTTATTATTATCAGCAGTCTGACTTGTACTCCGATACAGAAAAATTTCTCATTTGTGTATTTTTTGTTGTTGTTAGTATGAAATCCAACTTTATTGACTTGACTCTGAATGTAATACCATACTTTGCTTTTTTATTTCCCACTTTCATTTGTATTTTTGTCAAGCAACTTTCCTCTATTAGTCCCATACTCACCACAATGTTGGTTCTATTACAGCCAAGATTTTTACTGCCTTCTTTAGCATTTTGTCATCCTAGGCCAATGCCTACATATATTTCCTCATACCTAGAGTCAGACTCCATATATATATATTTATATATATACATATATATACATATACATATATGTATATATAGTAGGGTTAAATCATGGTGATGATGTGTTCTCAGTTCATCACATTCAAAAGTTACATCCTGTCAATTTGTCCTATTATTGATGATTATAATTTTGTTGGTTAAATGTGTTTACCAGGTTTAATACTCTAATTTTATCATTTCTTCTCTTTGCAAATACTAGGTTCTCTATGGAATGTTTAAATATCACGTTCCTCTTCACATTTTTACTCAATAATATGTTTAGTAATTATGATTCTTGCCTGAATCAATTATTACTCTGATGGTTACAAAATAGTGATTTTCTAACTCTATTTTATATCCACATTTATTAGGTGGAATTCTAAAGTAAAAAAAGGCTTTTCTCTCCCTTCTTATTTTTTATTATCCATATGTACTCAGGAACTCTTATTTTCTTCAGCTTCTAAATTATTTTTTCCTTCCTGTCATGTTAATGAGACATTCTAACTAAGTACAATGTATGATCCTGTATGGAATCCTAGATCAGGGAAAAATTACTATAAAGAACATTATTATTGAGCCACAAAAAACAATGGCGATCTAGCACCTCTTGTATTATCCTGGATAGAGCTGGAGCCCATTTTATTAAGTGAAATATTCCAAGAATGGAAAAACAAGCACCACATGTACTCACCAGCAAATTGATATTAACTGATCAACACTTATGTGCACATATAGTAGTAACATTGAACTGGTGTTGTGCAGGTGGTGGGGAGGAGGTGATGAGTATATTTATACCTAATCGGTGCAGTGTGCACCATCTGGGGAATGGACACGCTTGAAGCTCTGACTCAGGTGGGGCAAAGGCAATATATGTAACCTAAACATTTGTGCCCCCATAATATGCTGAAATAAAAAGTACAATATTGAGACAATTATGGAAATTGAATATTATGTAAAATTATTGTACCAATGTATATTTGTGTAATTACATAAGAGCACCTCCTTAAATCCTGTTTACATTTTAGAAAAACAATTGTAGATACTATAAACATCTCAGTAATGTGTGTGTGTGTGTGTCTGTGTGTGTGTGTACAGGGAGATAGAACAGTGAGAGGGAGTGAAAACATCATGAGTAGTGTAATGCATTACCAAAAAATGCATTACCTAAGTTTTGTCATGATGAAACATTGGGTAAACTCTAATCAAATTCTACGACATTCTGCAAAACAACTGGCCTGTAGCCCTTAATCAATGTGGTTGTAAATCATGTCTTTACTTTCACATGAATAAATATAGATATTAAAAACTGATGTTTATCAATGGAGTAGAAATAGGAAAAACGAAAGCTTTTATTTGCGAGTTGTTTCTTACAAATTACTGATGACATTAGAACTGTTGGGATTGTTCTTTCTTAAATTGACATATACTCATTTGTTTGAACTGTTAAATATTATTACTACTTTGGTAAAAAAAAAACATGGGACAAAAAACCAAAAACATGGTAAAAAAAAACATGTTGGGTGGAAGCATATAAAGTAGAACCTTTTGTTATTTAAAATGTGGGGCAGGGTATACGAAAGAAATTAATTTTATTCTGTTTTTCAATTGAAGAAAGAGATTCTACACTCTCTTCCTCATCCAGCCTTGGGCAATATAAATTTTGAAGCCCTGTTAAATGACTTGATCATTTATTTCCATTCTTCTTGTCTGCAACATTTTCTTCAGCTTTGATCATAAGGAACTCTTCTTTTTTTAATATGCCATGCTTTCAATGTTGTGTCTAACTTGATTTTTCTTTATCTTTTCGTTTTATATCATACTTAAGTATAAGAAATTTAGAGGAACTAAAGGGAATAAGCTACCAGATCCTCTTTCATCCATGTAATTTATCCTGTTCTTAAAAAATAGAACAGAACAGGAAGTTTCGCCCTATTCCAATGCCCATGTAATGCCTGATTATGAAAGACATTCATTCTGTTAAGCTCCTCTCTGTTTATTGCGATCAATTCAGACAGCTTTCAGAGACAGACACTAGGTATTAGATTCTTTATGAAATAAATTGAAAATCTTGGCTCTATGAGGATCTACCTTTTAATGGATCTTCTAACTGGAATTAAATTGTGAGAGATTTTTTTTCTTTTTATCTATAACCGATGAGTCTAAATTGTGAACACTTGTGTTCATAGAAAAGATACCAAATTCAGTGATATTTCAGTTTATTAAAGTTTCATAATTGATCTCATGAGGACAGAGAGTAGAATGAATGTTACCAGAGGCTGGGAAGGGTAGCAGGTAAGGGGTGGAGGGGAGTGAGAATGGTTAATGGGTACAAAAATACAGTTAGATAGTTAGGTAAAATGAACAATATTTGATAGTACAACAAAGTGTCTATAATCAACAGTATGTACACTGTAAAATAACCAAAAGATTGGAATTGGAATGTTCCTAACACAAAGAAATGATAAATGCTTGAGGGGATGGATGACCCAATTACCTTGATTTGATTAATGCACATTGTACGCCTGTATCGAAAATCATGTATACCATATAAATATAAACAAATACTATGTACCCATAATAATTAATAATAAAAACTAAAAATTATGTAAATTCCTGATAACTTAAAAAACTGGAGGATTTGTTGATTTCTATATGGGCACAGGGTTTATATAAAAGGAAGAGGAAGGAAGAGAGAAGCAAACAAAAAAAATAAAGAGAAGAAGAAAAAAAGAAATTTGAAAATAAAGGGATAGAAAAATACAGGATAGAAAATGGGAAAAGAAAGGGACAACACATCAAGTATGTATTCAAATATCACATAAATGTTGCATTGAAGCATATTAGTTTGAACAATGATAGTGTTCTTTTAGTTTTATTTCCTTCATTATGCTTTCAGTAAAATAACATTCATTTAAACATATATTTGATGACTGTTATATATTGATATACAAGGAGAATTTTAATGATGATGATTAACTTGTCAACATTTATTGAAAATTTACTATTTTAAAGTTACACTGGTTCTTTAAATATACTAATTGACTTACCTTGCCAATATCCTGGGAGGCATGTGCCTCTACTTTTGAGTTAAAAAAAACCTGATGCCTAGTGTTTGAAACTACTTGTAAACATCACAACTCTGATAAAAGTGGCAGAGATATGATTTGAAAACATGTCTCTTTCCAGAATCTGGGCTCCTAAACATTTTATGCAAACAAGATTTTTAAGTAATTATTTTCATTAGCAGAGATAGCATCATGTTAAAGTGGAATTTTCTGTTAAAGCCCAAGGACAAAGTAAATTTTGATCACACGAGCTGTATAAGCAAAAGAGACGGTAAAAACCTAATGTTGTCACGTTTTAAACCCCCTCATACTCCCTCATCCACATCAAGTATATAATTCATGTGAACATCAGAGGATTGTTGTTAAAGCAGATTTTTAACATGAGCTAAATTTTGCTATAGTGATGGATTTGCTTCCCTATATATTCAAGTCAAGAGAGAGTTGTTTTATGGAGATAATTTAGAAAGTTTTAAAATTGTCCTCTGCAATTTAAGACTGGTTTCTGACTTATGCCTGACAACACAACAGGGTAGGAGAATTTGCATGCTCAGACCAAAAATGCATGGCTGTCCCTGGAGGAGAAGTTGTGGCTCACACATGCTAGATAGGTTATGGGGGCAACTCTCAGTTTCTCTTCAACATGTAGCTTCAGAGGCAAATGGACTGCAGCAAAACGCAGCATTCATTTTTAGTTTTGCATAATATTCCATTGTCTGCATGTACTACAGTTTATCCATTTACCTATTGAAGGATATCTTGGTAGCTTCCAAGTTTTGGTAATTATGAATAAAGCTGTCATAAATATTTATTTGTAGGTTTTTGTGGATATAACTTTTCAATTCACTTGAGTAAATACCAACAAGTGGGATTGCTGACTCATAAGTTAAGAATATGTTTGCTTATGTAAAAAATTGCCAAATTGTTTTCTATTGTAACTGTATCATTTTGCATTCTCATTAGCAAACGAATGAGAGTTTCTACTGTTCCACAAAATACAAAATCTGAAATGCTCCAAAATCTAAAACTTTTTGAGCACCAACATGACACCACAAGTGGAAAATTCCACACCTGAACTACTATTACAGGCATCAGTCAAAACTTTGTTTCATGTACAAAATTATTAGAAATTTTGTATAGAATTACCTGTAGGCTATGTGTATAAAGTATATATGAAACATAAATAAATTTCATATTTAGAGTTGGGTCCTATCACAATTGTTGTTGTAACCCTAGGAAATCAATACAGACTTTGGTTCCAGGGAATAGACACTGCTGTAACAAATACCTAAATATGTGGAAGTAGTTTTGGAATTGTGTAATGGGAGAACTTTTAGGTGTTTGATAGAAAAAAAATCTAGATTGCCTTGAAGAGATGATTTGTAGAAATATGGGCATTAAAGAGGATTTTGGTGAGGGCTCTGATGGAAATAAAGAGCACAGCAGAGAAAATTTCAGCCTTTTAGAGAATACATATTATGATCATGAATAAAATGTTATAAATATAAACATTAAAGGTGCTTCTGGTGAGGTCTCATAAGAAAATAAGGAGTATGTTATTGGACGAAGGATGAAAGATGCTTGTGGTTATAAAGTGGCAGGAAACTTGGCTGAATTGCCTTTTCTAATATTGGGTGAAGAGTAGAACTTATAAGCAATGGACCTGTATATTAAGCTGAGGATACTTTCAAGCAATTGTGAATAATTTGGCCTGGTTTCTCTTTGTTATCTGTAATAAAATGAGAGAGGAAAGAGATAAACTGAGGAAGAGATGGTTAAGCAAATGGAACCAGCAGTTGATGATTTGTAAAATTCTCAGCCTATCCAGAAAGCAATAGATGAGAAAGTGTGTTCTGGAGAAAATATGAAGAGTGTGGCTAGACTACATTCTCTGTTAAGGAGTTTAGGTGTATGACTCATGGATCCAATCAAACATTTCAGCAGAATCCATGAGCAGAGACGGAGTTATACAAATGAAGAATCTATGAAGAATTCTCTTGTCTAATTATGTGGATTCCCTAGACATACATAGAAGATCAAAAAGGTTTTTGAGAATATTATACCAGAAAAACACTGGAAGCCTGAATAGAAAGGGACAAAAATAGGATGGAATGAAGGAGAAATGGCTTGGAGACACAGTTGCCAAGGTCAGAGACTGAGAGTCTGCTGCTAATGCCAAGGCCCATAAGGCAGCTGCCAACTACAAAAGCGTAATAGGTCTAGAAGATATGGCCACAGGCCTAGAGGGCAGAGCATTGAGCTATAAAGACTTACTATTGGACCTTGAAACCTAACATAATTTACCATGCTGGCTGCAAACTTGTTGAAATCACTGACTTCTCTATTCCTTTCAATCTCTCCCTTTCACAATTAGAATGTCTATGCTATGCCAATACTAACTTCAGAGAGAGCCTCACCCAGTAGACACCTTGATTTTGAATGTGTTGCCCCATAAACTGTAAGAGACTAAATTTCTGTTTTAATTTGAATTGCAAAGTTTGTGGTAATTTCTTATGGTAGCCCTAGGAAATTAATAGATTTCTTAATCAAGTGTTCAAAATATTCTGATGACTTTTGATATCTTGTATTTCTGAGATTGAATCCTAAAAAATAAAATTTGCACCTATACTTGCCTCTGAAACTTTTCTGAGTTCCCTTGCAAAAATCACAAAGATTTATTCTTTAACCTTATAAAATTTGAAGTGCTAAAATAATTATAGATTTATTTGGTACATGATTCATGAGGAATTACATGGGAAGAGTTATTAATTACAAAGAGATGCCAGTCTTTCCTAGGTTAAATGTATATGGATAGAATTATAACTATTTCAGAAACCCTAAAGTGTAAGAAGAGTTTCTATAGATTTGTCAATTCCCTCATTGTTTATCATATGTTTCTATTAATCAGAAGTGTGTTTCTAATCCTGTTTTGTCAGTTATCACAAGAATAATATAGTAATCTCAGTTATAATTTCTCCTTGTATTTTTAAAATGCTAACTTAGCTACAACTTTACTTTTTAAATTTGAATCTAGCATCTTTTAGGCCAGTGGTTTTCAATTAGGGATTTGCATCATTTACCATAGAGTTTTATTAATTCTATAGAAATATTTAGAACTTTCTCCAGAAATAATGAATCTCCTTACTTGATATCATATTTTTGGTGTATTGTAACTATATGCTTGGAATATTCACAGTCTATTATGTCATATGTTACTAATAAAGATGTTTTTGTCTGCCTAGGTTATGTTTATCTATTTTTAAAGATTACATCACTCTTTTTTGAAAGTAGAGCTAATTATTATGTGTATAGATATAATATCTGAAACTATTTTTGGATTTACTTTTTTTGTTTTGCATGTAGCAGACACAACCAAATTTCCTTGTCAGTTGCATTATTCTTATAATGAATTTTGCTCATATTTTTAACTTTAGAAAATTACTGGTGACAACTTAGCCACTGGCATTTTAAGTCTCTTATAATCTAAGGACTTTTGTTTTTACTTTATCTTAATGCTTCCCTGAAAGTTCTTGTAATTCATCACAGGCTTTTGCATTTCATTTTTAATAAAATAATGTCTCAAATCTCTAAGGAAAAGGACTATGCCAGGTATTTTTGGGCATAGAGTACTTAAACAACTTTGAGGCAATGCCAATATATTGGGTCAAGATTTCCAGAGCTATAGTGGAAAAGCAGATAGATTCATTATACTGCTAACCCACGATTGAGTGGAGCAAAAATTAATTAGATAGTAACAAATGAACAAATGAGGGATGTTTGTGGGTTTTTTTCCAGATTATTGCCGATGTTTTAACATTCTATTTCCTAGATAGAAAAGGGAATCCTTTTTCTTCTTAAGTTACCTATAACTCACAATAATTTAGTACAGTCTACTTTTGTAAATAGAAAGAAAACATTTGCAAACTATATCTTATTCTACCTGCCTGATCCCTCTAGGATTTGAAACACATATTAAGTGTTCCTATTTTCTTGGCAATATAATTATCTGCATAGGCTTAACAAGAGTTATTAATTAATTAATATCTTTCTTTTTACACATGATTGGAAACATTGATCACTCAACTGAGGTTTTGACTGGAATGTCATGTTTGAGAATGGTGCTCATCTCATCAGGTTATGACCACACATTTTTCAGTAATTGAGGTTGATTTCGTGAAGGTAATGTTTGCAAAACACTCTTGGGAAAACTGGCCTGATACTTGACTTAAAATGGTTCTAGCATTAAAGTTGAGTAAGGAAGGTCACTCCTGAGAGGTGTAGGAACTTTAACATATCTGAGTCATCTCAGAAGAGAAAATTTTGTCCAAATTCTGCAGATAAAGTCTGGTGAAAAATTTTGGGGTTTTCTTCCTAGCTTCAAGAAAGTTTTAAGTCCAATTTGATTTTCCTTCTGTAACTTTCCAACAGCACAACTGAAGAAGGCTTATCATTCTTGTTGCACCTATATTGGTAACTAGGCCAAAGTTTATGATACCAGCCTTATTTTGCAATGAAAAATGATCATTCTTTGAGAATGTTTTCATCAAATGCAGAATCATTTGATGAAAACATTCTCAAAGAATGCTAGAATCTATTTAGAACTCAGGAAAATCAGCAAAGAAAAATCAAACAACCCT
>VBSM01000272.1:81748681-81784007 GCA_008086735.1 Cheirogaleus medius | reverse complement strand
AAAAAAAATTATAATAAAAAAAAAATTACAAATGCAGAATCACAGTAAAGAAATTTTTCTGTTTAAGTAGAAAACTGTATATATTATATAGCATACCTTTTCAGGTTGTCAGTTACCTACCTTGTTCATTTTCTTTGAACTATGTTTGCATCTTTTTAAAATTTCTGACTACTGGTAGTTTTGCTAATTCTGCCTTCTCTGGTGGAGGTTCAATTTATACATTCCCTCTTCTCCACCTCCCACCAAAAAACTACTTTTGGTACTGTGATGGGTAGTTATATGTGTCCTTATGATATCAAGATTAAACATTATTCCTGTATGTGTCTATTAGGGTGTTTCTAGAAGAGATTAGCATTTGAACTAATGGGCTCAGTAAAGTAGATTACCTTCCCCAATGTGTGTGTGTGGGGGGGGAATTGGAGGTCAGGATCATCTCATCTCTGAAAGGCTTGACTAGAACAGAAGACAGAGGAAGGAGGAATTCACCCCTTTCTGCTTGATTACTTGAGCTGGGTTATTGATCATCTCCTACTTTTGGAGCTCTTGATTCTCAGGTCTTCAGCCCGGGACTAGAATCTATATCATTAGCTCCCCTCGTTCTCAGGTATTCAGAATAAGACTGAATTATACCACTGACTTTCCTCGTTCTCCAGCTCGTAGACAGCAGAATGGCATACAGTGGGATTTCTCACCTCCATAATTTCATGAGCCATTTCCATATGATAAAAATCTCTTCACATATGTATTAATATATATTGTTTCTCTTTATCTAGAGAACCCAGACTAATACAGAGTTAGTTTTAGAATACCTAAAATCAAACTGGATCATACTGCCTTATTTTCAATACTTACCAAATTTTCAGCATTTTCAGTTTCCTTCCATATCTAGCTATAACCCTCCAAACATTTTCACATTTTCTTCTTCTTTGCTGAGTTGGCATCATTGAAAACTAATATCTGATTATCTAGATCCCTATTAGTACTTAGGTTGACTAGAAGCTGCTCCTTTAACCCAGGAACTAAGGAAGATCTGCAAGCTGAAACTTGATGACTTGAAATAAACATCAAATGAATCAGTACCACAACATAGCTTGCATGGAAAATAACTTTTCCTAGACAATTCACCATCTGAAGCATTAGGGAGTCTGGAAAAATGCAGGGTTATCCTTATATGACAGGTAACCACAGCTGTGAACAAATCACCAAGAGCATCAACATCCTAGTTTGAGGCTTAAAGAAACTCAATAAGCATAAGTGATAGACTTTTTTTTCCACTAATCTCTTGAAACATATTGTGCTAGTTACCCTCAGAGTCAACTCCTGGCTCATTCCAGTAACATAACACTTTATATTATTCCTCTTTTTCATTTTAAGCATTCCTTTTTAAGGATGCCTGATATTCAGTACTCTAAAACAACTGACCTTTGCTATTACCTCTCGACAAATGGTTCAACTGATTTGGCAGGAACTACCCCAAAAGAAGCCTCAGGAGATTTCTTACAGAGTGGTTTCCCCTACTGAGGAGTTATTTGATTCCATCTGAATTGTTCAGCTAGAAATGATATTTATTGTGAACATTCTTGAAGTTTTATATGGGTTCTGTGTACCTGGAAAACAGGGATCATTGAAAAATGTCTCAGTCTTTTGTGTTATGAGAAATTGGTAATTGCAAAAGATTCACTTGCATATTTTAAAAACTCACCACCTGCACCCTTTCTCCACCTTTCTTCATGATTCTCATGAGACTTTATGCCCATATGTCCATGTTTTATTTGTCCCTATAAAACTTCAGGCTTCATTCTTTTTCTTTGAGATGTTTCTCATCAATGAAACATTCTCTCTGTTGCAAGAGCATGAATAAAATAATTTTCTTAAGTGCCCAGTGCACATTTAGTTCTCATAACCCTAACTAAAGAACATTTTGGCATAAAAGCATCAGAGTACAAAATCTGAAACTCTTGCAAAAATTGAGGAGAAAAAGGACCAAGGAAGTTGTGAAATGATTTCCTGAACTCAGATAGGGGCCAATTTATATTTTTTAAAGTGAGAAATGCTCAGTACTTATCTCTCCAAGATACAAAATGGTGTTAGAAGAAAAAAAAATCACTTGTATTAATATCCAACAGCTTGGTACAGGATGCTATCCAGACTATTGGGAAATTACCTTGAATTCAATTGGGTACTATACAGAAGAGACCAGAAAATGGGTTTATATTATCTTTTTTACTTTCTTATAAGACACAAAAGCACAAATATCCAGTCATAAAGATTTTAATGCCTTATTAATATAAATAATAAGTATATATTTGATTTGAAGTAAAACTATATGTATTTTATACAGTAAATATTTTCTGAAAAAAATCAGTATTTTCTAAAATCATTTTCTTCTTAAATTCTTGGATAGCTTCAAGAAAGCTAAGAGAGGAAAAAGAAATAACTTGATGTGACCAATGATTAAATAATTTAGTAAAGCCTTAGAAAATTGAATTGATGAAAACAATTGTAATTTTACAACTTATGAGTTAAGCCATTGCTTTTATGAAATGTATATTTGCAAAATAATAGCATAAATCTTATTGAAATTATAAGCTAAGAAGCAGTGTGATGCAATCATTCTTTTAAATTTTTTATATTTAATTTTCATGATAAAAACTATATACCACTTTTGAATTAGACTTTTTTGTGTGTGTTGGTCTCACACTTAAGGTTTCAAATATTGCCTCCACTGAGATAACTAGCTTCCTTAGACAAATTGAGATAAAATCAATTTTTCAGACCAGACCTATGATCTTTTCCTTACTCACTGTAATTTAGCATTTCAAAAAGTCACACAGTATTATAGCCCCCAAAATCCCATTGACTCTGACAGAAATTATATTGATTATTTTTATAATATCTGTAACCTTTGGATAAGATTAAGAAATCTAAGTATCATGGGCAGCAAGAAGTAGCATATAACAATACTGATATAATCAGGAATTTTTTCAATATCAACAATAATCTGCCAACTATTCCACATGAATGTTTAAAGATAATGATCTTATTATAACATAAATAAATTCTCTTTAAAGCTTTAGCTTCCCTAACTAAATAGTTATAATAATTGATTAGTTGCTTATTAGGTAAAAGTCAAACAATCAAGCCAACTACTTCTGACATTTTAAGTAAATGTCATGTTGCATCACTGGATATTCCTGTTCATGGCCCAATACCCCATTCTCCTTCCACTCAGGAAATATATGCTAAGATGGTAAAAGATTTAACTCACATATGTTGCCTGCAGGTGATACATTGGGGTTAGCAAAATAAAAATAAAATCAATGAGATCCAACTCATGTTAATGTAGCAGTACAAATAAACACAGAGCATCTAGAGAGGCTATTTAATTGAATGCCAATTATCTAAGTTGGAACTCAGGCTTTTCTAATGCTCTTCTTTCTGCCTGATGTCAGGAAAATGCCATGTTTTCTCCTTTGTCATAGTCAAAGAGCAAGCAAGCAGCACTAGAGAACCTATATTGAAAATGGGGAGGGGGCAGCCATCTGAAGAAGACACAAGGTAACACTTGTATTGTTATATCAAGCCAAATATTCATCACTTAAACTGAGTGAAGTTTTTAAATGCCTATTTGAAAACCGTGAAAAGTCTTCAACAAATATATTACAATCAAGAAGAGTGGGCTAAATATTTTTTCACATCATTTACCAGTGATTTTTGTAAATGTACTTCCACCTTAATTAATAAAAGATGATTTCAAAATGAATAAATCACAAAGGATTTTCTTCCAGTGCTTGGCCTAATGATGAATAAATGAAGACGAGAGAATTCTATTGGAACATAAAGACTTTTTTTTTCCTTAAAGGTGAGCTAAAATGGCTTTTAAAAATACACAAAGAAAATGTGTTTTACTGAAAAGAAAAATCTTCATTCACTGTATTTGACATTAAAGCTAAGGGAAATCTGTAGAAATAAAGTCTCTTCAAAGACCTTTTTATGTGTAGGAGTTCTGATTAACTGATTGAGAAGAGGACAATAATATTTTTCCTCCTAAGATTAAAAAAAAGTTAAAAATAAATGCAGTTAATACAACTGCAATAAAAGAGTCAGTTAAGTGGAACAGCCAATGTTATAGAACAGTGAGATAGCAATAATCATAACAAAGGGAGTTTTAAAACAGGTAAAGAAATAGAAAATGCAATTTACTGTTTTGTTAAGGGGGAACATTTTATAAGCTTATGAAGTAAAAGGTCTCAGCACATTTTTAGGCATTCATGTGTATTTCCAACCTGAGGGCAGCTATTCAGTTGAAGTCAATGTTTTAGTGGGGAGAGATGGTCTTGCCACCTTATTAGTGTTCAGTGACATGATTAACTGAAGATGATGAGAGCATTATACTTGGAATACTGGGGTCAAGCTCCAGTCTTTGCCTATTAATATCTTGGTGTTCTTGTGCAAGTCATTCACATCCCAAAGCTTCAGATTCTTTTTGTAAAAAAGAGGGTATTTAAAAAGAAAATCTCCAAGGAACTATTTTTACCTTTTAAAAATCTTGTGCTGTAACACTAAAAAAAAACAGAGAAACAAAGCTCTACAAATCATGTGAAATTCATTGCTATGGTCTGAATGTCTGCATCTCTCTCAACTCCATGTATTGAGTCCTAATTCCCAAGGTGATGGTATTAGGAGGTGGAGAATTTGGGAGGTGACTAGATCATGGATTGGGACAAATGTTCTAGTAAAAGAGACTTTAGAAAGCCAGCTAGCCCCTTCCATCATGGGAGGACACGGGAAGAAGGTGCAATCTGTGAGAAAGTAGGCCCTTATCAGACATCGTATTGGCTGGTACCTTGAACTTGTACTTCTCACCCTGCAGAACTGTGAGAAATAAATTTCTTTTGTTTATAAGCACCAAATTTATGGCATTTTTTATAGTGGCCTAAATGGACTAAGATACCCACACAACCTTATACAGTATCATTTGCTTATAGCAGCCTTTTCATTTCAATAATTACAGGATGGTTGTCAAACAAAATAAATGAAAGCAAAACTTGTCTAATTTTTAAACGCCTAATGTTTTAAACATCAAAAGGAGAAAAAAGAAATAAGTTGGCATGTCAGAAGTGTTTTTATTATATTTAGATGAGATAGAGTTTCTAATGAAAATAAGGCAGTGATGTGAGCTGACTTGAGAAGAACTGCTGATAAATAGCTATCATACAATGTATGATCGAATGTCATAAAGAAAACCACAAGTTCAGTATCCAATCAGGTGAACTCAAACCCAATATCACAGTTAAACTTTCTACATCATTTTTCAAAGACTATGAAAACATTATAAATCAGAATATTATAAGTATTTTTCACTGGGCATGGGTTGAAAACCCTTTTAAAGGTTAATTAGCTGCTTCATCTTTCTCTATGTCAATGACAACAGTTCCTTGCAAAAATAGAAAATTTTAAGTATTTCATTTCAAGTCTTTACTTTGGCTCATTGTATTTAGAAAGTAATATACTTGAACAAAATTTTTGAATTCAGAAGAAATTCTCAACTGGCTAGCTGCACATGTATCATTTAAATGTGCTCTCTGGATATGAAAATCCAACTTGATCACATAACTCTTCCCTATATGGTATATTGAAAGAATTGCTTTTTGTGTAAAAGTGCAAATTAATTTTTTTCCTTTTATCTGCATCTCTTCCTTCTGAAATATAATCTTAATAAATCTATCAGGTCATTGACTTAAATTGTTGAGGATTGATAGACTGTTTAGTTGTGTGGCGATGGGAAGGGGATGATCCTTTTCCTCACCATCACAAGGGTCACAGCTGACACTCCTATAACAGAAGACAAATTAATAAGAGAAAAGCATAACAAATTTTATTCCATTATAGTTTTAAGTGACGTAGGAGTTTTCAGGATGAAGACCCAAAGACACAGGGAAAGTATTTTAATGCTTAGGTTTGATGAAGAATAAACAGTCATATAGAAATATGATTAGACAAAAAGTGTGTAATCTAATAGATTAAGTGGAGAAACCCAACAGGGCTTGTCTATTCAGGTTTTTCTCGGCCTCTCCATGGTAGCATTTCTTTCTTCAGGTATGGTGCAGGACCTTTTCTGGATTGGGAGTCTTATGATCTACTATCAAACAAGGTAGGTCAGAGAATTTCTTTATGACCAGCTCTTACACAGAAAGGTAAGGGAAGGTTAGGGCAATATTTTTAGGTTTTATGGCTGGCTTTGGAGAGAGGGGTTCTGGATTCTATGACCTGCCTTGGTGAAGAGAGATTCTATAATAGTTTCCATGGCTTGCCTCAGAGAGAATGAGGAGTGAAAGCCTGGAGGGTGGGAGGTCAGAGAAAAACTCTTCTTCTGGGGCTGCTTCTGAGGCCTTCATTTTGGGTTATTGTTTTCAGAGCTCCAACAGATGGTAGAAAATTTCCAACAGGCTCTACCTTTTCAACAAAATCTACCATATCATATTAAAACTTTTGAATACTTTACTAACTAGAAATTAAATTCATTTCAACTAATGAGGTAAGTATAGATTGGGCTTTGGAGAGCCTGTAACTTTTGATATGTGCAACAAATTCACAGTTCAAAACTATAAGGAAAATGTTAATAATATCTTAGCTCCTAGTTTACCCAATCTAGCACTAACTAGTAAAACAATATTGTCCAATAGAAGTTTTTGTTGGATTTTGGAATATAATTGATTTCTAGTCACATATCAAGCTTTGAATGACCCTGCATTATAAAACTGCTTAAGTAGAATAGATAATAGCTAGCAAAATCGATAGAAATCTAGAAAGATCCAGTGATTAACATTTTGGTGTCATGAAGATAATGATTATTAGAAGCAAAATTCCTGATTAATACTGCTGTTTATTGTCATATGTATTTCTGATTCACAGATGAGTTTTATTTTATTCCAGAAATGTAGATGATTTTCTTAAATCCTAATGAGCTAACCTTTCATTCAACCATGGGTTATCATTTTGGGAAGTATTTATGCAACGCCAATCTGATTTTTTGTCTTCTTTTGAAAAATATTATTTAATATTCTAAAAATAGACATAGTTGAGAGTATAGGAAAGAATTTGTCACAAGTACTATCAAGACAGACATAGTCCATTGGACTTAATTTTTCTTTAAAAACTAAAATTTTTAGTTATGAACTAAATATTCTAAAATATTCTGACATGAAATAATGGGCTATAGAATTTGGGGAGCTTTAGCAGAAATACAACTATAAATAGAATCAACAATAACTTCTTTCTTCCATTTTTATCATTTATTTATTTTCCAATTGTCTGCTGTCTTATCTTTCCTTAAAACTAACATACTTGTTAATTTTTTATAAAATAATAAGGGAGGTGGAAGTAATGGATACTCTCTATAAACATTTTTTTTTGTTGTTCAGAAAGGTATAAAGAGGAAAGTCAGGATAATCTTTAACTTCAGCACCCAGAGAATTCCATTAGAAGTACAAGTGTATGGTGCCGATATAATAATTTATGTAGCTCTTTTTTTCTCTACAAATTAACTCACATCTTATTGGTTTTTTTTGCTTGCTTGTCTATTATCTTGCCTTTTTATTTTGGTGGGAAGTATTGTACTGTTTCTTTAATAAAAGAAATGGAAGATATAGCAAATAAATAGTGAAATATAAGATGAGGAAAATGTGGTCTCTACCATACTAGAATATACTCTCCCAGAATGTAAGCTCCATAAAAGCTAGGGTTTATACCCATTGTACCATTTATATTGAAGATATGTACAAATATTTCAGAAGAAATTAATTGATATGTTGACTCATTTCCTAATTTTTTGAGACTTTCTGATTAGAAAATTTGAGAGAACCATTGTGTATACTGATTCAAATTTCTAGAGAAATTTTGGCCAAATATTAATGGATAAATCTTTTTTATTTCAAAATATTAAGGGAGTACAAATGTTTTATTAACATGGATCGCTTCTGTAATACGTGAGTCACAGTTATAAGTGTGTCCATCAATCAGACAGTGTTCATTGTACTCATTAGGTAAGTTTTTGCTCCTCCCCTCCCCACTGCCCTGCTTGATTTCTAATGAGTTTTACTTCCCTTGGTGCACATGTGTGCTCATCGGTTAGTTCCAATTTAATAGAGAGTACATGTGGTGTTTGTTTTTCCATTCTTGAGATACTTCACTTAGAACAATGGTCTCCAGTTCCATCCAAATTGTTGCAAAAGACATTAATTCATCTTCTTTATGGCTGAGTAGTTTTCCATAGTATACATTTACCACATTTTGTTCATCCACTCATGAATTGATGGGTACATGAGTTGATTCCACACCTTTGCAATTGTGAATTGTGCTGCAATAAACATTGGAGTACACGTGTCTTTTTCATAAAAGGAATTATTTTCCTTTGGGTAGATACTCAGACATGGGTTTGCTGGATTGAATGATAGGTCTAGTTTTAGTTATTTGAAGAATCTCCAAAACTGTTTTCCATAGAGGTTGTACTAATTTGCAGTTCCACCAATAGCATATGTGTTCTTTTCTCTCTGCATCCACACCAGTATCTATTGTTTTTTTGACTTTTTAATAAACGCCATTCTTGCAGGGGTAAGGTAATATCTCATTGTGATTTTAATTTGCATGTCCTTGATGATTAGTGATATTGAACATTTTTTCATATGTTTGTTGACCATTTGTCTATCTTCTTTTGAAAGGCTTATGTTCAGGTCTTTTCCTCACTTTTTGATGGGTTATTTGTTTCTTGCTGATTCCCTTGAATTCTTTGTATAATATATTCTAAATATAAGCCCTTTATCAGATGTATAGTTTGCAAATATTTTTATTAATGGAGTATTCTTACCCCTTTACAGATCACAATGTAATTATAGATTCTCTTTATAAGACAGTCAATCAGCACTACCAGAACTCCAACAGACAGACTTCAGCTAGAAGGGTTTTTTCTCAGTGTTCTTTTATTTTCTACTCACAGTAAAACTACATATTAATCAGTTATTTGCTGGCAAGCTTCTTCTCTTACAACTGCTTCATAGGTATGAAGCATTCCACACCCATTCATTCCACGCCAATTCAAGAAGAGGATAGATAAAATATATTCACCCATGGTCAAACTCTGTGAAAGTAACTGTTCAATACTTCCATATGTTTGGGGTGACTTGCTTCCCTTAGTTCTACCCCAAAATTGATGATAATGGCATTCAATAACATTTTCCTTCTTATTCAGATACAAAATAGTAGGCTGCCTCTATTTCTTAGTGAAATTATTACAAAGTAGAAAGTTTATAAAAGTTTTTAGGGCATACTTAAAATATAGACATTTTTGTTCCCTTTCTCTTAATGCAATTTTATACATTAGCTTGTGAGAATTAAAAGGCCTATCTAGTGTCCTGCTTTCTTTAGAATAGTTTGAAAGTTCCATATGTTCAGAGCTAGATAAAGCATTGCCACATGGTCAAAAGCAAAAGATCCCTTAATCCTGCTGAAATAAGATTTGCCAAGCAACTCTAGTGTAGGTACCACCCAGGAGAATATGTTTTTCCCCAGGTTTTCCAGGGGAGCTTTGTTTCTTCAAGGGGTAATAAGTGTTACAAAATCCTAACTTTGGATTATGGTTCTGCTCCAAAGAGACTCAGCTAAGTGTATATTAGAAAGCAGTTAAATCTGGGAATTTAAGACAATGGTAAAGAAAGCCTCATGATGTTAGGAAGTAGCATGCTTACATAATCACTTCCTGATCATCAATTAGTATTGCCATTGATAAACATTGCTTTGCAGACAGTAATATAGCATATGGCCTCTCCTAGAGCCAGTAACATATCACCTTTGTTGACATTTGGTGATTTAAGAAGTACATGTTATTCTGATGTTCTACCATTTGTATCTGGGATGTAACTAAAGATTCTGCTACTACATTGTTTTACACAAGCCTATAAAAAACAGCTGAACCATGTTGTCTTTATTAATAGACATACACATTTTATAAGATTTGTGTATAAAAACTAAAGGTGATCTCTAGGGAAAATATTAACCACAGAGCTATTCTTCAGGGCTTGCCTGTGGGTTACAGTAGTATTGAATACATGGCAAAATCAATTGGGGCCAATAAAATGTCCACTAATAATGTGGTTTACAATCTCTTCATAAAGGTACCTTAAGTGTGTCTTAAATTATGCAATTAATCTTGGCATCCAAATTCATGACATCCTGCCTTCTTAAGAAAGAAACAAAACCTATATGTCAGTTTACGTAGTGAGGGGAGGAAAGGAAACTGTTAGATATGCTGCTATCATTCAAAACTACATACTTTGGCAAAGCATAACAAGGGTCATGGTGCAGATCCAGACTGAGTAAGTAAAAGGGACCATTAGGTGACAATAGCAGCCATTATTCCTAGTCAAAGAGTACGCCATGTTAACTCCATAGCTGAAATTAAAGGTTTCTTAGCGACCACCCTGAAATTGCCTTCCCTAACTCAGTCTGTCCAAGGGCAAACTGCCCTACTTCATGACTTCCAGTCAATCAGTTTACTCAAAGAAAAAATAAAACACAATGAAACAAAACAACACCCATTTCCACAGACTGTTTGTGATTTAAGCCCTTTAAACTTCTTGTCTTTGCTTTTATTCAATGAGACAAACTACATGATTGACCTTCTCTGTATATGAGTAACTTCAGCTGGACTCTGTGTTATCTCAGAATAATTCTGAGTTATTGTTGGAAGATACTTCTGAATTATTCTCTGAGGAATTATTTGAATATATATATATTTTATTTTTAAATGGACTAAAAGGAGATAAATATATGTAAACCAAGTAATGAATCATTTGGAGATGGAAGTTAGCAAAAACATGGTCATGAAATATTTTGATAAGTAATTACTGTGTGTACCATGTGAGGATTTTGGCAATTCTCCCTACTGTGACTCATATAAACATTTACTTGTATCTTCTCATGAAGTCAGGATATCTGTGCCTACGTAGCATGCCTGAAGATGACAGAGATCATAACACAGTAAATCGAATAACCTAGTAAGATAGTCATAGAATTTGAATTCAGGCTGCACTTTATCTTTCAGATGACTGAAGCTCATAATTATCCATATGCATTTTTTTATTTAATGAGAAGAGTTCATATAAATAGAAAAATAAGTTTATAGACAGTATGGTTTAGTGGAAAGAGATAATCTAGAGCAAATATATTTGATTTTAAATCCTGGATTTATTTCTAACTTTCTGTATGATCTTGGTAAAATAACATATTTCTTTGAGCCTCAGTTTCCTCATGTACAAAAGAGAAATAGTGAAAACTAATCCATAGATTTGTGCTGATCATAGAGTAAGATAATGTATCTAAATGATTATAGTATAATCATACTTAATAAATAATCGGTTTCATTATTATGCCTTAAAAATTTTGTCCTTAATATATACTGTTTAAAGTACTTATAATGCATATTATTATTCTGGATTACTCTATTCAGTTTAGGAATTCTATGTAAAAAGTACTAATATGTGTAATTAGTTAAGCCAAAATAAATTTTTAAAAGTCATTATTACCTATGCATGTAGTCATAATGAGTATTTCTGATAGTATTTCATCACCTGCTTATTGCCTTATACTACATATTCCACGGGGCCTAACTAATCCTTCTTATTTATCCAAATTGCTAATGCTGACATATCTAATGAAGATCATATTCTGTAGCAATTTGATTAGTAAATATTAGTAAAGAAAGGAATAAACTGGGTCAGCAAAGATAAATCACTTATTTATACTTAGTATCACCTTTTACTTTTTATACAATTTTGCCAAAGATTTCACTCATGTTTCATTTTTGAGGCACTTCTAAATAGTTGAGGATTAAATGTCATGCCTCATTATTGCTTTATGTGATAAGGATTTTATTCCAAAGACCATATTAGTAATGATGCACATTTAGTCAAGTTTGTGTGTGTGAAAGTATATTAATTTTATGTGTTCAACCTATTCTTTATCAGAATTTGTCAATATTAAAGCTCAATTCGAAATGCATTTGTGTTATGCAAAATGTCCTTTATTTGTCATACATTTAAATTCACTAAGATAGAAGATTCAATATCTTTTTCTACTTGAAGGAGAGAGAGGTTAGGTGACACAGTAAATTAACTTTAAGCCTGTCTCTTTTCATCTCTAAAGACCTGAAGGTCACATTTACTTATATTGACTTACAAATGGGAAGTATAGTGGTTCCAGAAATCACCCATGTACCACACAAATTGCCAATCATGGAGATCTAGGCTCAAAAGAGTCCCAAAACAACAACAAGGGAAAATTCCATAGATAAAAAATGATATACTAAGTCTTACAAGGAGTTTTTTTGTAGGAGGCATGATGACTTCTAACCGTATTTCTTAATGCCCTCCATAATGTTATATAGTGATAAGACTCAGTAATCCTTTTTCCATTTATTCTTTTCTTTTTAATTTATTGAGAAAACTATGAAACAAGAAAACTCAAGTAAGCTTTCAAGGTCAAGGTCATACAGTAAATTAGAGCAAGACTCAGAGGGAGCCATTTTGTCTGCTGAATCTCATAGCCAAATTTTATAGAATCACTGCAATACTCTGAAAATATCTGCTTTGTTGATTTCTCTAACACTCATGTCACTCTTCTAAGTAAAAAATTAAACTATTTTAGGTGTATTTTTAAATTTTGATTTATTTAAATTAGTATTAAATTTAAAATTCCAATTATAAAGCAAACATTAATAAAACATAATCATAACTAGTAATTATAAGTGTACGCAAAATAAAAACATAAGTAGTTTCAAAGTATATAGCTTTAGTAGATATTAAGTACAGTAAAACTGAAGATTATTTAATTTTCCTTTGGAAACTGAAAAATGCCTCTCCTGCATCTCCATTTTCTTTTTCTTTTCTTTTTGTGGCTTTAAATATCATAAGGTGTCTTTAAGCAACCTAGGATAGAATGTGATCTCTTTATAGAGCTGTTTCAAGTGTGAAGAATTGGAAATATTAATAATCTATCCTAAAAATAATCGTTTGGGGCTGAGTCTGAAAGTTAATTGGTGAAATAGAGAATATGATGGTGAATCTTTAAGCAGGAGCTAAAAATATCAGAAGCTCACTCAAGCCATAGCCAGCCAAAAACATTTCTTTTTTATCCTAACCCATACAATCACCACCAACAGAAAAACAGAGGACTATTCAATATTTTTTTTTCCTCAGGTAATATATGCTTTATACTGTCTTTATCATTCTCTTTAATGTGATTTCATTTGTTCAAACAAGGAAATGGGACAATGTGATGGGTTTTTTTTTCCTATTAACCTAACCCTTTCAAACTGTATGTTTCTGTTTTTTAATCACTTTCAATGAGGAATTGATAGCTCAAACTGAATAAGGCAAGCATTTTAACTTCTTTAAATTTTTTAAATCATTTATTTACTTATTTTTAAATTTAATTTTAGAATATTATGGGGGTACAAATATTTTGGATACATAAATTGCTTCTGTACCATTTGAGTCAAAGTTATAAGTATGTCCATCCCAAAGATAGTATGCATTGTACCCATTAGGTGTGAATTTACCCATCCCATCCTTCCCCTACCACCTTTTGATTTCTGATGACTGTTATTTCATCAAAATGACAACATGCACTAGAATGTTTATTGTGGCACGATTCACAGTTGCAAAGATATGAAATCAACGCAGATGCCCATCAATTCATGAGTTGATTAATAAAATGTGGTATATGTATACCATGGAATACTACTCAGCCTTAATAAAGATGAATTGGTACTTTTTGCAAAAATGTGGATGGAACTAGAGGCCATTATCCTAAGTGAAGTATCTCAAGAATGGAAAGACAAACACCATGTGTACTCACTATTAAATTAGAACTAACTAATGAGCACACATGTACATAGAGGGAAGTAAATCTCAGTGGAAATCAACCAGGGGTGAGGTGGCAAAAACCTAGCTCGTGGGTACAATGAACACTATTCAGGTGATGGGCACAACTATAGCCGGGACTCTAGCATTACAAAGGTGACCCATGTAATTTAAAATATTTGTATCCCTTAATATTTTGAAATAAAAAATAAAAATAAAAATCCAGCTTAATTCTCTAAATAATTTATTCCAAGAATCCTTATTATTTTCTCTTCTATCTCTGATTATTTTTCCAAGCTGGACAAATTGTATAACTCCAAATCTTCAGAGCATGCTTTTGTTTCCAACCTGCTTCTGAATGTTTTATTGCTTTGTTTTTACTCTTCCTTCCTCTCTATATATTCAGAAATATAGTTTAAATTATATATAAACATTCAACTGGTAAAGTTCTTAGTGTATTCTGCCTTAAAATAAGATTATATTGAAACCCATATCATAAGAATTTCAATCCCATTACAATAATTTTCCTAATCCAAATCCTAATAACATATTTACACATATAAAACTCAAAGACATTGGAAATATTCACATAAAACAAGATACATTTATTCCTAGTGTGACTATAATAAATTCTCTTAAGACTAGAGCCAGATATGTTTTACTCTGATTCTTCCGCTTACAAAACTGAGAGGATGCGAAACTTAAATTGCTAAAATCTATTTCATCTAAATTACATTCAGTGTTTATTTGAGCTGTGTTGCTACCCACCAAAGCAGTTTGTTTTCATTGAAGTGAAAATAAGAAACTTACTCAATACAGAGAAGACATTTGTTTGATTTTTTTTTCCTTAGGTTTATAGTCAACATTGTAATTGCTCTTCAGTTCTTTAAATAAAAAAAAACAACTTTTTGATATTATGTATGCCTTCATTTGTGAATTTTTTTCAATTATTATATAGGCTATCAAAGTAATGCTCCTCTGAGTTTCAGCCTTTAAATTTCAGATTTATTTAGCATAATTTTTACATTCCTCAAAAATATTGCTTCTTTTAGGTTTAATGAAACATATATAATTTCTAATTTCTGGCAAGCTTTTTGACTTTTAAGCACATTTGTACCACAAAAACTACTTTGCCTAAATTCCATATTTGTACATGTGATGATGTAAAAATTCAAAAAATTGATTGCAAATTTTTCAGACAATTTCGGGTGATCTGTCGTTTCTAAAATATGGAAACTAATTATTTTGCCAGTTTCCTTTTTTTCTTAGAGAAAAATTTACTTCTTTGTTAAAATTCATTTGTATTTACATGCTCTTAAATCATTTATTCACTAGAGCTGTCTGTAGGAGTTAATTTTTTCTTTTTATTTTTCCTTACCAAATTAGAGATTAGAGCTATCCCTTTAAAAGTTCCTTGCTGAATCTTCTAAAATCTGATTATTCTTTAAAATGCTCATTAATAGCATTATGAAGACTCTATTTTTTTAATTTTCTTTCTTTAAAATATTCATAATTAGTTGTGTATAATTCTTTCATTAAATTGTCTTAAATGTTTTTGTCCTAATAAAAGTGACAAACACATAACTTGAGTCTATTTAATGTATTAATTGTTCCCTATTAGTTAGATTACACAGTAAAGACCAGATTCATCAAATATTTTAAGCACCATTTCCTTCAGAACTCAACATCTCCTCAAATGGAAATTTCTGGGCAAAATGCAAATAATTATAATTTACAACAATACCTAAAAAGAATTTACTTTTCTTTTACTATATACCTAATATGTACTGTGCAAAACTTAGAGAGAAGTTCAATAAGGAAATATCTAGTGTCCTAAATAAGCACTGTGAGTTCTTTCTTTCTCAATTTTATAACACTGCAGTTTGTCTAGTGACAAATATCAATAGACAGGCCATTTTACATAAACTATGTCCAATTTGAGATTTTAAAAGAGCATATGAGGATGTCATAATAGAGCCACATGATCATATATGTTGGATTTTAGGTATTGGCTCAGGTTTGTAGGCTCAGAAATACTTTTCTAAAATGAAGGGAGGTACTACTTATTCTTGAATTCGATTTGTATGGAACTATCAGCTAATGCCAAGTAATTCATTTTCTTTTTTTCTCTCTATTATTTCTTGAGCATTACCCTAATAAAAAAATCACTGCTTTTCTATGTTTATTCTAACTGAGCTTTGTTAGATGACTGGCTAAATAATTTGATAAACTAAGTATAGTTTCTAAATTACCTTAAATTTTAGAGAGTTTGTTTGCATTTTAAGAATGTTTTATGCCAAAATAGGGACTGCTTTTGAGAATTTAATGAGAGCTGGTAGAATAAGAAATCTATTTAGAAGAATGAAATTATTAGATTAAAGTAGTTTATCAAATAACAGACCAAAAATTCCATAAGTATATCCTTAACATTCTTCATTTTTTCCCATCATTTTCTTTAGTTCTTATCACTACCTGAAATTATAATTTATGTCAATACCACTGGAATGTATGCTTACTTATAATGGGGATTTTTTTTTTCTTTTCACAGCTCTTGCCCCAACTACAATAGTACCTGACAGAGTAGGAACTTAATAGTTTTAAATGTTAAATAAGTGAATCTTTGGTACAAGAGGACAACAGAGACCTGACATTCAGAGTCTCTAAAAGAATCTTACATATGTACATGTAGTCCATACTATGTTGAATGTGTTTCTTCCAGTATTATGTTTATAAATCGAATGATTTATATGTTTGTAAAGTAGTGTTACTATATTTGACAAATACTTCTTTTCCCTAAAATACATTCATATGCTGACTTCTTAAGTCAAATATTACTCTCTATAGATTTGTATTTTCAGTATGTTTTACTGATCTAACCAAAAGTACTCATTTCTCTTTTTTTTCTAGGTTTAAAGTACTCTTTTGTGCAAAATGGAATTTTGAATTCTGATGACAAGTACAGGAGGTTTAGAGGTAGAAAAAAAACTTATGTTTGGTTAGAACTTTACTTCTTGTTTCCTATGTAATATTGGGAAGTCTGTTTACCTCCCCAAGAGCCTAAGTTACATCTTCTGTAAAATTGGAAATAACAATCCTTGCTCAAACTACATCATAGAATGAAGAGAATGAGAAAAGTTTGAAATTGCTTTACAAACACAAGAGACCTATGTCTATGTCTTTTTTCTATTAAACCAACTAATAAAAGTTTCTTTGAAATATTACTATGTAAGACAGCTTCAATAATGTCATAAAACTGAGCTATATTTGTAATTGGGATACCTTGAATATTAAATTTAAAATAACCTAGGTCTCTAATTCTGTATAAACATTTGTACTAATTTTTCTATTAACATTTTATAGGAGTTTCCTAAGTGTTACTGGAGAGTATCAAAAAATATATGAACTCCTTTTGCAAAAAGTTTAAAGCCTAACTAGAAAGAGACAATAGAAAATGAAATGAAAGTGGACTAGAAATTGCAGAAAAATTTGGAGAATAGTCACTTATCTCTCTAGGAGTTACCAAGTCCAAACAAATAATAAAGACAGTAACAAGTCATATAATATGATATATTGATGAATAAACATCATATGATAATAAACTAAAAATAAATAATAAAGGAAATTCCCCAAATTAAGGAATTTTAAATGTAAATACCAGTGTTGAAATTTAAGCATAGGTATCACCCAAATTCCCTGAATATTAAAGAATTTCAATTTTTCACAGATCTAGAAAAAATAATTCTATGCTTCATATGAAACCAGAGAAGACCCCTTATAGCAAAAGCAACCTTAAGCAAAAAGAAAAATTGGGAGGCATCGATCTATCAAACTTCAAGCTATACTACAGTGCTATAGTAACCAAAACAGCAGGGCAGTGACACAAGAACAGAGACATAGATCATAGGAACAGAACTGAGGACCAATATATAAAACCATCCTCATATAGCCATCTGATCTTTGACAAAGCAGACAAAAACATACACTGGGGAAAATAATTCTTATTCAATAAATATTGCTGGGATAATTGGATAGCATATGTAGAAGACTGAAATAGTATCCACAACTCTTCTCACAAAAATCAACTCATGGTGGATGACAGACTTAAACCTAAAGCATGAAACTATATGAATTCTAAAACAAAGTGGTGGAAAATGCTTATTGACATTGGACTATGCAGAGAATTTATGAAGAAGACCCTGAAGGCAATCATAACAACAACAAAAATAAATAAATAGGACCTGATCAAATTAAAAAAGCTTCGGCTTCAAGCGTGTCCATCCCCCAGTTGGTGCACATCACACTCATTATATATGTATATACTCATCTCCCCCACACCTGCCCAACACCCAATAAATGTTATTCCTATATGTCCACTTAGGTGTTGATCAGTTAATACCAATTTGCTGGTGAGTACATGTGGTGCTTATTTTCCCATTCTTGGGGATGGGAGGCAAGGGCAATATATGTACCCTTAACATTTGTACCCCCATAATATGCTGAAAACAATAAATAATAATAACAAAATATTGAAAAAATGTTAATTTACATTTAAATATAAAAAAAAGCTTCTGCACAGCCAAGGAAACAAACTATCATGAGAGAAAATAGACAACCTACAGAATGGGAGAAAATATTTGCATGCTACACATCTGATAACTAGAATCTATATAGAACTCAAGAAAATCAACAAGAAAAAATCAAATAACCCCATTAAAAAGTGGGCAAAAGACATGAATAGAAACTTTTCAAAAGAAGACAGACTAATGGCCAAAAAACATGAAAAAAGTCTCAACATCTCTAATCACCTGTGAAATACAAATAAAAACCACAATGAGATATCACTTAACTCCAGTGAGAATGGCTTTTAGCAAAAAGTCCCAAAACAACAAATGTTGGCATGGATGCAGAGAGAGAGGAACACTCATATGCTGCTGGTGGGACTGCAAACTAATGCAACCTCTGTGGAAAGTAATATGGAGAGATCTCAAAGAACTACAAGTAGAACTACCATTTGATCCCTTTATTGGTTATCTGCTCAAAGGAGAAAAAGACATTCTATAAAAAAGACATCTGCACTAGAATGCTCATAGCAGCACAATTCACAATTGCAAAGATATGGAAACAACCCAAGTGCCTATCAATAAATGAGTGGATTAATATAATGTGGAGTGATAATAAATATCATAGAATAGTATTCAGTCACAAAAAGCATGGTGATCTGGCCCCTCTGGTATTATCCTGGATGGAACTGGAGCCCATTCTACTAAGTGAAGTATCACAAGAATGGAAAAACCAGAAACCCTTTACTCACCATCAAATTGGTACTAATTGATCAACACTTATGTACACATATGGTAGTAACATTCCCTGGGTGTGGGGCACGTGGGAGGCCAGAGGAGGAGATGGGTATATTCACACCTAATGTGTGCGTTGCACATCATCTGGGGGAGGGGAATGCTTGTAGCTCTGACTCAGACAGGACAAAGCCAATATTTGTAACCTAAATATTTATACCTCTGTAATATTCTGGAAAAAAATGAAGATTTTTGGAATGTCCTTATACATATAATATATCAGTAACAGAAGTTAATAAAGTCAACAGGGATGTTCTTTCTTAAAATGAGGCAAGGGTTCTTTTTCTTAAATTTTTTATTTCAGCAAATTATAGGGGTACAAATGTTTAGATTACATATATTGCCCTTTAGGCAAGGGTTCTTAAAAGAAGTAGACTGGTTATTTAGTCAAACAAACACCGCCTGTTTTATAAGGGTGAAGGATTATGATAAAAGTAGGACATGTAAAGTTGAACATGCAACTTAGCTTTTCTTTCCTGCAATTTAAAGAGAGCTGCATAGGTTGTATCAAAGTTGCAAATGGCTATACTAGGTCACAGGATTTTGGTGACATAGCAAATTATTCTTCAAAGCTCCACTTCATTTCAAGAGCTGAAGTACTTTAATAGAGATCTGGCAGATTTGGTAGACCATTATACTAATAAATGGATGGTATGGGTAGTTGCCTATTATGGACTGAACAGTGTTCCCCACAAAATTCATAAATTGAAGTTCTTAACTTTGAATATGCTATATTTGGAGATAGGACCTCATTAACCTCATTAATCTTAAATGAAGCCGTAAAGGTAGAGCCCTAATCCAATGGGACTAGTGTCCTTATAAGAAGAGGAAGAGACACCAGAGATGGCTGCTCAAAGAAAAGGGAATGTGAGGAGACAGAGAGAGGGTAAAGTCTGTAAATTAAGGAGAGAAGAATCCTCTGCAGAAACAAAATCTGTTGATACCTTGGTCTTGGATTTCAAGCTTCCAGAATTGTGAGAAAATAAATTTCTTCTGTTTAAGCCACCCCATCTGTGGTATTATGTTATGGCAGCCCTAGTAGACTAATACAATATTGAGGAGCCCACATTTTCCTCAAAAGCAAAGAAAAGAGGCAGCAAGACCAGGAAGAAGATCTAGTGAGATAGGATGGCTGTGTCTTGAGTCTTGGGGATGTCATCAGCAAGATGGTTCTTACCTAGGAGCAATAAAAAGTCACTGAAAGATTTCAAACAGAGTAAAGAGAAAAAGGTGGCATGTGAGAGTAAGGAGATATGATCAGATTTGTAATTTGAAATAGTGTTTTAGCTAAAGTTTAAGAAATTGGTTGAGGAAAGATGAAAGGCATGAGTGGACTGATCATGAGCATATTGCAGGATTTCCATTAAGAAGTGTTGTCCTGAACTACTCAGTTAGTGGCAGGAGAGAAAGTGGATAGATTGGAGGGATATTAAAAAAGTAAAATCAATAGACATTGGTGATGAATTGCCTACGAATCTGAATGGATTAGATGGTATCAAACTGGAGGACCTTGGCTGCAGATCCACAGGATGGGACGCAATGCCCTTAATGCTCTGCTCATAACTGTTTGTAATCACTTTACCCTGGTGTACGTTTACTCCCAGAAACCAGCATCCTTATATCTTGTCAAAGGGTTGCTTTAGGATTGTGGAGGGTTCCTTAAAATCAATCCACTCCTCACGATTCTCAGATATAACTTCTTATAACTCCTAAGAAATGAGACTAACGAGCATATATACCTCAGCTCAAGGAAGACGAAAGCTCAATCTCTCAACCTTCTCTTCAGCTTTTTTACCGTTCTAGTCATATAATTCCTTAGGATTGTGTGACTCATTTTCTTTTTTTAAGTGCAGCTGCATTTCATTAATTACATGTTACATAACAAACAATACCAAACCAGATACCATGTGCTTGGATTAATTGTTAGAATAGTTCACAGAATGTAGCATCTTCCACAAGACCCTCAATTACCTTAGTCCAAAATGTTCTCCATCCCTTAAGTCAATGCTGTAACCAGTTGCCAAAGTCCAATTCTCAGTGTTCCCTGAGATTGAAGGAAGAAATACAATGCTGCTTTTAATCTTTTTTTTCCCTTCCATTCAACCAGGTGACTGGTGGCATGTTTATGATTTCTTCATGACAATTTATAATTTCTGTAATTGTAAACTTTACAATATGTGATGCAAGAAAACAGGTATGGTATATAAAACATTAATGATCACCAATAATTGAATCATCCAATAAGGCTTTGGACTTCTTTTGTTAAAAAAAAATCATGTTAGTTGTGATCATATTCCGTAGAAGTTTTCCAAAATTACTTTAACTCTTAGAGCACTCCCATACTATACCTACACACACACACACCCCCCTTTCTTTTTGCATTGCCTCACTCAGAAGGCAGGTAGCAGGAATTTCTTTACAAGATCTTCCTCATTTATCCATTCCCACTATCTCTGCATTTAGCAAAACAAAAGAAAAATAGATTTAGTAAAGAAATGATTTTGTAATTGCATCATTCCCATTCTATTATCATCACCTCCAGTTCCTAGAAATCTTTCTAATATATCCTCTTCTGATTCAGACAGAACTAAAATCTAGCCTACCATTTTTTTCATATTAGCCACCATTTGCCGTATATTTTCATGACAACATATACATAGACACTTAAGTTGCATGTGAATCAATCATTCACACCTCTGGATCTATGGGAAAAAGCTCCTCACCTCTATATTTTCATCAATAGCAGATGTCACATTAACTGGTGCTTTCAGCTGCTAAGTCACTTAATTTTAAGAATGTAATAATTTTTTTAATGAATTAGTTGACTATTTGCAAAACAGTTTTAGGTTTACAGAAAATCGAGCAGATAAAAGACAGTTCTCTCTTACTCCCCTATTCAAGTCCTTTCCCCTTATTATTAACATTTTATATTAGTATGGTACTTTGGTTAAAATTAAAGAGCCACTATTGGCAAATTATTATGAATTTAAGTTCATAGTTTATATTAAGATTCACTTTTTGCATTGTACAGTTGTATGATTTTGACAAATGGATAATTCCATGTATCCAGCATACAGTGTCATGCAGAATAGTTTCACTGCCCTAAAAATCCTTGTGCTTCACCAATTCCTCCCTTCCCTTCCACTCCAGGCAACTGCTGATCTTTTTACTGTATACATAGTCTTGCCTTTTCCGGAATGTCAAATGGTTGAAAGCATAAAGTATTAGCCTTTTCATACTGGCTTCTTCCATTATGCAGTATGCATTTAAGGTTTCTTCTCCATGTCTGTTCATGGTTTTATAATCCATATATTTTTATTGCTAAATAATATAACACTGTATGGATGTACCACAATTTATATACTCATTCACTTACTGAAATACATCTTGGTTGCTTTCAGTTTTTCTCAACCATTTTTATTAACTGGTGCTTAATTCTACTTTCCAATCAAACTGCTACTATGGCAGTGGAAGAACAGGTAATTCCCACTGGTTTTTGCATCTTAGTACATTCTTGCACTCTGTAAGTGCAATATAGTTTCCTCTGGTGAAATTTAGCCTTTGGGGGTGGTGAAATTGCTCTGTAATTCATGATTGCAAAACACTAATGTTTTCCTCAGCTGTAACTTTGGTCACAAGGTAGATGTTGGACAAAGTAGAATTATCTATTGTGTACAAAAGCAAAACTGGGCAAAAGTCCTATTATTTCTGCACTATTCAGTATAATATCTTCACTTCTCTCGATTGTGCAGAATAACCATAACTTCTTCAACCAAGTTTTAGAGTCTACTGCTCAAATGGTGAAAGATTTATCTTATTCAATTTTGGAATAGTCCATCAGTAAACTGGGCAGCTTCCTTTGTTTTAGCAGGAAAAGAATCATAGCTTTGGATTGAGCTAGCAGGGCTATCAGGTTTTTTTGGAAATTCTATCATCAGTCCACAAGACAGATTTCAGTCTGCTCATGGAGTCTATGTATTCCTCCCACCCTGCCAATGGTGATGTCCTCCTGTATATTTATTTCATCAGTGAGTATCGAAGAGTTGTCCCATTTTGATAAGCATACCTCTTTATCATTATTTAGGACATAGTCTTTATTTCAATTTTCAGAATTATTTTTAAGTATTTTATTTCTAATTGCTAAAGAGAAAAGAAAGTTGTAAGAAACAAGGTTGGAATATTTGCAAACATTACAGAAATTTTATCTAAATAAAACGTATCTCAAATAAATGACTGAAGAATAAATAACTGCATTTCTATCAGCCCTCTTATTTGAATTATCTTTATTCCTGATGATGGAGCACATTGGCCTATATATAATAAATATTAATTTGAAATAAAATATATAAGTAAGCTATTCACACAGAGATAATTTTTGGAGTCAGTGCTATTATGGTACATTAAAGTTAAAATTGCAGATAATCCTAATAATTCAACGTTTTAGCTAAAACATAAAAATGGCTATTAGTAAAAATGAAATGTTTAAATGCTATTCTAGGGCCATTCAATAGATAGTTTTGGAGGAACTTTTAAAAATTGAAGTATAATTTTTATTCATTGAAATGCATAAATGATCTTAAATATATAGTTTTATTTTAGACAAATGCATACACCTGAGTAATTCACATGCCTATCAAGACATAGGAGTCCCCTTGTGCTCTTTTACATTCAGTCCTTTTCTCCAGCGGAGACAATCATTCTTCAGGTTTCTGTCTTCCTGGATTGTCTGCTTGTTCTAAAATGTCATATGCATACAATAATACAGTAGGTACTGTTTTATGTCTAGCTTCTTTCTCTCAGCATAGACGTTTGTAGATTCAACCATGTTTTTGAGCGTGTCGGTTGTTTTTGTTTCCGAGGAGTATTCCATTATGTGGATTTAACATAATTGTTTGCCCAGTCTTCTGCTGAATTTTCTCAAAGTTTTTCTTGTTTTGTTTTGGAGAGTAAACCTGGCTCAGTTACTCCATCTTGTTTGGAAGCAGTGGTCTATTCAGCTTTAAGAAAAAGACTGGCTAAGAATCACAGCATGAACAACATCACAAAGGCAGTCTTGTGACTCTCAGGTGAAGTTCAATATCCCAAGCACACATTTTTCAGACATGTGTTTGGTCATGAAAGATAAGAATGACTCAGACAAGATCCAGCTCAGCTCAGGAACCCTATTATCCATGGGGTCCTTTTGGCTTCTGTGTCTTTTTATAACAGTTGTTGCTCCTCAATTACAAGTAATAAAATAAGCAATCTGGAAAACTCAAGTATGGTGTATTTGGATACTTATTTGGAACAGTGTAATGTATATACCAATGTAAAAAAAAATCCTTGTTTATTTTAGCTCTGGTACACTTCTATATATTTCCTGAGTTGGTATTGAAAGGATTTTAACTAAGAATCAAAGTCTTAGGCATCCTTGAACCTGGAGATGTGGCAATCATGGGGTTGTGTTACTTATATTTACTTTCAAAACATAGCCTGCTCTTTAACTGCAAGGAGTTACCAACCTTTAGGTGTTAGCTCCTTCAGGATCCATTTCAGCTTTTGAGTCAATCTTCACTCTTCTAACCCATCAATAGGTTAGTGCAGTGGAGGTCCTAAGGCTGGCCCACTTCTGCCCAATGCTAAGCTCTTCTTTCGGTAACCTTTGCTCTGGAACTTCTTATTAAGTTGACTAAGACTGTCATATCTACACACAGTAGAGATTCCCCTTGCTCATCCTACACCCCACAACCCCATTTCTTTTTCTCTAAGCCTAATTCTACTGACTTTTTACTGCCTTTGGCAATGCCATACTATCTGTTCCACTTCATAAGTAAAAGGAATGTATGAATATGAAGCCTGTAATCTTTCCTCCTAATGTAGTTGAGTTCTGCAGGAGGCAGGCGAAGCTGACACTGAGGCAGTTAAAAGTACAAAATGTTAATTAGGGAGGAAAGAGGGCAGCTGTAAAAGAGAAGACAGAAAAAAGCTGAAATAAGCAGTGAATGCCTTTGGAATATGTGTGTCAATTTAGCACTAACAATTCTTCTGAAAAAAGAAAACAAACCTTCGACATCTAGAAAAATATTAGCACTTTTCTGTTTAAAAACCCCACTACTTGATTACGTCTACAAGACATTCTTGTAAATATGCTATTGCAAAATCTTGATACTTCGTAATGAGATCTGTGTTTTCAGTAAAAATCTTAGACTTTATGCTAAACTTAAAATGTTTTCTCTGGCTTCACAGATCCTTGTGTGATATAATGCTTTAAAAACGAAAGAGTGCCAAAATAGTGCAATTGTTTTTATTAGCCTGGGACCTTAAAAGACTTAATGCAAAAGAAACTGTTGCGAGTAGCATTGTTACAAGTGGGTTTCTCAGCATAATTTTTACTTTAAAAGTCCCAGTGAAAGAATTGCAAGGCACTACAACACCAAAACAGAATTTTCCTTCATGAAACATTTAATATAATCCCTCAATCCCAGAAGTTTCTTTATATTTATTAAAATTCTAAGTGGAGACTCTGAACTCATTAGCTTCCATCATTTATCCCTTATTTTCTGGGTGAGTACTGTAATCAAAATTAAATTTGCTTTGAAATGCCTTAGTAATGTAATAATACATTGCAAGGGTAAATTCCTCATAGCATACCTCTTCAGAATCTGCAAATCTCCTAGCATTCAATGCATGTCTCAAGTGCCTAATAATTATATGTGGTTTTGTGCTAAATATGATAGAAAGCTGGTTATTCATTTTTTCTTCATTCATGTGTTCCTTTATTCATTTATTCCATATAAGCATGCATTAAGTGTTCATGATGTGTCAATTAAAGAGTATGCAGAGATACAGTTTCTGACATCAAGGAGCAATTAAATACCTCTGCTTTTTTCCTTCAGAGCTTATAATGATATTGAAATGAATATGTTGCCTTTCTAATTTATATACAATTGTTTAAGTTGAGTGCATACAAAATTCTTGTCATGTTTAATCATCTGCATCTATCTTCATATCCCTGAAAAAAGATACAGGTCTAATAATATTGTGTTTTATATATATAAAACATACATACACACATGCAGATATATCTTATATATATGTGTGCATGTATATATATATATGTGTGTGTGTGTATAATTTAATTATACATAAGATGTCTTTCTGTTTTCTTCCAGATCTAGAAAATCTCAGGCTGGTGTTGCCTGGTCCTTACCTTTATGCCATCATCAGCCATATAGACACCTACAGCTGCATCCTCTATTTTTGGTGAGTTTAAGAATTACCTGAGGTTTTGAATGAATGTAGCTTGTGCAGGTTGGGCCAGATGGATGTGGAGTTCTCAGGGGACTGATGAGTTCAGGCTAGCTGGCTGCTAACTAGGATTTTCATGGTCCACTCCAAAGGAGTAAAGAAAGGTAACTAGTCTTGATTTTCACAGGGCTCCCTGGCAGAGGGAAAAAAAAATAGTGGTCAATGCTGGGGAAGCTAAAAGTATGTAAATGTCATCAGCAGCCCTCTGTAGTCCATCCCTCCTCTCCCTCTCACATCCTGTAGATTTTAGACTGGACTTCAAAGCCAATGATCTCAACTTAAAAATGTTCTGCCATTTTTTTGTTATTGTTGTTCAAGTCTAGTGCATTAGGGAAGAAATTGGCGTGAAGGTTTTCAGAAACAAGTATAGGAATAGAACATGTTTGCCTAAAAAAGACAATAAATACATACTTCTAAATCTCATAATTCCTTATTGTTCTAGCTACTTGTTCAAAATTTTTAGCTAACTATGAAAGGTGAAAAATTTATACGTCTGATTTTGTAAATAAACATCACAACAATAAAAATTCATGGAGTCCCCAATTATGTAACTTTGTTTTTTGAAGTATGTACACTTAAATAAATTATTATATTCAGATATGCTTCACTTGTGTAATGGTTAAAAAATATGGCTTTTTGTTTATTTTAAAGTTATATCATGAAAGATATGCATAAATATCTAGATGTTAAAAAAATTTTATTGTGAAATCACAGAGAAAAAATTCACAATTTATAAGTTACAATTTTCATGAATTGAACACATCCATGAAACCAGCACCCAGAGGAAGAAATAGAACCTGGCCTGCATCCCAGAAAGCTCCACTGTGCTCCCTTTCCATATTTGTCAGGATTCTCCAGAGAAACAGCACCAATAGGATTTACATATATAAATATGTTTATTATAAGGTATTGGATCACATCATATGGAGACTGAGAAATTCCAGAATCTGCCACTTGTAAACTGGAACCCAAGGAAAGCTGATGGTACAGTTCAAGGGCCTGAGAGCCAGTGGGCCAATGGTGTACATTTCTCTCTGAGTCTGAGTGCTTGAGAAGAAGGAGTGCCAAGGGCATGAGAAGATCTATGTGTCAATTCAAGCAGTCAGGCTGGGGGAGAGAAAATCTAATTTTCCTCCACCCCTTTTGGTTGTATTTATGTCCTCAAGAGATAGGATGTTGCTCACCCATATTGGGCAGGGCATCTGCTTTACTCATTTCACCAATTCAAACGCTAATATGCTAATTAACACATTAACTGCCATATGAGTTGTATTTAACTCTTGTTGCTTTGAGCTAGTTTTGTGCCTTGTGAAGCATATGTAACTCACATGTCTTTTCACCTTGGGAGCTGTGAGAAATCTTTTTCAAGTTGCATATAACTCACACACAGAAAATAAAAAATAACAAATTTTTCATTAAATTAGAAAGGATAATTTTATTTTTGAAGTTTTTATTCTTAATAAAACAGGTTGGCCGCAAGGAAAAACAATTTTTTTCTAGTGTGGCAGTCAATGTATTAGAATATTTCTTCCAGAAACATCCTCATAGGCACATCGAGAAATAATGTTTAATCAGATATCTGGGCATTCCTTGGCCTAGTGCAGTTGTCACATAAAACTAATCATGCTTTCCAATGATAATCACTCTCTTTACGAGAGTAACCCTATCTTGGCTATTGACAATGTAGTAGATTTGCCTATTTTGGATCATATTTAAATGGAATTATCTCCTTTGTCTGGTATCGTTGCTCAATACTGTTTGTTGTTTTCATTGTTATTGTTGTGTGTGTTAGGTCCAGAGCCTAGAGAGAGACATTAAGCATCATGTGCAGCAAAATGCTGTTTATTTTGAGCATCTGGGGGCAGATGGGTAGAGGCCAAAAGCATCCATGACAGAAAAGAGGAGAGTCTTGGGTTTCATAGAGGGTTTCTTGGGGAGAGTAAATAATTGGGCCAGAACAGCTGCTTGTAATTTTCAGGTTCCCACCTGGAACAAACCTAACGATGTACAGTATCAATGCTTATTCTCAGTGGTATGTGGCATCCTAGTGTTGTGTGTAAACAATTTGTTTATCCATTCCACAGTGGATGGACATTTTCCTAGTTTTCTGCTTGGAGCTATTGCACTCAGTTCAGTGGACATTGTTGTACATGTTTTGGCAGGCATTTCTGGTAGGTATATACCTAACAGTGGAATTCCTTCATTAGACACATATTTGGGTATTATACAGCTCTTTTGAATCAGGCCTCAGGTGAAAAAGAATTAAAAAGTGTAATTATTAAATTTTACACATATAGCATGTATATAGTCAAGGTATATATTTATATGTTATACATTCTGATTAGTTGATTTCACCTTAACTTTATATTTTCATTTATTATCCATTTCCTAATTCATGTATTCAATTTTTTTTATTCTTACAATGCTTATTGAACATATAATGTGTCTAAGTACTATGCAAGTTCATGGTACATAGTTCATAATGTAGTTCATTAAGAAGGTATATTTTTGGGAGATTATAAATAGAAATAAAAAAGAATACTATCAAAAAAATCTTTAGAAATATTTATCGATTATTGAAAGTAGTGAAGACAAAATATGCTATAATTTGAAAACCATGTTATATCAATTATTTTAAGTTGCTTTCAAATTTTTATCATAAAAACCTTTCATTATTACTTATCGAAATAGATATGATAGTGATGCAAATTACCCTTGAATCACAGAAAATATTAATTAAGGAAAAATCTATTTTTATACATACTTAGTGATTAGAAACATATTTTGCATCCTTTATACAAGCAACCAGAACATCTTAACTATATTATCTTCATATTTCAGGCCCAAGTCTTACTTTTATCAAATATATTCAGATTCTTCCATAAATGATTAAACATTGAAATGATATCCAAAATGATACTCCTTAATATATTTTAAATAAATTTCAACTTACTCCTTAATATATTTTAAATAAATTAAGCTTTTATTGTACTAAAAGAAAAATTAAAATTTTTGCCCGGGCGCGGTGGCTCACGCCTGTAATCCTAGCACTCTGGGAGGCCAAGGCAGGAGGATCGCTCAAAGTCAGGAGTTTGAAGCCAGCCTGAGCAAGAGCGAGACCCTGTCTCTACTAAAAATAGAAAGAAATTAATTGGCCAACTAAATATATATAGAAAAAATTAGCCGGTCATGGTGTCGCATGCCTGTAGTCACAGCTACTCGAGAGGCTGAGGCAGAAGGATTGCTTGAACCCAGGAGTTTGAAGTTGCTGTGAGCTAGGTTGACGCCATGGCACTCTAGCCCGGGCAACAAAGTGAGACTCTGTCTCAAAAAAGAAAAATTTATTTGTCTGGTAAAAATTGTCCTTATGTAGTTATCCATATGTAGAACTAATGGATAATAGAAACATGGGTTAACCTGAGATGATAATAATTAATATTAAACAAAGCATTCTATTGTTTTTTAAATTGCTTATTCCTAGAAAAAATATAAAATCCATTGACTGAATGAAATAGTTTTCAAATATAAAAATAAGAAATTAAAGTAGATGTGATTGCCAGTAAGTCACATTAGATTGATCACACCTTTTATTTTTTTCTGGAAATAAAACACACAAAAATAAAGTACTAAAAAGTGTATTTATTCACATGAACTGAGACAATACATGAGGAATCAAAAGGAATAAAGGACAATTCAATAACTTTTGAAAGTAGAAAAGGGATGACTAGCTTAGTGAAACTGGGAAACGATAATTCATGTAGAGCTGGACGCTGAGTCTAAACAAGCCTGTTTGCTCACAAAAAGATGAGCAGTTGGAGACACTAGGTACCCTAGAACACTAAGTAGGACAAGAGCTGAAAAAGGAGGCATTATATAAATGTTTTTATATAGAGTGACTGACACCCAAACTTCTCCGGTTTCGCACAGCCAGGGGATATCCTTGCCTCCTTCTCCACTCTCAGCAGAACCCCAGAAGTTCATTCTCTGGAGGACTGAATCCACAGAATGGAATCGTGGTCTCTGGAATTGTGGCTCTGTTTACAATAGTGAGTACTGGTGAAGTGTGTCCTTAAAATCAAAGGGTTTAGTAAAAGGTAAACATGATAAACAATTATGTTTTGCTTCCTTCTCTACTCTCAAAATGCTGCCAATACATTATTTTCTGAATCCCTATTTCTCCTTTTCAAAACAAGAGACTGGAGGATTTTTTTTCTCTGAAGAAGCTGGAACTCCTGAAGAGGAAGACACTGTGTCATTTGCTACAAGTTATGGCACAATCCCTGATAAAACTGCAGTGAAGCCCATTAGATGACAAGCCCCAGGAAAGTTCATGGAACTTTCCACCAGTCTGTTCATACATAATTTTAAATATGACTGGAAAATCAATTTTATTGAAGCTACAAGAATGGAAATGGGCTCAAAACTGTAAATTAAAATGAATCAGGTAGATGTTTTAACACTATGAACAAAAATATGGTCTTGATATATTAGAGAAATGACATTAAAAATGCAAAATGTAATTTGTAATAGGTCACAGAAATAATAGAGGTTAAGTATTGGAAGTACCTTTACACATCGTATTAGTCTAGTTTCTTTTTTAGAACCAGGAAACTGACTGAAGTGACCTGTCCAAATTTGAAAAGCCTGAAAATTGGCATAGTTGTAATTTCTTAGTTACATAATTTGCATGTAACTCATAATAGATATTTTTTAAAATGACAATTGTATTTGACCAAAAAATAAAATCAGTTGCTTCTCTCACTTCCCTCTCCCACTATCCTTTTAATGACAGAGACTGAGTGTTTCAGTAAAAAATGTGAAAATATAGTCTAGTTGTATACTTAGTATGAAACAGGGATAGCACAGAAGCAGGAATACATTTAAGGAGGACATGAATAAAAAAGAGAACAGAGAAAAACTCTCTCTGTGAGTCTAACCCAGAACAGAAAGGCCCCTTGCACCTCAGTTTGGAGGTAGATAAGATGAAATTATCACAACTTTACATTTTTGAGAAGTATTTTGGTGGCAGAAGCCACAGTGTAGGAAATCCTAGTAATTCCTGCCTGTGAAATAAAGTTCTGTCACTTCTTACTGTTACTATCTTCTGACTTGCTTACTTTCAGGGAGGGGCAGTTTGACATAGAGCAGAGTGCAGACTCTCAAGGCCCTGGGAACTGGTGACATGATATTGGTAGCCACAGAGTACGTATATGGAGTACTCAGTGGCACAGTGATTCTGTGGTTAGTTCTGTGTGTTGGTAAAGGAAATTCAGTTTAGCCATTCCTTTAGCTAGAAGGAAAAATTGAGAGCACACATGAAAAATTTGTCTAATAATTTGAAATTTTACTATAACTCTACAGTGGTAACCCAGTAGTTTAATTAAGATAAATCAGGTTATATTGCAGTAATAAACTTTAAAATCTCAACTGACAAACACAGCAAATATTCTTGTTCAGACAAATTTGGCCACACATCTGAGCAACTCTCCAAGGTAGATGTCTTCTATTACAGCTCTGGAATTCAAGATGTTTTGGCTCTATAGCAGCTCCAACTCAGCATGTGCCTCTGTTATTGAAGTAAGATAGCAAGCAAAGAGAGTTCTGAAGGATTTCATACTAGTAATCAAATATTGTGGCTTAGAAGTATCACATACCATTTCCTGTCACAGATAAGTGGTAAGATATAGTTAGTTATATGACCACCTAACTTCAAGGGACCAAAAGGTGCAATCCTTTTGTGAACAATAAAAGAAAGAACTGGATGCAAGTAAGTGCTTCAAGTCTCTACTATAGCTGGTGCAGTGTCGATTCCAGCTATAAAAGGAAATATTTACTAGAAATACTTAATGGAACTTATAGAATCATTGAGGGAATGGGTAAAATATATGATGATTTTTTTTTTCAAATTACAATATTGTGGAGTTGCTGATACTTCAGGTGCTAATGGGAAAAAAATCTCCTGAGATTTTAATAGAACATATGTGAAAAATATAGAAAATCAATTAATCAATAGATAGAAATTGATGAAGAAAATGATACTTTTATTAAATTTCTAAAGTTCTGCAATGGATTGCTGAGAGATATCATAGAATCATAGACCTAGGGCTTTTCAAAAATTGCTCTAGATGACAGTGTTTCTAACATTCCTTGGGATAAAAATCACTTACGGATTGCTCAGTCTTTCTCCTCAAAACTCTAATTCAGTAGGTCTATATTCAGAATGGCTATTGGATTTATTTATTTATTTATTCACTTATTTATGTGATCCAAGCTCTATGTGATTCCAGCAAGCTGAGTGGTAATGCTACAATAAGGTATACATACTTTCCTTTGTAAGTCTTTTGGTTCCTTCTCATTCTAACTACATAATTCTATGAATAGTTTTCTGTAGAGAGATAATATTCAGCTTTATTATGTAATTTAACTTCAGTGGCAATTATTTCTTATAAATTAATCTCTAGATGTAAATCTTAAAAGGACAATTTAATTATAGTAGACTTATGTTTAAAAAATAATTGGCATCACAGGTTGATGAGTTTTGTTGTTTTCCATTCTGTTTCACATCTGCATCACAAACAACTATAAACCCTCCTGAGTTATTTACCATTAGTTAATCATATAAAAGATTATTGCTATAAATGAAAATTATTGCTCTGCTTTCTTGAGAGGAGTTAAATTAAAAGAAATTAGATCTCTAAGTCCCTTTCTCAATATTTTTCTCTCATCTACAAGAATAATTTTTTGAGAAATGCCATGTCTGTCTTCAGCTGTTTAACTCAAAGTCTATCCTTTCTCAGAAATTCAGTGTGCATTTATAGAACATGCATGTCACAGCATTCTAGTGATTATCTATTTGATTTATCTGTGGTCAAAGTGCCATCTGCTATAAATCTAGCCTTCTTAGAACATAGGTGCCATCTAGGATAAGATACATTAATATTCAAATTAAAAGACAGACTTTTTTCTACATAAATGTCATATTGCTACTCTGCTTTTAATTTACTCATGTTTAAAATTAAAATGGTGTTATAAATGCAAAATAAACAACAACTCTAACTCATTCAGATGATTTTTGCATCTCCAAATTTGTAATATGTAACATTTATATTATTTAGAACAGTTTACAGTAGGGTATGTTGGCATTTATATGTTAAATTTTAAAGCTTTATGAATATCATCAAGTTATTTTGAAAATATAAAACTTTTTCGTGCTTTATGCACTAAATGATTGAATTAATCTGTATTTTATTTTCAAAGTTCAGCTTTAGATCATTGCCTAATGCAACTCTAGATTAGGACTCTAAATAACTTTTAAAATTTGATATTCTTTATTCCTATGAGTTAAAATATAAAAAGTCATACAAATTATATGTGGAAATTATAACAACATAACGAAGATTAAAGACTAAAATACTAACAAGTCCTTTAAAATATAATTAAAATGATAAGTACATTTATTGGCATATAAATTGTTCATGATATTTTCCTAATCTTTTTTTCCTTTTATTTCATCATATAATGGGGGTACAAATATTGTTAGGGTTACATACATTGCCCCAACCACCCCTGCCCCACAGATATTTTCCTAATTTTTATTTCAAAATATTAGGGGGTGTAATTGTTCCTGTTATATGGATGAATTGTATAATGCTAAAGTCAGGGCTTTACATAATAATTGAAAAAAAGCAGACTAAAAATACTACATATAATATGACTTTATTTTGGATATCTGTTACTCTTGATTTTCTGAAAATTCTGTTTCATCATAAAACCTGATATTCTTTGCATGTTGCATTGTGTAAATCACTTTTGCACTTATTTTATCTGGCCTTTACAATGATTCTATGAGGTACATGAGGCAAATTTTAATCTCATTTTATAGATAAGAAAAGAGAATTTCGTAGAAATATTTATTGATCATTGAGGGTAGTGAAGACAAAATACGTTACAATTTGAAAACCATATTATATCAATTATTTTAAGTTGCTTTCAAATGGCAAATTTCAACAATGCTAAAACCACAATTACTTTTGCATGAGCCTAATACTAGGCAAAGTCTCTCACTCTCTTCCCTCACTCTCTATGCTGGGCTGCTAGAGTTGGGAGAAGAGTGATGTGGGCACTCCCTCATGGCCACTACAGCTAGGACTGGGCCTGATTATACCTGAAGTCATCTCAGTTTTGCCCATATCCTATGGTGGCCATTGCTTGGGTACCTGTTTATTCAAAAGCCAAGGGCTCTTTAGTCAGCAGATGTGGAATCTTGCCAGTACTGGGTCCTTCCCTTCAGGACACTGGGTTCCTTTCTGTCGGAAGGTGGGTCTAGAAATGTTGTCCAGGAACTAAGGCCTGGAAATAGGGGCCTAAAGAGTCTGCTTGGTACTTTATTTTACTGTGGTTGAGCTGGTACCCAAGTTGCAAGACGAAGTCTTTTGTATTCTTCTATTTCTTTTTCCGGAGTGGAAGAAGACTTTCCCTGAGCTGTAGTGCCTGGAGTTGGGGGACGTTGACACAGGCACTCACTTGGCTGCCACCACTGGTGTCTCATTGGGTCATGAGACTCCAATGCTGGCTCCAAGTCAGCACAACCATAGGAGTGGCCCAAGGACTACAGATTTTGTGGTCTGCCTGACTAACTTTCAGATTTATTCCAGGCCTCAGGTCGCTTTTGAAAACCCGTGGTTGAGCTAGTCAGAGGATTTCCCTCTAGTAGGGCTGGTCTAAATACTTTCTCCACGAGCACTGGCAGAATTCTGCCCTGTGCTGTGT
>VBSM01000272.1:81733581-81748464 GCA_008086735.1 Cheirogaleus medius | reverse complement strand
TTAGTAGAGACCAGGTCTCACTCTTGCTCAGGCAGATCTCGAACTCCTGAACTCAACCAGTCCTCGCACCTCAGCCTCCCAGAGTGCCAGCAGTACAGGTGTGAGCCACGGTGCCCGGCCTTGAATTTGTATTTTTTCGAAGACAGCTTTAATAAAGCCACCAATTACCAAAATTGTTGAGTATTCTCTTATGACAAAATATAATGGATATTTTGTATTTTATTGTAATGGTTTTATTTTATGAACCATATTTTGGTTTTATTTATTACCTCTATGTCTTTTTGTTTTTAATTTTTTTCTCTTTGTTATCCTAATTCCTTCCATCTTTCATTAAGTATATTTTGTGTTTTCTCTAACTTCCTGAACTGGTACTTTGTCTTATCACCCAATTTTACTTAAGCACTTTCTCTCTTTACTCTTAAGCATATTGATAAACTTAATATTTAGTGTTTTTTTCTTTATGTGATATTACATTATTATAGATGAGGAAATTTGTATACTATGTACCTCTCCACACTCATTTTTCCTTCTTTTCAACTTAATTCATTGTCAATTATATAATTTTTACATTATTGGGTGATACTCACCTGCTGTTCTCCTACCCAAATCTCTTTACTTTTTCCCCCATAATTTTACAGCTGGATACAGTAAATTCTCATCAGCAGTGTTTTGTTCTAGTGTCTACACACATTTCTTGGTTGTCCAAAGTTTTTCCTATGGTACTATCATCAACATAGAGTGACAGCAACATTTTTAAGTTCTTACATATCCAAAGATGTTCTTTGAATTTGTGCTTGAGTGGAAGTTTGAGTATGTAATCAGTGGTAAATATATCTTTTAACTGAAATTTTTATAAAGAATGTTTCTTGGTCTTCAAGCACTGAATTTTGTTGTGGAGAAATATAAAGCTAGATGGATCGCCCACTCTTGTCTTATAAAATTTTCATCCTTTTCTTTTGCTTCTAAGATTTATTCTATTTTGTTATTCTGCCTTCTCCTTTGAAGATTCCATTTATGTATATGTGGTTCATAGTTTGTCAGACTTATATATACATCAGTTTCTCTTTAATCCATTCAATCTTTTTATCTATGTCTTTAGGATATATAATATATATCTTGGACATATTACTTTGTTTTCCATGATATCTCTTTTTACTTATTTTTCTACTAAATTAAACCAACTACATTTATGTGAAACATTTAATTTTTCTTCTACTTTTATTCTGAGGAAAACACAATATTTTATCTCCTTGTGTTTGCCATCTGTTGCAAAGTAATGGTTTTATGCTTTGTTTTTTTTTCTAAGTTCTCATTTCATTAAATTCTATTACAATCTCTGAAATTTTTACTTATTAATTGCATAATTTCTTTTCAAATATTTTTATATTTCAATTCTTTTTAAATATTACTTTCATCATTAGCTTATATTATGTTTGCACAGATTCTATTGGTTCCTTTTAAATAATAAGCACTAAAGTAACTGAGATTTAGTGTCCCATGCAATTTGTGGTGAATTTGATGATAATGAAGTGTCAGGGGCATGTTTTGGGATGTAATATTTCTTGGGATACAGAGTTTTGTGTTGGGTTTATAATAAGCTTCCTTCAGGCAATGAAGAAAGACCGTTGTCAGGTATTTCACAATGCAAAGGTATCCTCTGTTGCCTCAGAAGTATAATGAATTCTGACACGTAGCTTGTCCCTGAGATTCTTTGTTTACACCCACCATCTTTGCCTTTTATAACCCAACCAGATTAATGGTGACATGGCCATCACCCAGACAATTCCCATTCATGCAGTAGCCAACAAGCATGTAAAGTGTGTTACTCATTTAAAGAAATGTGAAATTTTGCTGCATAAAGCCATAAGTCTTCTAGGTGCTCAGTTCTCTTTTTTTCTTTCTTTTCTTTTCTTTTTTAATTTCAGCATATTATGGGGGTACAAATGGTTAGGTTACATGTGTTGGCTTTTCTCCCCTTCCCACCACCCGGAATCAGAACTTCAAGTGTGTCCATCCCCCAGATGGTGCACATTGCACTCATTATGTATGTATATACCCATCCCCTCCTCCCCCCTCCCTTCTAATGTTTCTTTGTTCTATTTTTCCTGCACAAGTACTGCTACTGTTTGATCGTTGTAGCTTTTAGACACTTTTCAGCCATTTTCTTCCACCACTCTGTAAATATTTTTTCACTGCTTTCTAGGTTGCAATGTTGCTGGCAAGCTTTTGGATGCAAACTTGATTCTTTTCTATCACAAATTGGGAATTATAAGGCCTCCTCTTCCCCCCTCTCAAAATTAAATTTGAACAGTTCAGTACAGTTCAGTTACGCAGTAGTTTTTCTTAGGTAGTATTTAGAGGTTTGATTATTGTATTTACATAAATTGTAATTTCTTATATGCTGCTTTTCATTCTGTTTAGTGAGAATTAACATAAAATTCATCTTTACTCTCATCAATAGTGCCTTTGCTTTTTTCTCTTTATTTGCATTTCTCTAGTATCTCTTCATTCAACTTCTGTTTATAATCGTACTTTGTCATTTTCTTTAGTGTTTTCTAATAACATGGAGCTGATTTTTTATTTTTGCTAAAGGCCTTTGTTAATAAGAGAATACAGTCTATTTACATTTACTGTAACAACTGATATGTTTGACTTTATTTATTTATTTTATTTTGCTCTTTATTGTCTTGGTTATTTTCTTTCTCTTTATTTTTAATATCTATAAATTTAAACTTTATTTATTTAGTTGCTGTTATTATTATTTTTATTGACACATAATTGTACATGTTTATGTGGCAGAGTGTGATATAGTGATACATGCATACAATGAGTAATCATCACATAAGGGTAATTATCATATCCACCAACTCAAACATTTATCACTTCCTTGTGTTCGGAACATTCAAAATCTGCTATTTGAGAACATACAATGAATTGTTGTTAACTATATTTTACCACTGCACTCCTTCTATTAGTGGTGTCCTCCCTTTTTTTAAACATATTATTAAACCCCTATCAACTATATTTCTCACCAAGTGTACCTTTTTCTTCATTTCCCTATCTCCCTATCTTCCCTTCTAAAAGTATATGACTTTTACTGTTTTATTCCCCGTTTCTATTCAGGTTTTTCATTTTGTTGCAATAATTTACTACATTTGTTTCAAAGCATTATTAAATTTCCTCTTGATTTATATCTCTTATGTATCAAGAATCCCTAGTCAGGTATTTTGACATATACCAAGTCCATTTGTCATTATTTACTTAGATTTTAAACAAATGTATTACCAATTACTGATACTTTATATATTTCCAGTCATTTATAATTACTCATTTAACTTACATTTTTACAAAGCTCATTGCTCATATTAATTTCTTCTCTTTCATATTCTCCCATATTTAATTTGTTGTTCAGATTCATTTTTTTTTTTTGGTTAAAGTCATTTATTTAATATTGCTCTTAGAGTATAGTTTGATATCTTCTCTCTTTTCTCATATATATATTAAATATTTGTATTTCACAGTGACAAGTAAATGATATCTTAATTAGATATAGAATTATTGGGCATGAACATCCCTCTTTCCAACCATTTTATAAATATTTCTTATGCTCCTCAAGTTGTTGATTCCTATTCTTTTATAGGTAATGTTTTCTCTTTGACTGGCAACTTGTCAGAATTCTTATTTATATTTCACGAATGATGCCCAGGGCTATATCACTTTCTAATCTATCCTATTGTAAACTTGACAAAATGTTCCATTAGAAAGTTCCAGTATATCTTTATTATTTATTTAGTTATTTCCTCTCTTTTCTTCTCTGTTCTATTTTCCCTTCTGGTTATTTTATGCCAGTTTGGTGGTACTTTGCATTATTGTATTCTCTGTTCCATCTGCTATTATTTACATTTTACAGTCATAATATAGCCCTATATAAGTCCATATTTAATACTTGAATTTAGTGGGAGAGCAGAGACTAATGTGCTTATTCCATATAACTCAGATCAGGAAATTCTCTAGTGATCAAAATAAGGAAATCAAAAAAAAAGAACAAACAATATATTAAAAAAGATGAGTTAGTAAACTTGAAAATAGACATAAAAATTAGTCCAAATATAACAGAGATAATTATGGAGATTTAAAAACATGAGAGACAAATTTAGAAACATAAAAACTAAAATGAAGTATTATACACATTAAATCAGAATTTCAAAACTAGATAAAGAGAATGAATGAGAAGAAATATTCTAAGAGATAATAGCTGAGAAATGAAATATACTGATAAAGTAAATAAAACTTCTGCATATTTTACATTAATTTAACATATGTTAAGTTAGGAGGAGAAAGATAGATATAACATGTAATCAACAAAGATTGATTACAAAAATCTCTAAAGCAATTCCACAAACCAAGAAAAGACATGGGAAAAAAATGACATGAGGAGGCTTGTTTTTTGATAGTTTTCTTCCGTAAGAGAGAACACTAATGGAGGATAAAAAGATATACAATATTTTGTATACAGTACTCTCTTGCTAATCAAAGGTATGCAAATGAAAACTATAAGGAGTCCTCGTTTTACATGTGTTTTAAATTTATTCAACATTTACTTTATTGAGTATTCATTACATACAAAGCATTGTACTAAGAACTCAAGTGGCCATAAAGCTGTAGAATGTAAAGCAGATTAACAACTATTGACAAAATGGTAGAGGAGAAATAATTTCTACAGAGATAGAATAAGAAAATATTATCCCAGTTTAAAAGAGACATTGTTAAGACTGAATTACTAGGGTAGTAAAATGAAAGTATGGGAAAAGAGCTATTCTATTTAAATAATTTATAGAGAAATAGTAAGATGTACTAATTTTTTTCTAACTGTAAAAATGCAGGTCTACCACAAATATTTCTTAACTTTTGGTCTTTTGAACCAGAATTAACTATTCTCTTTATTTCTAATACTGGACCAGCCCTCATAATCTAAAAATTAGTACTATATATGTCTACTTCTCTCAATACATGTTAAAAATATTAAGAACAATTCTGTTGTTTCATTTTGGATAGCCAGAATTCATCATTGTGTATGTCTCATAAAAAATTTTGGTTGCATGGAAAAATGTAGAAAACCATTTATTCAGTGTGATAGAAATTGAATACCAGGAAAGAAAATCCAGGAATAGAAATAGGAAATTGAATACCAGGAAATAAAATCCAGGAATACCAGGCAAAGAAATCTCTGCTGTCTTTGGTAGACAATGAAAAATCAATGAAGATGGAGTTACATGATCAAAACTATGTTTTAAGAATATTAATTTGCCTGTATTGTAGGTGATAGACTGGAGAAGGGAAGAAACTGACTTACAAGCAATTAATACTGTCCTTTTTGAGAAAATAAGTATTTGAATGAGAGTGGCAGCAGATGAGTAAAGATGGTGGGGCCATTCAGCAGGTAAATTGAATATTAAATGAAGTGGCTTTAACAACTTAGAAGGTGGATATTGATGGTTAGGAGAAAACAAAAGCAGGAAGGATGATGACTATTTGTTCGGGGAGAAACTTGTCTATAAAGTGTTGAGGGGATTATTCAAACTCCATATTAAAAGAGGAAATGAATCTAGCAAACCTGTTAAGTAGAAACAAACACCAACACAATTGATTGTGTGCCAACAGATATTTAGGGCAGCTCAGAATTTAAAAAAAAAAAAGATAAAGAAATGTTGATTGTGCCTGAAAATATGCAAACTATTCAGTGTGGAAATTCTTTCTGGAAGAAGATGAATATTGTAAAAATTATATTAACAAAAGAGTAAGTAGAATTGAAAAATAAGAGTAGCAGATGTTATATTTTGTTTCCCACTTGTCAAAGCCAGCATATCCTACATTCTCAACATTATGATTTAAATTCCTGTTACCCACCATCCACTAAGCATCAGGTGTTTGAACTTCGTCTCAATACTGGATAGGAAACCTTCAGACAAAAAGTGTCACTTTTCTCTGGAAGCTCTGCTACATAAGTTTTAACAATTTGACCTTTGTATTGTCAAATTCTTCACATATAATTGGCCAATATGAGTTGGAATATTTGCAATATGCTTTAAGCCTTTATTTATTTATTAATTTTTAGAGATAGCTTTACATTCATTCAACAAAAGTTGAACAGGAGAATCCAAGTTCAGGAAAAGCAAGCTGTGTCAAACAGACAAGCTACGTCAACCTGCCAAAGCTGTGAAGTCAGTATAATTTCATGCATTGTTGTTTTTTTTTTTAATTTCAGAATATTATGGGGCTACAAATGTTTTAGCTACATGAATTGCTTTTGTAGAGTTTGAGTCAAAGTTATAAGTGTGTCCATCACTCAGATAGTGTGCATTGTACCCATTAGGTGTGAATTTACCCATCTTATCCTCCCCCCTCCTACATGCTTGATTTCAGTTGAATTTTACTACCATATGTGCAAATAAGTGTTGATCTATACGTTTAAATTTAGTAGTAAGTACATATAGTTTTTGTTCTTCCATTCTTGTGATATTTCACTTATAAGGATGGTCTCCTGTCCCAACCAGATTGTTACAGATTAGTTCACCATCTTTTTATGGCTGAGTAATACTCCATGGTGTACGTAGATCACATTTTGTTTATCCACTCATGTATTGGTGGGCACTTGGGTTGTTTCCACATCTTTGCTATTGTGAATTGTGCTGATATAAACATTTGAGTGCAAGTGTCTTTTAAATAAAATGTCTTTTTTTCCTTTGGGCAAATACCCAGTAGTGGGATTGCTGGAACAAGAAGAAGCAGGGTATAGGTGAAGATCAACCTCCAAGAGGCTTGGAGTCCAGCAACAAGGGTAGGTGGAGTGGTTTTCTTCTCCCTCTCCCACATCACTGATCGTCAGTGGGATCCCAACCTGCTGGAGAGACTTTCTGCCCATACGAGCCCAGAGGTTGCTGCTGCTTTAAGACTTTAAAGAGTTGAAAAGTTCTTTCCCTTCATTGTCAGTGTCTATACATTCATAATCTATGCCTTCACTGTCTTTTATACCTATTCGAATAATAATATAATATAAAATAACAAGATAATATATAATGGAAACTGACATATAAATAATACATTACAAATTAGACTAAAATATACCTGAACACTCAAAACTGTATTCTTACTGAAGATCCAAAAATTAATTTGAAAATACTATTTTAAATTTTCTAATACAGATAATAATTTATAGTGTAAGTAAGAACTGACATGAGGTGTGTTTGGAAATCTAAATCTACTTTTCAGCGTGGGTACAGCTTCCATTTGAAAATTTTATTTTTATGTTTACTTTTATATTGCAGATGTGTACTATTTCAAGTTAAAATTTAACACACCATGTTGCTGAATTATTATTCTCCATTAACCACTCACATGCATATATTTAATGGTTCATAATGCATAATATATTTCTGTAGACTTTATCAGAAAAAAATGCTAAATTGATTTAAAGTCAGAATAACTAAATTCTATTAAAAATATCATAAAATTTAACATCCCTGTCAATCAGTTTTCTTTCTCTCTAATATATGGAAATGAGGTTTGCTTATTACTATTTCAAAAGAAGAACTAATTGATGATAGGTACTTGTAATAGAACCTCCAGTTCTTTGGAAGAAAACTCACCAGGCTAGTAATTATAGCATCATAAAAATTGATTAATACATAAATAATTTTGGTTTTGATGACTGGCATATAAAATTATCTCTTTAGCCAAACTCTGTATTTATAGTCACCATTGAAAGGAAAGCTGATTTCTCCATTAAATAGGTTACAGGCTCAGTCATTTCTGACCACATTTGTTCTCGTCATTTTTTGAATCACATTTTTCCTCTTCTCCAGAATTATTACAAAACACCAATAACCAATGTGCTCCCCTTTTAAATGATACCAAAACCACATTATTAAACCAAAATATTCTCAATGAATTTTTTTTTTTTTAGACAGAGTTTTACTCTGTCGCCCCAGCTAGGGTGCAGTGGTGTCATCTTAGCTCACTGCAACCTCAAATTCCTGGGCTCAAGCAATCATCCTGCTTCAGCCTCTGCAGTGGATGAGACTACAGACTTGAACCACAATGCCTGGCTAATTTTTCTATTTTTAGTAGAGATCTCACTCTTGCTCAGGCTGGTCTCGAACTCCTGAGCTCAAGCAATCTTCCTGCCTCAGCCTCCCAGGATGGTAGAATTACAGGTGTGAACCACCACACTCTCAATGAATCCTTTTTAGATACTCCAAACTGAGTAACATATTATATTTTATGTTATCTGCATAGTCAGGCTATCAGTTTCTCTAGGGTATTAAGTATCCCTGTGAATATCTTTATCATGAACATAATCCATACATTATCAGTTTGCAACAAGTAAAATATATATAAAAATGTTCTAATGTTACACATACAATTCATATATATGCTTTAATGTTTCATAAATTTTGAAATCAGAAACTTGCAATTCACTGAAGTCACCAATAGAAACTTTATTAACAATTTTAGACTACATCTGAATCTTTTCTGCCTTTTTGTATTAAATGAAATAAAAATTTTATTATAATGTTTAGTGAGAAATATAGTTGTATTTTAAGGGTTAGGTGGCATAGAAAAATAATTTTACTTGGTCCCTGTTCCAAGAAATTTGAAGTTTAATCCTCCAATCATTCAAAAGTTTTATTCCTATATCCACAATTCCTATGTTGTACCATAATACCTGGAAAAGAACAATTTGTTAACTCACATATCTTTCTACCCTATATATGAAAATAACTGACAATATAAAATTTTGAGAAATGATTACCACTCCAATTAGAATAAATGGTATAACGTGTATTTTTTGTTAATTCTTATCAGACTGAAAATAAGCAGAAACCAAAACTGTATCATTCAATATTCATAAAGTTCATTTATGTTTTATGTTCATGGTGAAACAAATATACTAATCTTGTTTCAGAAGATATTTTATCTAATAATTATTTTTTATTATCAGAGCTTTTTAGTATTAATGTAAAAATCAAAGGAAAGTTTGATTTAGATCATTAAATATGAAATGTCTGACTTCAAATAAAAAGCGTAGCTTATTATATCTCAAACAAGAAGCAGTACAGTTAATCAAAGTATGAGCCTAAACTGTCATCACAGTTTTCCCATCTTAAGGGTAGCTTAAGGGTATAGCAGCAGCAAAGGAGCCTGGAGAGCAAGTGGCTATGAAATCACCAAAAGCATTTTCCACAACTTGTTGAGAATTGAATATTTTTCCTTGCAAGAAATGTTCCTTAGCCTGGAAGAAGTGGTAGTCAGTTGGTGCAAGGTATGGTGAATATGTGTATGACAGAGGGTTTCCAAGTTCAGCCTCTGTAATTTGAGCAGTGTTGTTTGTGCGACATGTGGTCAAGTGTTGTCTTCAAAGATGATTGGCCTGTCTCTATTGACCAGTCTCGGCTGCTTAATCTGAAGCATCCTCATCATTTCATCTAATTGGTTGCAGCAGACATCTGCTGTAATTGAGCAGGTTTCAAGAAGCTGTAGTGAATAATACCGGCACTGAATCGCTAGACACCATTAAATTTTTCTGATGAATATTTGGTTTTGAACTGTGTTTCAGCACCTCATCTTTATCCAATCATTTTTCCCAGTACTTGCAATTGTCAAAAAGAATCCATTTATCATCACACATAACAATACGGTGTAGAAATGGTTCACCTTTATGTCCTGACAGCAAAGAAAGGCAAGCTTTGAGATGATTTTTCTTCTGATGCTCGTTTAATTTGTATGGTACCAACCTACCAGCTTCTTTACCTTGCCATTTGTTTAAAATGGTCCAATATTGTTGGAATAGTCATGCCAAACATTGCTGTTAATTCATATGTAGGTTCAGGTGGATTCGCTTCTACTACAGCTTTCAGCTCATCACTGTCCACCTTGGTCTCATGTAACCCATGTGGCTCATTTTCAATATTAAAATCAATAGAACAGAACTTCTCAAACCATCAGTGTACTGTGAGTTCATTAACTATTTCCTTCCCAAACATTTTGTTGATATTTTGAGGTGTCTACACAGCATTGATTCCATGGTAGAACTCGTAATCAGAAATAACACAAATTTTTTCTTATCCATGGTTTCAAAAAATTGCTCTAAAAAAATTTGAAAGATAATCACAAGCCAAACCATATCTTTGAAAGAATGAGGATGTACCTTCACAATAAACATAAAACAAGAAGTGTCAAAGTGAAACATCAGAGATATCAACTGTCAAACTTAGTACTTAAGGAAATCATATATTACATACTTAATAATCTAATTTTTTAAAATCTTTAAACATATATCACTTCTAATGCAATATTTTCATTTGGCCTTATATCAAAAATTAGATCATGATCACAACTAAATATCACAAATACAAATAAATTATAGCCATTCCCAGTATAAACGCTTATTTTTCTGTAAATTGGATAAAATGTCTTAGGGTATTTTAAATAACAATTAAATGTTCCATACAACTTTTGACAATTGTTTACTAGTGCTTTAACATACTCAGTAAGGTTTGTAGTGATTCATGATAGCCAGGCACCATCGCTGAAGGTTGAGTATATTCATTCTCTGTCAACACCACTGGCAAAAGATCACATGGGAAAGTCCTGCAATACATGATACAATTAGCTTGATTAGTTTCTTTCCATGTCCAGGTTTTCAAAAAAAATATACATTGGATGAAATTGACTACATCAGAAAAAACATAGCATTATTTTTATATTAACCATGCAGTATTATTTTTATATATAAAAAGATTTAAAGGCATAAGTTAAAAAATTTTAAAAAATTAGTTAAAATATAGTTTATTTGTTTTATCAACAAATCTTTCATTTCATTTGCAACTTTCCCCACAATGGTATAATGTTCTTAGGAACTTCACTTTTTTCACATTTTCATTGTGCAAACTTGTAATATAAAATCATTTAAATTTATTTGTGTCTTTTACATTTCTTCTAGCATGTTTATAGGCAAATTAATGTAGGAGAAATGTATTATTTGATAATTAAAATGGAATAAATTTAACTGTTGATTTATTCACCTTCTATCCTTATGATTTTAGTCTGTTATTTGAAGTATCATGCACATACATATACACACTTAAGGAGACACATACATATATATATATACATATGTATGTATCTATAGATACATAAACCTAGATAGATATATTTATATCTCTATAAATATATAGAGATAGATACACTACATAAATATAATAGACTCTCTCTATATATAGTGAGTACATATATATCTCTACATATACATATACATTTGATATTATTCCTTAAAGTTGTAAAGTGTATGTTCTTTCTTCCCCTGAGTCAAAAACTCAAAAATGTGGAAATAATAACAGAACAATTCAATTTTTCTCTCTAAACTGCTGAAGAATGAAGAGGTGAATTATGATTAGTTTGACATTCTTCCTTTTTTCTTTATAAAGAGAACCTTAATAGAAAGATCAGAAGCTTACATGATAGTTTAGAAAAATAGAAGCAGTAAAAATACTGTGATTTTTGCAGTGTAGACAGCATCCCCCGGGGGTCTTGGAATTGTTATATATTCACTGTATGACTTTGACTATTTATAAAATCTGGAATTTAGGTCCTTTATTTGTAAAATCAAATCATTGAAAAAGAGCAATGACATTTGATATAAATAAACTTGAACACACCATAATAAATACATTAGAATTTTAGAATTAATTCTAAATTAAATTTTAGAATTAAATATTAGATGACACAGACCAACTCTTTTTTAGGGACTATTTAGAAATGTTGTGTGGAATATGAGAAATGCCTGATTGAAAGAGTTGGTAAACTTACAGGTAGTGAATAAGTATAGGTCCAAATAATCCAAAATTGTTCATTTGGCTTGAGACCATTCTTGTCTTTAGAGACCTGCTGATCTTGAACACATCAATTAGAGATTGTGCAATGCTTTTGACAACCATTAGAGTCTGTAGTGACACTAATTAAAATAAAGAAAATGCTATTGTGAATCCTCATCACTTTGGAATGGGAGCTTAAAACTCTATGTCTGAACTATAAGAAGGAATTAAAAAAGAATAGCAAAACTCGAATTGACTGGAGTCTATCTGTGAGTCATTGGGATGACTCAGAAATTTCAACCCCTGAGAGAGATTGTCTTGTTATTGCCTTTGAGCATTTGTCAGAACAAATAGTGATCTTCCCTAAAGCAAGATAACATCATATCAGACTTCAAATTTTTCTACAATTTCTTCAAGTATAAAAATCTGTCCCACAATCAATAGGTCCAGATACTGGAATTATCAGACAATTAACTTTAAAATGACTATTTTTTTAAATTCAGGAGGTAAAGACAAATATTAAATAATTCAATAGAGAATTATAAACCATAAAGATGTAATAGTAGCTTTGAAAAAGCACTAAATATAAATTCTAGACCTTAACATATTAGCTACAATTAAGACATTCGTGAGTATGATTAAAAGTAAATAGAACACAGAAAATAGATTCAAGTTCAGTGGGCAAATAACAATTAAAGTATGTTTCAATATTAAGATAATGTTATCAATTATTACCATGATTTGATTAATTTACAATTTATTACTGCATCAAAAGATCAAACATACCCTATAAAAATATACAACTATTATATACCCATGATAATTAAAAATTAAAATATTTTAGAAAAAGAAATATTAAAGTTTAAAATTATTTAAAACTGATTTTTAACTGACATATAACATATAAACACTTGTGGTATTCATATACATTTATATGCACAGACATATATATGAAAAATAGTAATTAAATATAAAACAATCATCTAACAAAATAGGTTAACAAAGCTATCTATAGTTAAAGATTAAATGAGACTGATGAGGAAAAATAAGAGAATAATAACCAAGGTTAAGAATTAAAAATGACTTATCACTCTAGATCTTATTTATTTTGACAATATATTAAAAGAATGCTAGGATAAAACTCATGAGAATATCTTTGAAAATTTAAGAAATGAACAAAATCCTAGAGAAACTTACAACTACAGCTTACTTAAATAACATGACAATATATAGAAAATTGAAATATGTTTCCATAATTTAATTATGAACACATCTTTAAATGTTAGAATTTTATAGTGAATAATGATATATCCATCACCTATATTCTATTACTATTTTCCTATACTTATTTTATTTTACTATACTTGTTATTGCATAACTGTATATAAACATTCCTCTAGCCATCAATCTATCTTATTTTTAATGTATCTAAAAATAAATTACAGATATCAGTACAGTTTTGTTAACTAATTAGCATGCATGTTATTAACTACAGTTCATTTTTATGCACACTTTATATTGAGATAAAGCTTGTATATAATAAATTATACAAATTTTAAATGAACATTCAATGAGTTTTGACAAATCTGTAACCTTAAAGTCTTACAAGGTATAGAACATAACGTAATGTAATGTCCACCCTTGCTTTCTCCCAAGACTATCATCTTTTGATTTAATGCCGTAGTTTAATTTTCTCTGTTCTAAAATTTCATATAAATGACATTAAAGTGGATGTACCATTTTATGTAAGCTTCCTTTCACTTAGTACAATGATTTTGAGATCCATGCACATTGTGAGTATAAGTAGCTTATTTCTTTTTGTTGCTTATTAGTAGTTCAATGTATGAATATAACTGTAGTTTCTTTCTTCATTCTTCTATTGATGGATACCTGGGCTATTTTCAGTTTCTCCCTGTTACAAGCAAAGTTTATGTGAATATCTTTAAGAAGTGATATGTAAAACATATTCAGAAATGAAAAGTACAAAATAAAGAACAGGATGTGATCACTTGTATAACAGAGTTTCGAGGCCAAAGGCAGACAAATAAATGAAAGAAAGATAACAGAAAGCTGGAAACAGTAACATACTAACATGCATCTATGTGAACATTTATGAGAGGTGGCACTACTAATATTCATACAAAAATGAAGACAGCACCGCTATTAACAGTGGATTATAATTTCTTCCACCAGCATTAATATCCTCAGTAAAATTGTTGATGTTACTCTTAGTGTTTAGTCAGTTGTATGTTTTTCTGGAAAGTTCATGGTTGTAGGTTTTGATGTGAGAAGTAAATTTTTTCTTCAGGGGAGTTAGGATATAAAGACTCATTCCTTTTAACTTTAATTGTGCCTGTTTTGTAGTTTTATATAAATGGGATCATTCAGGATGGACTTTTTAGAAAATAAATTTAGAGGGTATAAGTGCAAGGTTGTTACATGGATAGATTGTGTAATTGTAAAGTCTGGGCTTTTGGTGCATCCATCACCCGAGTAATGTACATTGTACCTACTAATTAATTTATCTTCAGCTACCCCTCTCCTACCCTCCCACCTTTCTGAGTATCTGGTGTCTATCATTCCTCACACTGTGTCCATGTGTACACATTATCTAGCTCCCACTTGTAAGTGAGAATATAGGATTTGATTTTCTGTTTCGGAGTTGTTTCACTTGAGATAATGCCCTCCAGTTCTATCCATCTTGCTGTAGAAGATATGATTTCATTCTTTCTGTGGCTGAGTAGTATTCCATTATGTATATATATCACATTTTCTTTATTCAATCATCCATTGGTGGACAGTTAAGTTGGTTACATCTTTGCTATTGTGAATAGTGCTGCAATAAATATAAAAGTGCAAGTATAATTTTAATATGATGATTTCTTTTCCTTGGACAGATAACCAGTAGTGAGATTTCTGGACTGAATGGTAATTCTGCAGTCAAATGCTCTCTTCACCAATGATATAATATTATACCTAGAAAACCCCATGGACTCATCCAAGAGACTCC
>VBSM01000272.1:81709001-81732271 GCA_008086735.1 Cheirogaleus medius | reverse complement strand
AAAAATTTAAAAAATTAAAAAAAAAGAATGGTAATTCTGATTTTAGGTCTTTTAGAAATCTCTACAGTGTTTTCTATAGAAGCTGTATTAATTTACATTCCCACCTATGGTGTATCAGCTTTCCTTTTTCTTTGCATCTTAGCCAACATCTGTAATTTTTTCACTTTTTTATAACGCCATTTTGTTTGTTTGGTATAAGATGATATATCATTGTGGTTTTAATCTGCATTTCTCTGATGACTAGTGATGTTGAACCTTTTTCATATGTTTTGGCCATTTTTATGTCTTCTTTTGAACAAATATCTATTCATGTCTTTTACCCACTTATTTACTACTACTTATTAATATTATTATTTAACTTCAAAGTATTACAAGGGTACAAATATTTTGGTTACATCGATCACTTTTATAACGCTTGAGTCATAGTTAAAAGTGTGCTCATCACACAAATAGTGTTCATTATACTCACTAAGTAAGTTATCACCCATTCTCTCCACTTCCCTTTCATTGAATTTTACTTCCCTCTATGCACTTGTGTACTCATCGGTTAGTTCCAATTTAATAGTGAGTACATGTGGTGTTTGTTTTTCCATAATGTAGTTATTTGTTGTTGATGAGTTGAGTTGCTTGCAAATTCTGGATATTAGTCCTCTATCAGTTGCATAGTTTGCAAATATGCTTTCCCATTCTGCAGTCTATGTTTAAGTCCCATTTGTCTACTTTTGTTTTTGTTACCTGTACTTTGAATTCTTAGTCATGCATTATTTGCCTAATCCAATGCCCTGAGACTTTTCTCTAGATTTTCTTCTGGCAGTTTTATCATTTCAGGTTTGACATTTAAGTCTTTCATCCATCTTGAGTTGACTTTTGTATATGGTGAGAGATAGAGATTCAGTTTCATTCTTCTGCATATGGTGATCCAATTTTTCCAGCACCATTTATTGAAAAAGGTGTCCTTTCCCCAGTGTATAGTTTCAACAACTTTGTCAAAGATCAGTTGTATGCAGATATGTAGCTTTATTACTGTGTACTCTATTTTGTTCCTTGATCTATATGTCTACTTTTGTTATCAGTCCAGTGCTGTTTTGGTTATTGTCGCCTTGTAGTATAATTTGAAATAGGTAATGTGATGCTTCCAGCTTTGTTCTTTGGGTTTAAGATTGCTTTGGATATTTTAGTGTAACTTTTGGAGGTTTCAGAGGGAGTCAGAATGCAAGACCAGACTCCACGGGTCTATTACCAGTACCTATGAAATAGAGAACAATTAGCTACTTGTCCTCAATATAAATCTTGTTTTCCTTTGCTCAGTTAAGACTTCCTTTAAGATAGGTGCTATAAAAAGTCAACTTAAAAATAATCCCCCATATTGATACTGAAAATGAGGAGAAAATACACAAACAAGAACTAAAAATTTATGTATTGTAAGAGTGCTATACGTTTAAGCATTAAAGATATTTCAATTAAAACTTGCCAGGAAGAACAAGGAGCTACTCATATTTCAACAAATTACCAACTATTATTTTAATGTAATGGGACCTATTAATGTGCACCTTTATATTATTTTAGTCCAATTCACATTTGATTAAAATTTTTATTTTGATGTCCAGTTAATTTATACTTATATTCATGTGATACTGTGAATGTTGAGGGAAATAGAAATTATTTTACCTTGAAAGTCAGGCTTGCTAGAATATGCTGCTATATGGATGGTAAAAATGTGGATCAGGAGATTAAAAATAGGAATTGTACCCAGAAATTTAAGAAAGATGATAGTTGAAGTATTTAATGTGACTATAGCATGGGACATGCCACCAAAGTTGGATTCTCTTCCCCATTTATCTACTTTCTATGCTGGAGCATCAATAAGAATAGTAAATCAGATTAGGTGAGGTTAAGGGGGACCTCCTTGATACAGTGTCTGTCATGGTCTCCTAATCTATTTCTAGAGGGGAAAAGGCACACCCAACTGTTTTGCTTTGCCATGGAAAAAGTTAAATGAAGGGAATTCATAATGAAAGAAGAGCTACAGAAAAGTTGACAAAAAGAAAGTAGAGAGGAGACGTTTGGAAAATATTAGATAAATCTACAAAAATGGGAATGAACTCAAGGACCACTTCTGGGTTGTGATGTTGATACTAAAGGAATTGGTTAATTTTCATATAGAGTTTTCTGACTGGAAAAATCTGAAGACACATCCAGAACTTTTTTTAATAGGGGAGGAGGAAGCATGATGAAGAAGTGGTTGCCCTTTATCTTAGAGTGGAATACAGAAGTTAGCTGGGTTCATGAATCTCCTTGCCTTTCATTCAAGGGCCTATATGGCAAAATCTCTTAAGACTCTCACACATGATAGATTACAGAGCACCACTAAATGCCCTTTATAACAGTAGGAGTGAGTGAAATAGCAGATTCTAAGCTCTTAAACACTACCCACTCATGGCTGAGACTTGATGGGGACACAAGCAGAGAAAGCCAATAAAGTGGAAGCACACAATTAAATGTGACTCTCCAATCACCATTGTATGTGCCCACAATATATCTCTATATTGCTTCCTGTTCCCTTTAAGGGATGGGCCAGAAAAACAGAGGAGAGAAAGAAAGGGTATGTGAAAAATGGTGGAAACTCAGAAAGAGAGCTTTTAATCATAACCACATGTTAATTCTTGAATTTGATTACATAGCTTGTCCAAAATGTACTGAGATTTAGACTTCAAAAATTTAACAGAACCTTTAAATTTAAATTAGTTATTAATATCTCAGTATTATTGCCAAAAGAAATGAGTACCCTAAAATATTTGTACATGTAATAAAATATTAATATTTGTGTATATCTAGGTTGTAGTTATCCAATGTATACTACTTATAAAATATACTAAGATGAGCAAAAGTAAAAGTGTCATTTCTGCTTTGATCTATTTATGACTTACATCAGTCTCTATGGCTTTATCAAACTAATAACTCATTACTTTAAATTCTTTGTGACAATGAGTACTTTTATTCTTTCTAATTAGGTAAGTGAATCTTTACCTAAGAGATTAGGTTTAAGAAATGAATCAGGATCAATACATGACTGTAGGGTTATTGTAGGAGAATATAAAATGCTTTCAATATAATATGAAGAGGTCTGGAGAAAGATTCCTATATTTGAACAGATGATGAGATAAAATGCAGAAATCATAAGGAAAAATTTGCTTAAAGTGTGAGGAAGTAGAGCAAAAGAGAGAGCTAATAAATATTTCATGGTTAATGAGGATCCCAACATGCAGGATCAACAGGATCCCATAAATTTTATACATGAGCATAGCCATGCTTTGCTGTGGATAGTTTAAGAAAAAAGAGGAAATGACAATTGTAAGCTACCAGGAAAATTCAGTAACACAATGCTATTTACCACAATAAAATAATCACCTACTTTTTAAAAAAGTTTTTCAAAACTCAGGCTTCTTGTATCCTTAATAGGCTATTAGAGGGCAAAACATTATAACTCCCTAGAGCAGCAAGTCTGATATCATGATTTACCTCTGCTAAAAATAGAAAATCTTTACACATATCCATGAGCAATGGTTTTCCACAAATGTCAGCATCATGCTTTGTTTTTTAACTTTATCAATAATATCAATAATACTCTACTTGATTTCAGTTACTCTGAGGAATCCAAATACACACTATATTCTCCAGGGCTTCAGGTCCTGAAAAGAAGACATCAGTTCCAAATAAGGAATAAACAAAAAGGTCAAAAAAGACTTTAGGAGAGTTTGTAATCGAAATGAGAAAAAAAAATTGTATGTGTATTAAGTTTCACCAAAATCATATTATAATCATTTTAATGCACAAGGCTTTCAAGTCACATTTGCCATATAATGATGCACGTGCATTTATGATTGATGGCTGTTCAGGATATTAAGCATATTCTGACATATCCTTTAGATATAATCTCTGAGTTACTTTATATAATTACATCTACCTCTTTCCACCCTGAGTACTGAAAATTGTGCACTCTTTTAGTTGAAAACAGAATGTCTTTTAATATTTTTTAGTGAGATGTTAATAGATATTCTGCCATAAAAGGGACTATACTCAATAACTTTGAGAAATGTTGGTTTAAAAATTTAAATAATTTTTTATGTATTTCAGGATTTCTCAGAAAATTTATTATGTTAATGAGAATTATAACAAACTGTTAGTGGAAGGTACCCAGGTTAGTAGGTTATGGTAGTGGTCAAGAAACAAGATGCCTTGACAGGTGGAAACTAGTGTTTTAAAGGAATTTAAATAAAGTTATTGAGGTGCAAAAGAAGGAGAGAGTATACCCATTGTTGATGTGAGGTGACATATCTTAAATGCAGAGACATAGCTATGTCCCAGACAGTTCTATAAACTGATCTATGCATTCAAAAAAATTATTTTTTGCCTAGTATGGATCGCGAGCTGTTCCAGTCAAAGGAGATATATTGGTGAACAAGATAGATATATTTATGTATGAAATTTGCTGTCTCTAGAATCTGAAGAAGCCCACAAGAAATTGTGCTTCATTCTTTCTGGTGGGCAGCACAAGGTGCAATTATTTGTCTTTTACTTTAGACATTATTTCTTGGCATGCCCATGAACACTGGATCTTTAAAAATTTTATGGATACAACAGACACCTGGTTTTTGCAGGATTTATCTCCCTGTCTCTAGAGTATACGTGTCCTACCAAGAGCTCCAGTATGTCCAATTCTTGTTCATCCTACTCAATCAATACATTGTCATCAATATGAGATCAAATGATCTTCTGCAAAATATTCACACAGTCCAGGTCACTTTGTCCTCTACTACCACAGAGGGCAGGAGATTAACTTAGCATTAGGGAAAACCTGGAAATATGTATTGTTGTCTGCTTCATGGGAATTCTTAATTATCTATCTAATGCTCTTTTCTGATAATGATGGAGAATAGTTCAGTTGCCAAATCGTTGACTGCATACTGTGTGTTTGGAGATTTCTTAACCTGTTCTAGCAAAAGAACCACATCTAGCACAATGGCTGGAGTCAGGTCTATAATGGGTCTGCTTTTTAATAGATTACAATCATCCTCCAGAGTATATCTGGCTTCTGTAGGGGTCACACTATTGAGTCAAATGGAGATATGGCAGAGATCACTCCCCATAAATCTTCTGGGTCTTTAAGGATGCACTAATCTCTGCCAAACCTATTGCCCAGGATGTGATAATGGTTTTGATTTACTATCATGTTTGATTTACTATCATGTTTGTATTTTCAAAAGCTTCCACTTGACCCATTATGATAGCCTTTGCCTTATAGACTAAGAAACCAATGTAAGCATGTGTCAACTTCCAAGTATATCAGCCCCAATTATATATTTTGAAATTAGGAAAATGACCACCAGATACCTTTACACCGAAGGTGTACATTGTAAGCCAGATCTTAGGACTCCATTTATTCCCTCTGCCTCACGTACTCTAAAGATGCTATGACAAGGAATGCTCCTGGTCTCTGGCTAACAATGTCTTCTAAGATCCAGTGACCATTGGTCCTCATAATGTCTGAATATTTCCCTATTGCTCAGTGCACAGTTATTCGATAAATGCTATATATCACTTTTAGGGAATTACTGGAAGAACAATTACCTTGTATACTTGTCACATTATGGTAGAGTAATTCCTCCTAAGTACCCAAGTACCTTTTTAGTTGATGGATTCCAGGGTGGTCAAATACCTCAGTTGTGGAAACCAGACAAGAAATCATAAATTTGCATCCAGGGAACAACCTTCAGCCTCCCAGTAATCGATTCTTGATATTTTCCTGCTCAGTATTATCCTTGTCAGCTACCCATCTATTTTGCCTCAAGGAATACTACATTTATCAAACATTCCCATAACTCTCTGTTGGTCAGAACTTTTTGGCTGTTGTTTTGACTTTGTGGGTTGTTGCAATAATTGTGACCTCCCTGACTTCTAGAAGGCAAATGCATCTACTTGTCCTCAATTGTTTCAGCGTTCTCTCTTTCCCATGTTACATTTAACCTAAATTTTGTAACAGTATCTAGTATTAACTTTGGTGACCAACTGTCTGGGTTTTTACAGAGATAAAGATTTCCTGGAACATAGAATTTTCAGTGCTAGCACTAGGGCTGTTGGCTATCTCACATATTTCAGTTCCCTCTGAACTACAGAGAAAAACCATCACTAAATTGTATAATTGATGCTGGTGCCTCTCTACAAGAGCATTTCTCATGAACTATATAAAAGATGTGGCCTCTGGGCCTGTCTGTGGGTCATAATTATGTAATATGTCTCTGGCCATACATAGTGTAGTCCCTCAACATGCTTTATTTCCCAGAGTTTTTAATATCATCTTTTGATGTTTGCCATGGCAACTCTGGCATTTCAATTCACTCAGTGAAATTTAGCATCTTTCTTTCAATGCATCTAGGATCCACCTTAGTAATGAATTAACACCATTTCCTAGGAGTTTTGCCAGAGATGTTAAATCTTGTCTCTTGGGAGAATGCTCCAAAACAGGAAAAGTATGTCCTATCCATTTTTGTGTTTGCCATTCTCTGCCCTCAGTCCTCCTGCTAGAGAAGACGGCTTCACTGTATGCAACCCAAGATACCTGTATGCAATCAAAGATACCTCTGGCTTTAATACTGAGATTTCAGTTGCCTGGTTCTAAGCCTCAGTTCCTCTTCATCTTTCAGTAGAGGACCAGGTGTTTAGCAATAGCCATCCAATCACTTACTCTCATAGCCACTATATACTAAATGTCAAATATCTAACATATCACGTGGGCTAGTGCACTGTCTTCCATGGAATAGCTTCCCACTTAATCATTGCTGAGAGTTTTAACAACTGGACTACCACACTGTGCTGGTGTCTTCTTGTGCTCCATCCATCACTACTCAGAGTGTCCTCATTACCAGCCAGGTGGTGAAGCATGCAGCTCTAAAACTTCATCGTATCACCTGCCTTCTTAAACCACTTCCAGTACCAACTATTGCAAGCTGGGTTCTCTGAAAGTAGATCCTGAGATGGAGTTTAAGGTGTAAGATAATTATTAGGAATTAATACCCATGGAAGGAAGAAGGAATAAAAGGTATCAAGCAGGAGAAGACTTCAAGCTGCAACTAGAACCCTCAATTACTTGATCCATTTGATGAGGAGCCCATAAGATTGTCCTGCATCAACCCAAAAAGTCTGTACTGTATACAACTTCTCCCTCACTCACCACATGTGGGCTGTCCTGGGCAATGGGATCTCTATACTTGAGACAGTCCCTGAAGGAGTCCCTCACAACTGGAGGGTGTGTGCTGTCTTCTCCCATAAACTGTGAGGCAATCCTGTCTTTATTTAAAATTTCAGACTATTACAGTGGTACAAAAGTTTTGGTGACATAAATTGCTTTTGTACCATTTGAGTCAAAATTGTAAGTGTGCCCATACCTCAGATAGTGTGCCTTGTACCCTAGTTAGGTATGAATTTATCCATTCCTTTCTCCCTCCTCCCACCTGCTTGATTTCCAATGAATGTTATTTCCATATGTGCACATAAGTGCTGATTGATTAGTTCCTATTTAATGGTGAGTATACATGGTGTTCATTTTTCCATTCTTGTGATATTTCACTTAGAATAATGGTTTCCAGCTCCATCCAGGTTAATACAAGAGGTATTAGTTCACCATGTTTTTTTATGGCTCAATATTACTCTATGGTATACATTTACCACATTGTATTAATCCATTCACGTATTGATTAGCACTAGGGTTGCCTCCACATTTTTGCAATTGTGAATTGTGCTGCTATAAACATCCAAGCACAAGTGTCTTTTTTATAGAATGTCTTCTTTTTCCTTCGGGTAAATGGCTGGATAAAATGATGGTTCTACTTTTACTTCATTGAGCTATGTCCATATTAATTTCAATAGAGTTTGTACTAGTTCGCAGTCCCACCAACAGTGTATGAATATTCCTATCTCTCCACTTCTATGGCAACATTTGTTGTTTTGGGATTTTTTCATAAAAGCCATTCTCACTGGAGTTAAGCGATATCTCATTGTGGTTTTGATTTGCATTTCCCTGATGATTAGTGATGTTGAGCATTTTTCATATGTTTTTTGGCCACTAGTCTATTTTGTTTTGAAAAGTTTCTGTTCATGTCCTTTGCTCACTTTTTAATGAGATTGTTTGATTTGTTTTTTGAAGATTTGCTTACGTTCTTTATAAATTCTAGTATCAGCCTTGTTTCAGATGTACAGCAAGCAAATATTTTCTCCCATTCTGTAGGTTGTCTATTCACTCTAATGATTGTTTTCTTTGCTGTGTAGAACTTTTTAATTTGATCAGGTCTCATTTATTTATTTTTGTTGTTGCTGTGATTGCTTTAAGGATCTTCTTCATAAACTCTTTTCATAGGCTGATAAGAGTTTTTCCAACATTTCCTTCTAGAATTCTTATAGTTTCATGGCCTAGGTTTAAGTCTGTTATCCATTGTGAGTTGATTTTTGTGAGTGTAAAGAGATGGAGACCCTGTCTCAGTCTTCTATATGTGGCTATCCAATTTTCCCAACACCATTTATTGAATAAGGATTCTTTTCCCCAGTGTATGTTTTTGTCTGGTTTGTCAAAGATCAGATGGCAGTGTGAGGATGGTTTTATATCTGTGTTCTCAATTCTGTGCCATTGGTCTATGTCTCTGTTCTTGTGCCAATGCCATGCTGTTTTAGCTATTATAGCCTTATAGTATAGTTTGAAGTGTGGTAAATTGATGCCTCACAAATTGTTCTTTTTCCTTAAGGTTGCTTTGGCTATACAGGTGCTTCTACATTTCCATATGAAGATATGGGGGAAAAAAGAATTATTCTTTCTAGATCTGCAAAAAACGATGTTGGTGTTTTAATAAAGATTGCATTGAATCTGTAGAACCCTTTGGATAGTATAGACATTTTAACAATATTGATTCTGCCAATCCATGAGCATGGTATGTTTTCCCATTTGTTTATGTACTCTGCTATTTCCTTCTGCAGTGTCTCATAGCTCTTCCTGTAGAGATCTTTCACCTCCTTAATGAAATACATTCCTAGGTATTTTATTCACTATTTTTGCTATTTTGAAAGACATTGAGTCTTTGATTCTCAGCTTGACTGTTGTTGGCATATTGGAATGCTACTGATTTGTGTACACTGAATTTTATAACCTAAGGCATTGCCAAATTTATTTATGAATTCTAGTAGTCTCTTGGCAGAATCTCTGTGGTTTTCTAAATATAAGATCATATTGTCAGCAAAGAGCAATAGTTTGTACTCTTCTTTCCCCATTTAGATGCCCTTGATTTCCTTCTCTTGTCTGATTGCTCTGGCTAGGACTTCTAGCACTATGTTGAATAGAAGTGATGATAGTGGGCAACCTTGTCTGGTTCCAGTTCTAAGCAGGAATGCTTTCAGTTTTTCCCCATTTAGTATGATGTTGGTTATGGGTTTTTCATACATGGCTTTTATCATTTTAAGACAAATCCCAACTATGCCTATTTTGTTAAGTGTTCTTATCATAAAAGAGTGATGGATTTTCTCAAATGCATTTTCTACATCTATTGAGATGATCATATGGTCTTTGTTTTTACTTCTCTTTATGTGGTGAGTTACATTTATAGATTTGAGTATGTTAAACCATCACTGCATCTCTGGGATGAAGCCTACTTGGTCATGATGGATTATTTTGTTGTTGTTTTTGAGCAGCTGAATTTAGTTTTCTAGGATTTTATTTAGAATTTTTGCTTCTATATTCATAAGAGATATTGGTCTTTAATTTTCTTTTCTTGTTGTATTCTTTCCTGGCTTTGGTATCAAGGTGATGCTTGCTTCATAGAATGTATTAGGGAAGATTCCTTCTTTCCCTATGTTATACAATAATTTCTGCAGGATCTTACCAGTTCTTCTTTGTAGGTCTGACAAAATTCATCTGTGAAACTATCTGGCCTGTTTTTTATTGTTTTTGTTGTTTTTGGAAGATTTGTTGTTTTTGTTGTGGCTGCTTCAATTTTATTTCTTGATAGTGGTTTGTTCAGGAATTCTATTTCTTCCTGATTGAGCCTAGGGAGGCTGTGTGTTTCTAAGAATTTGTCCATTTCCTCCACATTTTCAAGTTTATGTGCATAGAGATTTTTATAATATTCAGAGATGATAGTTTGTATTTCCATTGTATTAGCTGTAATTTCTCATTTTTCATTCATAAGTGAGCTTATTAGAGTCCTTTCTTTTCTGCTTCCAATTAACCTAGCAAGTGGTGGGGGAGGCAAATAGGAGAAAAGGAGTCTGGTTGAAGGAAAGCCGGGACTCTGGTCATCTCCAACACTCTCTCCAAGAGGCAGTCTGCCTAGAGTGATCATGTTCTGCAATCACACAGATCACCAGGAATCCCCTGGACTCTTGTGGCTCCTGCAGTCTAGGCCAGAGTTTGAAAATATCTTTGTGGGGACAAACCAGATGGGACCTGAGGCATTGAAGTCCTCTGGGGAGGACAAAGGCGCACTGTAGGTAGAGAAGTGATATGGTGCCTGCCCTCTGGCTCTGGTCTGTAGGGTAGGAAGTGCCCCAAGTGGCTTGGAGCATGGTGTCCTGTCCATAAAAAGCTCCCATTTCACTGGCGGCAGCAGTCTCTGGGCTCAGGTGGACAAAAGGTCTCTCCAGCAGCTTGGGAGCCCACCAATTGTCCAACAAACAAAGGAGGGAGAAACTAACCACTCTACCTACCCTTTCCACTGGTCTCTGAGCCTCTCAGGTGTTGATCACCAATATCTTTCTTCTTCCAGTTCTGCTCTGCAACTTCTTCCCATGGTTTCTCCTGAAAGCTCTGGCACTCTTCCTCAGACACTCATCTGATCTATGTTTGTCTGTCTGTTTTTTGTTTGTTTGTTTTGTTTTTGTTTTTTTCTTTTTTGTCTAAAACTTCTCATTCTTACTGAGACCCTCTGGCTGGTGATGTCTCTCCTTCACGATCTTGGAGCTTCTCTAGCAAGTCCTGTCTTGAGGAGAGACCTAGGAGTGTGTCTGTGTGTCCACCACAGCATCATTCTCTGATGTAATGCTATAAGAGGCGAAGAAAGTACACATATTTTAAAGATTATTTTTGCTCTCTATTACTATTGGCATCTATATTCTGATACAAATATTTATAAAATTCAAATGTATCCAACCATTTTAATAGCACTTGTAATTATACATAAAATTGACATTATCATCACAATTATATATTTATATGTGTGTGTGTATATATATATATATATATACACACACACACATATATAAGCTGTACATAAAGAAAAGTTCTTGAATGAAAGTTTGACCCTATAGCACTGGATAATAATAAAAGCATAGGCCAGTTAGGATAGAGTTCAGCTTCTTATAATAGAAACCTGACAAAAAAGCAAACAGTGGTACAGATGGATAATTAGCTTTGTCTTCCTCATGTTACGAGTAGTTGGAAGGTAGGTATTACAGGGCTAGAATTGCTGCTCAATGTCTCAGACTGCTTTTGTCTATCTTCTCCACTATTCTTAGCCTATGTCTTTTATCCCCATGGTTATAAGATGGTAGCTACACTACAGGCATTGAGCCTCTGTATTAGACATAAAGAAGGGAAAGGGTAAATGGCAAAGGTGGTTGATGAATCTTTTCCTTTTATCAGGGAAAAAATAGTCTTTTCAGAAGCCTTACTCAGGAGATTTGTGCTTATATCTCAATGTTTAGAACTTTGTCACATGGCCACCACTACCTGCAAGGATGCCTATATGTGTAGTTTCCTACCTGAGCATATTGGTACCCAAAACTATGTTATAATTCTTTTATTAAAGGAAAAGCAGAATGAAACCAGCAGTGTTTTCCATGGGGCATGTTTAATTGTGCAAATGGCTAACCACTGACTCTTAATACGATTAATGTTGTAGAAAACAAACTTAATAGAGAAATGTAATATTTTTAGAATTATATGTAGTATTACAGACTATGTTCAGTTTTTTTTATGATGGAGAGAGCCCAGTTTTAATAAGTCATTTTGCCCTGAGAATATCTTACAGATAGTAAACAAATTAAAGGTAGATGCACCTGATATAGTCTTTCCAAATTTAAAGACATTTCCAACATAAAAAAGAAAAAAATAAAATTATTTGTAATTATCTATCATAAAGGCATATAAGACATTAGGTTCAGATGTTGAAATTGGCTTTAAAATTTCTCCTCAAAAGTAGACAAATTATTATTTTAAAAAAAGCACAAGATCAAATTGTAAAATAAGATCAAAATCCTAGTAAACCAGAAATAAACAAACTCAACAAGGCAGGCCTAATGCCTGAGGCCAGCTGGACAGCAAGACCTGAGGATGAAAAGAGTAGCCAGGAGGTCATTTTCTGTGGCGTAATTGGGAATTAAGATGCCCTCTTGAGATTACAGTGACCAAAGTCAGCTTCACTGTATGAAACAGCAAGCTAGAGCATGAAACTTTGTGCATGTAAGACAGCTGAAAATAGCTGAGGGCAATCATTGCTTGGGGCTTCAATTTCTATCAAGCTGTCTACCTAAGGTCTCAAGAGGAAGCAGGCAGAATCTCAAAGCCAGAATTTTAGTCATGTTACTGCTAGCTTAGTGAATCTGTAATAGCCCCAATATAGCTAAGGAGTAGGAGTGTTGAGTATGTCTGTTTCCACACTGGAGAATCCCATACGCTAATATGGAGGTAACAAGAAAACCACTGGGCAGAGATAGAAGAGAGCAGAGTTTCTCTACAACTCCATCCCCTTCTACAGCCATCCGCTAACTTGCTTGAAACTCTTCTCCTGTCTTCCTTCCTGTCCCTCTACAGTTGTCTGAATCCCAGGATTTGATAAAAACTGATACCAGAAGCTCTAAGAACCTAATTGGGGCAATTTATTATTTCTTAGAAAGACTGGTATCTTTAAAAAATTTTTAGTGATACGGTGTCACTTCTACCAACATTTTATTTTTAATATATTCCTACCTCCCATAAGACACACTAGTGAAATTAGCTTTGCAGCTTCAGACTGTTCCTTCTACTTGAGATATCATTTATTAAATTAGAATCGCTTAAGAAGTATATTGATAAATAGACTGCTTTCACACCTACAAGTGAGATGCATAACTGACTTAATGTGAGAGAAGAAAGCATTAAACTACACAGGATTTCAATATCATCTGAGGCAATAAAAACAACAAGGCTGAGAGAGAAACTAACTTTGGAAATGAATAGAACTCTCCAAGTGTTATCTTCTCAAGCATCCAGCCTGGAAGTCCTGAAATCATCTTCTGCTGACTTTAAAAAAAAATCTAGCATGTATAGAGAAACATATATAGTCTCTTTCTGTGAAAGAAAACTACATGATTTTCTCATCTAAATACTATCATTTTCCAACTAGATCTAACTTATTTAGCCCTACATTGTTTTTGTATTTTCATTAAATCTGAATTATCATTGATACTTCCTCTGATTTGCTCTCTCATGGAACAAATTAATGCCTAACATTTAAATAATTATTTTTCATCAGGCAAAAAACTGCTTCTATAATTTTGGGACAAAAAAAGAAACAAATTTCATTTTTACTCTAGCTATCAAAATGGACTCCAGTTTAAAAGTATAGTTTATTTGCTTTGTCTCTGTATTACAGATAGTCATAACATAGTAAGAGATAAGATATAACATATTATTTCATATACATAAGCATAGGGTTACATTTTGCCTAAGAGAATTGAGAATGGGAGATAAACACGCATGAGTGTGGACACACATACATACAGACACACTCATTCACACACACAATGAGTGTTTCACATTTAAACATTTTTGGTGGATCCAATACCCCAGTCCTGTTCATTTCAGAGGCAGAGATAGCTGCTAGTGTATAGCTGCTACACTTCAGCAGTCACTAGGTTTAGATTTGAATGGAGATTAAATAGATTTTACTGTCACTTATCTGACAGAATTGCAATGTGATTTGTTGACAAGTTGGTACAGAAAACTCAGGTCCTATTGAAAGCTGTAATAAACTTTATTTTTTTCTTAGCAGTTTCAACATTGGGTACATTTTTAGAATCTGTATGGTTTATTACTTATGCTCTCCTTTCATCTTATAAATCTCTCTCTTTCTCTCTGTCTCTCTCTCTCTCACTACTTCCTGTTTGCTTACTCCACCTCCACTCTTTTATCACCCACCCCAACTCATAAATATTATATAATAATCTATTGCTTTACAGCAGAGCCCACAGATCGTTGGCTCTAAGGCTTATATAGCCCTTAAATGTTTTGCCTGGTGCTCATACTTTAAAACCATACAAAAATATCAACATCCAATGTCAATACTTAAATCTAGATTTGTAGCTTTTCTCAGAAGCAATTTGAAACTCCCACACTGTTCACTTTTCCTTTCCACATGAAAGAAATTGGGAAGGACTAAATAGAAGCTGCCCCTCTGGAAAGGTTATGTAGTTTCCAGTTCACAGAGGCTTCTCCAACCTCCTTTGTATTATGCTTGGTTTAGGTTATTTCTCTCATTTACATTAACAGCATGGACCCTGTAGGCTTTTGAGTTTGTGACCCCCATTATATAACTTTCTCTCTCAACTGTCAACTAAGACCAATTAATGTGTTTATTGATAAGACAATATCTCCCACTGGTATATATTAAAAAGAAATTCATGAAAGACTTCAACACTTAAACCTTTCAAAATCATATTTCAAAAAAAAGAAAGTGGTTAAAAGGAATGTCTCTTTATGTAGTGGTTTTCTGTGGACAGAATCTATCATGAAAAACTCATAAACATGGAAAACCAATCCAAGGCTCCCTATTTGTCTATGTCTTCTTACCACACCTTTTGAACCTGTATATCTGCACCTATAAATGTATGAAATGCAGATTCTAAGATCTCTTTTTCCCACCTCACATTCACTTCCACTTTCACTATGATTTCTTCTTTTATCTGTCTCTTACTTTTTATTTTATTTTATTTATTTATTTATTTTTATTTCAGCATATTATGGGGGTACAAATATTACAGTTATGCATATTGCCCATGCCCCCCTCCTCCCTCGAGGCAAAGCCTCAAGCATGACCATCCCCCAAACGTGTCTCTTACTTTTTAAAACTCAGATTTATTATTTCTTTCTGGAAGACATGTCCAGCCCCCTATTTATTTAGACAGAGCTCTTCTGTATTCCCAAATGTTTTATGCACACCTCTATTATAATGACTATCCCATTTATTTATTTAAATGTGTTCTTTAAACTGGATCATATGTTCTCAGGCTTCAACTTTCTGCCTAGGGTAAATCCAACTCTAGGCCTGTTAAGAAGGAAATTCTTCCTCCCAAACGCTAGGAGATTTTCATGAGATTAAACACATTCAAGGATAAACCCTCTTCTCGGTCAATAGTGGTTCTCATTGAGAGGGGTTTTGCTGCCTCTGTCAAGCTTGGGAAGGAGTTGCTTTGCTTGGCTGAGACTGGAAACTTGGCAACTGAAATTCAGTCTCCCTTATCAGTTCATTCATTGATTAGCTGGTACATTAGGAGGGCCATTTCCCAGCAATTACAGAAACCACATAGCCATCCTCTTTCTCTTGTCTCAAGAAAATCACTCAAAACTTTATTTTCTTCAAATTGACACACTTCCACTGCTTCTAAATTTTGACGTGTTTGTCTTCTACGACCTTTGAATTTCATCCACTCTACAGCTCTACGTAGGGATTAAATTTTAGCTGTATGTTAAGTTTTCCTTTAGTTTCTCAAATATTAAGTTTGTTAACAATCTTTTGAGGGATGAATAAATAAAAACAAAAAGACTTTAACAACTTTATTAAGATGGAAGTATGGTAGGCAGAATTTTAAGATGGTCCCCATGATTCCTGCCCTTCGTTGTAGACACCTTGTATAATTTCCTCCCCTTGAGTGTGGGTGAGGCTAACCTAATTAGGTGGACCTCTTAAAAGAGGATACAGAGGTGAGAGACAAAAGAAATCAGAGAGATTTAAAGTGTCACCAAATGTTCTTCTGCCAACATTGGATGAGAAAATTATCATTTTGTAGAGAGGGCCATGTGGCAAGTAACAGTGGGCAGCCACTGAAATATGAGAGTGACCTTCATCAGACAGCTAGCAAGGGAACAGAGGCTTCCATCCTACAGCTTCACAAAATAAATTCTTACAGTAGTCAGTGAACTTGGAAAAGGACCTTGAGCTCCAGATGAGAACATGGCTTGGTTGACACATTGATTTTAGCATTGTGAAATTCTGACCAGAACAACCAGCTACACTGTGCTCAGACTTCTGAATTACAGACATTATTAGATAATGAATAGATATTTTTTTAAACTACTAAATTTGTGGTAATCTAATAGACACTATAGGAAACTAATATGGAGATTACTTATAAGAGCTGGGAGAAAAGATAGATTAATATATCAAAGAATATTGAAGACTATCTATGATATTTATGATTTTTTTCACTAAATTTTAATTTTATTATGGGTAGAGATTTTATCTTGGTTGTCTGGTATCCCTAGTATTAATCTAATATCTGGATCAAAATAGGGCATATATTTTTTGTTGAATAAATGATAAATAATATAAGCTAGCAAATATTATTTTAAGAAATTTAGATATTAATAAAGAGAAATATTTGGCAAAAATGAGGAAATAAGAGGATTAAATGTAATACCTTTACCATAGTGTATATTTTAGCAAATTTATAAGTTTAAGCAAAAGAGAGTGAAGATGAATGTGTAAAATTACAAGTAAATTAATATGCACTTAATATGATTCTGTCATCAGATAATGAGATATGGACAGTCTACTAATTGACATTTTTGTTTTAGAAAGAACACCTGAGGGTATGAAAAGACTTCTATTTCTTAGAAACATTTATATATAACACATAAAACAAAAGCACTTTAACCTTTAACAGTATGAAGGAGCACACACAGATGTACATACACACATAAAATGAATTAAATGAAATCTAGTGTCCCTGAAAATCCTACATTTGAAGTAAGGTATGTGTGAACACAGGGGGCATTAAAATCTAATGTTATACAGCAACGAAATCTAATACAATCTGAGACTTCATACAGAGAGCAATCATATCAGGGAAGTATGAAGGTAATAGTTCTTTACTAAGTTCCGATAAGAAGGAGTACATCGCACATTTAATTCTGGGGATTTCTAGCCTGAAAAAAAAAAAAAAAAGGGAAATTCATCAGTTAGAAATAGGTGAGAGAAGAGGCTAGGGTGTTAAAAGGATTGAGGCATTTGGAGAAAATAAGAAAATAACTTAAAATGTCTAATAGACCCAAATCATCTGGAGTAGAAGAATGTAACTGAAGACACTGAAGAAATTATTAAGACAGTGCTTCCCAAAGGTTACCTTGAACACAATTTTTTTAGGAATTTGAATGGACTCTGGAAAGCAATTCAACCTTAAATTTTTCTCCCCAGTGATTTTTCTGATCACCTCCCACTCTACATCTTGTTATTTAATATTCTTGTACTGTCTAGGGATTTATCTTTTCTTTTTGTTAGAAACTATAAGCTACTTTATATAAAAATGTTATTTTTGTTTTTTTATTATTAACAACAATTAGCAGATTCATAATTGTTTTACATTTCAAGACAAGTAATGCATATGTCCTTTATTAGTAGAATGATTAGTTTGTTAATCTGATTTATGGAAGTAAAATATGAACAATGTTCATGATGATATATTGCATTTTTTTGTGCATTCACTTGTATCTTAGGGAAATACAGAATATATGGTTATATAAAAAATGGCAGATGATTGTTAGTTAACACTTAGGTAGCTCAGAATTATAAAATAAAATACACTAAGTCATTGTTAGAGTTGAATGCTCTTTGGCATCATTTTCACAGCCACAAATTTTTGAAAGCAGTGTTTCTCCTGTAGTTAGATATCTTTCTTTCTTTCCTTTAGTCTTTTAAACAAATCTTTCATTGAAATAACCCACAAATTTAATGATCCTTTATCAGAATATTTTTGTAAAATGCTTAAAAATACTTTTAAAACATTTTAATCATTTTCTTCATGCTGTTTTAATTTAATTGATGTTATAGTTGTTTTATTTTTATGTCCTTAATGAGTTCTTGATTATGTTCCTCTTGAAAGAGGTAAGCCTATTTAATAGGAACCAGCCCTGGTGAGGCTGTTTCAGGTTTCTGTGTGATGGATTTTGTTCCTTGCAGTCTACTGATAGAGCACTGTGTGCTGCATGTCAATATCCTGTGTGGCTCCTTCCTCCTCTTCCCCGCGGTCTTCACCGGTACACTCTGAAGAAGAAACCATTCAAAGATGTTGCTCCTTTCCTTTGGACCTTTTGAGCCAGAAGTTGTTACTACTGTGTCTGTAGTGACTGATGTTAAAGAATTGTAAGAAATTGAAACATAATCTTTCAGGAGCAGAAGGATTTGCCTGCCACAAGAAGGCTAATGATAACCCTCAAGTCTTCTTACTGAGCAATTGTGTTTTTGCTCAACAAGCAGGTAGAGGCTTTTTGAATTGCATTTTCTTTATAATAACTTATTTTTGTGTAAGCCAGTTCATTTTGGTCAAAGGAGGTCAACAATATACCCGGAGACCACGTGCCATTTATAAGAGTTGTAAAAATGGGTTAATACAGAGGGTTGCAGCTGGAATGAGTAAAGGAAATTGTGCTTAATGAGGCACCTCATAGTAAATTGTTCTAACTGAATTTGTAGATGTGTTTCAACCAATTGGAGGTATACACATAAAAAGGTTTTATTTTTACTCATAACTATCAATAGCCATACTTTGCCAAATCTACTTTGCTGGTGGGAAATGTTCCTTCAATAAAATTTCAAAACTAATTTGGATCTGAAATTCAGTACCATAAATTAAATTTCAATCTCATATTCATTTTTTTCAAAATAATCTCTCTTACCTCAACATAGGTGAGACATGGCTCTGGACTGAAAGCATAGGGTCATTTATTCTTTACCAATTCCCTCCATCTTTATAGAGATTGCTCTTATATATTGACAAAATGAAGGGAAAAATAGAAAGAAGATTCCTTATACCACCATTCTTGGTGAATTGGTTATCTTCAAAGTTAGTAATGAATGATGTTTATTTTGTAATTGCAAAGTATGAAGGCAAGGTTGTTGATACTTCTTATTGATCCTAATGGTGATTTAGTTCATGGCTCAGTCTTTAGTTGAGTGTGTCGTGTGGAGGTCCTAGCAGTCCTTGTTGGCAAGCATCTCCCTAGGTTTTGGTGGTTCTTTTGGAGATGTGACTGCATCATCTGACTGTTTCCCACATGGTGACATCACACTAGATTCTTTGGAAGTGTTCAATCCCCACCAATTCCATAGTCCCTAGTCTCTACCATTTTCCCTATCCTCTAACTTAGAGGATAGCAGGCACAGGTAGAGTCCATTTTCCCTCTTTGAGACACTATTATTAGAATTCTCTCTCTGCTTCATCACAGCACATAGTCATATTTCTGTAGTGTTCTTTTTACACACTAAGGAAGATCAACCCAAGATACAATAAACATACATTCACCTGGAGTAAGATGTTGACCTTAGCTTTGAAAAGCAACCACAAACTTTTACAATTTTTTTTAACAGTTTACTTCCTATGGCTTAAAAGGAGAACCAGTTAAGTACCATGCCCAAATTCCTTATGGAAGTGAGAAAATAGGGTAATTGCCTTTTATAGACAATATATTCTCCCCCAAATCAACCACCCTATCTTGAAATTTAAGAATATTTACTAAATCTCATGATCATATTGAGAGATCTACTATATATGCCCAAGCTGAGCAACCTTCTTAATAGGAGGTTCAGATGCATGGCAAGGTGTCTCAATCATTAATGAGTTGGTGTGCAATCACAGGCATCTATCCCCAAACATTAGTAACACTACATCATCCTTTTATCATTTAAAAAATGATATGATTATGTAGATTCCTAAGTGACACTGGAGTTACTGGATTGCTAAAATAAATTTTCAGTCAAAAATCATAAGAAGATACTTGTGAGGAAAAAATTCAGCTATGGGAGAATATTAACCACTAATATAAAAGTCCATTTCTGATTTCTTAGTGCTATTTCTGGTGCTGTTCTTGCTCCATTAATAGATACATCTCAATAAAGCAGCCAATGTCATACTGAAATAAATAAACAAACAAAAAATATCTCAGTAACTTCGATTAAATCATACCCTACAATGGCTTCCATCACTTTGGAATAAGTTCAAACACGTAATATGTTCCAGTGCAATCAAGGCTGGGTTATGTTTTAGCATTATTCCATTCTATCATTTTCCTAATATTTTCCTTCACTTAGCCACAGCTGAGTTCCCTCCCATCTCTGGAACATATTCAGCTGATTCATCCCTCTAAATTTTGCCTTTGCTGTTTCTTCTTCCTAGAATATTCTCTTAAATTCTTTCATAGTATACCTTTTTTTCCTTGAGGTGATTCTATAGACTGAATATTGTCCTCCCAAAAACCATATTGGAGATCTAATCTCCAATGTGACTATATTTTGTGACAGGGTTTCTAGGAGGTAATTAAGGTTAAATGAGTTCATAAGAAATGGCCCTAATCCTATAGGACTTTGGCCTTATAAGAAGAGGAAGGCAGGTAGTGTATGCATGCACAAAGGAAAGACCATAAGAGCACACAGCAGGATGGTGGCTGCCAAGCAGCTAAGGGAAGAGTCCTCAGAACTAAACCCACCTTGCTGACACCTTTATCTTGGACATCCTTGCCTCCCCAATTGTAAAAAAATAAATATCTGTGTTTAAGTCACTCAGTCTATGGTATTTTGTTATAGCAGCCTGAACAGTCTAAGACAAGGTGATATCTGAAATGCCACCTTTTTAGAGAGAAATTTCTTAGCTACTCATAGCCTCTAATTAGTCTCAAAGTTTACTGTCAAATATGCTTCAAGACTTCATCCTTATTCTCAGCTTTTAATCTCATTCCCTCTCCTCTATTATCTCATTACATTGTGTAGTCCCAATGCTTGATATTACTTCCCTTTTTCTTTTCCTTTTGACTATGACTTGGACTTCTCTGACCAAATCAACTTTAGCCTGCCCATGGTAATTACTTCCTTTGTTCTAGTGTAGCTCTTGGGGATGCTTTATCTCAGGGGGCCCTCCATGGAAACTATTCTTACCAGGTGTTCCTATAGCCTCATGAGAAGAACTCAGATAACATGGCAAGAAAGATTGATATTTTGCTCCAAGAGTTGTTATAATTGCTATCAGTATAATGCTTCCCCCACTCCAAAAAGTGTAAATTCTTCAAAATATGCCAAACTATAATGTGGACTTAAACAACTATGCCAAATAGACTATTTCTGTAATTATATTGATATTCTTTTCTTAATTAGAATGTTCCATAAATAAAGGTTAGGATATAATGTAAACAAAAATTCAAATATTACAAGAAGTTAAAATGCAATATACAATGCTTAATTCATATTTTAAGCTGTAACTTTATTCTTTAAAATGATGAATTAACAAAAAAATTCTGAAAGCTATATTTCCATACTGTTAACTTATAAAACTCCCTCCCCATCACATTCCCTGCTGACATATCTTTTCTAAGCATGTTAATGCATTTATATATATGTGTAGAGGCATAGTGCTCTTAAGACTATGTATATACTATCAATTATCTAAACTCGAGTTAAAAAAATAAATGTTAGAGATTGTCAAAAATGGTGGATTAGGGGTGATCTCCTGGATCTGCTCTCAGAGTGGGAGGTGAAGAAAGTGATCTAAATCACGCAAGTGGATAATACTCCCACAGGATTGGATTTGAGGAATTGCAAGGAAGCAATGAGGGTCAAGCAGTGTTGGGAAAAGGAGGAAAGTGACTCAGTGGATTTGTCACAAAGTTCCGAGAGTAGAAGTTGTACAGCAGGGATTGGAGCGCAGGTCAGCTGCACTCATTGGCCAGTCAGCCGGGACGGTGTGATCTGTCCCATAGGGGAACGCTTTCTTCTTCACCGGCCCTCACACCCACACAGGCAGGGAAGTGCCTGAAGTCAGCGCGAAGAGGTAACACGGGCGATTAGGCAGTTCGGAGAGGGGACAGGAGTAGAAAGAATTTTGAACTCTCCAGTGCACTGTGCTGGGACCCTTTGGATGGGGGGTCTGTACATGCCAGCAACTCTTGCTTTGCTTTTGAAGGGGCAAAAAAGTGAGAAGGATCGCTTTCTTGATTGAGTTATCTGGTGGTCTTGGGTGGCTCAAGCTTTGCTTGTGAGGGGCTAGAAAAGGGAGACAGCTCACTCCTCAGTAGAGCCTCCTGGTGGACTTGGGCATCTCAAGCTCTGCTTGTGAGGAGCCATAAGAGGGAGAGATTTTGCTCTCCAGGCGGTGCCTCCCAGTGAAGTCAGGCAGTCCCCATTCCACCCAGCTGCCTGTGTTTTGGACCAAAAGAACAGACCCTGCTCTAGCAGGGTGGAGTGGGAAGGAGACTGATTTTGCAACTGTGATCTGGGACAACAGTACCACCCCCACATTCCTGTGTTTTGGGCAGGGTGCTTCTCTCCAAAGCTACAGACTCTGCCATGGCTGAGTTGTGAAATAAGCCATTTTTCAAGCTGAAACTTGAGGCTAGACTGGAACATCCTCTTGCTTATTATCCACTGCTGGCCCATTTCTCATCAAAGGGTCAGATCCCTCTCCTGAAAGGGTTTAGTAACAGCTTCTCTAGACTGCTATCCATGCTGAGACCCGTGGCCATCTCCTTGATGTGACTTGGTAGACAGGGCCTCCAGCCAAAGGATCAGTCTCCAGTGTTGGAAGTAAGGAGTGGTAAGGGAGACTGCTTTTAGGGCTAAGACACACCTGGTTTGGGGAGGATCCTTGTCTATGACCAGGCCACTGGTATTTCATAGGGAAGGGCCTGGCCCATCCTATGCAGGAGCAGAGCAGCCAGGCAGGTCACTCTCTGGTCTGTGTCCCTCAGCAGCCTTGGGCAGGGCCTCTTCAACAGCCTGAGGCTTTTACTTCATACAAACTAGATAAACTCCATCCTTGGAGGGGCAGAGTAATGAGAATTGCTACAGCTACAGCTGTTGGTTTGGATCATCTGATAAAAACAGAATACAATGGCTTGCCCTTGGTACCCAGGCAGTTGACAAATTAGGGACTTGTGTTCTGGAAAGGAAAATCTCAACCAGAATCCCTAGCAATTGCACCAAAAGACACCTTCCACC
>VBSM01000272.1:81688474-81705847 GCA_008086735.1 Cheirogaleus medius | reverse complement strand
AAAAAAAATGTAATACCTTTTACTATAGCCCCAAAGAAAATTAAATATATAGGAATATATTTAATTAAAGATATGAAAGATTTATAAAGGAAAACTATGAAACACTAAAAAAAGAAATTGTAGAAGATGTAAACAGATGGTAAAAATCTACTTTGTTCATGGATTGGTAGAATCAATACCGTTAAAATGTCAATATTACCTAAGGTGATCTACAGAATCAATGCAATCCCCATCAAAGTACCACGATCATTCTTTACAGATCTGGAAAAATTACTATTCACTTTGTATACAAACAGAAAAACACCTCGTATAGCCAAAGCAATATTAAGTTAAAAGAACAGACTGGGAGACATCAGTCTTCCTGACTTCAAGCTGTACTATAAAGCAATAATAATTAAATCAGCCTTTTACTGGCACAAGAACAGGAACATCAATATTTGGAATAGGACTGTGATTCCAGAAATGAAACCATCTGCATTCAGTAACCTAACCTTTGATAAAGCAGACAAAAATATACAATGGGGAAAAGAATCTCTCTTCAATAAATGGTGCTGGGAAAACTGGATATCTACATGCAGAAGAATGAATCAGGATCCCTACCTCTCACCTCTCACAAAAATTCACTCAAGATGGATAACAGACTTAAACCTAAGGCATGAAACCTTAAGAATCCTAGATGAAGAGGTGGGGAAAACCCTATCAGACATTGACCTAGGCAAAGAATTCTTGAAGAACATCCCCAAAGCAATCACCACAGAAATAAAAATAAACAAATGGGATCTGATCAAATTAAAAAGCTTTTGCACAGCCAAGGAAACTACCATTAGAGCAAATAGACAACCTACAGAATGGGAGAAAATATTTGCTCTCTACAATTCTGATAAAGGTCTGATAACAAGAATCTATCTAGAGCTCAAAAGAATTAACAAGAAAAAATCAAACAACCCCATCAAGAAATGGGCAATGGAAATGAACAGAAACTTTTCTAAAGAAGACAGAATAAGGGCCTGCAAACATATAAAAAATTCTCAACATCTCTAATTATTACAGAAATGCAAATCAAAACCACAATGAGATACCACCTAACCCCAGCGAGAATGGCCGGTATCAGAAATCCAAAAACAACAAATGCTGGCGAGGATGTGGAGAGACAGGAACACACTTCCACTGCTCGTGGGACTGCAGATTAGTGCAACTTTTGTGGAAAAGAATTTGGAGATATTTCAAAGAGCTAAAAATAGAAATACCATTCAACTCAGCAATAGCGTTATTAGGCATCTGCCCAAAAGAGCATAAGGCATTCTATTATTAAGACTTCTGCACCCGAATGTTTATTGCAACACAATTCACTATTGCCAAGGTCTTGGAAACAACCCAAGCATCCGTCAATTCATGAGTGGATTATTAAAATTTGGTGTATGTTTACAATGGAATATTACTCAATTCTAAGAAGCTACAGTGAGCTTGCATCACTTACATTATCCTGGATTGAGCTTAAGCCCATTGTCTAAAGTGAGGTGACACAAGATCAGAACAATGGACTCCACACGTACTCGCCGTCAAATTGGTACTGGCTGTTTAACACTATGGTGCTTAAAGGGTGGTGGTGTTCACCAGGGATTTGGGGGTTGGGGGTGTAGTCCCACATCTGAGAGATATGGTGAGCATTGTGGAGGGTAAGGGCATACCTCTAATCCTTGCTAGGGAGAGTCAAAGATATAAAAATAACCTAATTTAAAAAAACAAAACAAAACTTTATCTGAGCAGGTGGGAGGGGGGAGGAGGGGATGTGTATTTACATACATAGTGAGTGCAATGTGCACCGTCCAGGGGATGGACAGGCTTTAAGCCCTGACTCGAGGGGGGAGAGGAGGCAAGGGCAATGTACGTAACCTTAATGTTTGTACCCCCACAATATGCTGAACTAACTAACTAAATAAATAAATGTTGTTAGCTTAGATGGTAGTGGAACTCCTGTGTATCATATGGAATGCAGTCAATGATAACCATCAAGAACAGTAATGAACATAGTATTCCAGAGTTCATGAAATGGAAAGGCTCTCTGACCCATTTATATGTTGAATCTCATGATTTATTGAATCAATTTAAAACACACATTAAATAGTTCAAGGAGAGAGGTTAGATAAATTAACATATTTAAGATACAGTGCAAATTGGGTAAAGACAACAACTTAAAGTGAAAACACAAATTTGTGAATAATCTTATAGAATTGTTTAGGTATATAGTCATATAAAAATGTGGATATAACACAATATATGTACTCTGTTGTTACCTTCTTTTGTCTTTAAAATCATCTCCTCTAATAAATATAGATTTACATAATAGTTTCAATAATTTTTAGCATTATGTCGTATATATATAATATAATCATTTTTGTAATCCCGTCTTATTAGAAATTTAGCTTTCCAATATAATGGCTATTTATTATTGTGAACAATGTTGTTTAGAAATTGGGCAGTTGTTAAATTTCCTTAGCATCAGTTCCCTGAGGTGTAACCTCTGGATAGAGGGGTATATGTTTTCTTGAGACTTCTGAAAGAAGAATTAAAATTATATGTTGTGCCAATGTACAGGTCCTATTGTCATCGCCAGCATGGCTCTTGGGAGTGATTTACTACAGAGGGTACATTCTTGGTTACTACTTTTTATAGGTTCTCCTCAAGACTTAAATGGTATAGGATTTTACTTTAATTTGCATGTCTTCACAAACACTGTTTTATATTTAACCTTTCTTTACTTTAGAATAATGATTACCTTAAACTAGTTATACAAATCTGTGTGTTCTAAGGACTCTCTTTTCTAAGTTATGGCACCAGGTTCTAAATAACTTTTTTCTAATAAAATGTAATCAAAAGGATAATTTGATCTTCTTCCTCTTTCCCTTTCCTTCCTTTCTCTTCTAGTGTCTTTTCTTTCTATTCCTTTCTGAACTGTTCAGTCCTAAATACATTAGTAGGGACAAAGCAAGATAGATGCTCATGGTCCAAGGGCTGGAAGATCAGAAACCATAGTGACCTAGATCAGGTTGTAAGAGGTTGAAGACAGAGGAGTGGGTGTCTACACAAATGATTGAGCAGTCTGTGTAGAAAAATCACTCAAAGCAGAATGAAGATGGCCAAGCTTGAGATATTACACCCAGATAGGATGAGAAAAGTTTGCATGTGGAAAGGTAGAATATTCTGGGATATTAGAGTTCAAGAAGGTTGAGAGGGACCTCTGCAGTTGATTAGTGTCCAGCGTAGTATATCATAACCAGATCAGAGAGGACAGGCCCACCCTAATATTGTCAGATCTTGAATTGTGATAAACTTGAGGCTTTGGGGGGACAGGCTAGCATGGAGAGTCTGAGCTCATCTGGGATGACAAAGTTATTCACTCATTGGTGAAGCCAATATGGAGTGTCAGGGGCTGTGATGGATGTGGAGAACATACCTACAAGATACGGCTCAGAGTAGGTATCAGAACATAAGGAAAGTGAGGAGGGTGTAAAAGTGATACAAGATCTGTGTCATGGTTTGAATGTGTTGAAACCTGAATCCCCAGTGCAATAGTGTCGGGACCTGGAGCCTAAGGAGAAGTGATTAGGCCATAAGGGTGGAATAAATGGATAAATGGATTAATATCATTATCAAAGGAGTGGGTTTTTTATAAAAGAGGTATTTTGTGTTCATTTTACTCTCTCTCTCTCTCTTTCTTCCTTTCTTGCCCTTCTGTTTTCTGCCATGGGATGTTGTAGCAAGGAGTCCCTCACTAAAAGCCAGCCTCTGGATCTTGAATTTCTCAGCTTCCAGAACTGTAAGAAATAAATTTCTGTTTATTATAAATTACATGATCTCAATGTTTTGTTACAGCAGGACAAAAGAAACTAAGATAGTTTTGCATATGAGGGCAGAGCTAAAATCATGGTCAGGAGACTGTCCCACATGGTGACACCAACCTGGAGTGTCCAATCTCAAATCATTTTACAAGAGCATCCACACAGAGTGGTAGTCTGGTATAAGGTGTCTGAGTGCATATGGGATGATAGCAGTATCCACATGGGGGAGGAATTGACAATGAAAATGGGACATTTATTGCATATGAGGGAATTGACTAAATAATTAAATATAATAAGGATAATGAAATCCAGATTTTTACTATCAAGGAAAGAAATTCTAGTAATAGAATGGCAAATAACTAGACAGCCACTGTATTGTTAGTTATATATTTGTTTGATACATATATTTCTTAGATATATATTAACATATTTCTGAATATACATACATATATGTGAGTGCATATGTGTATATATATGTGAACACACAAAATCCCCTAGATAAGAGGATTTGGGAATAATCACAACTCATTAGCAATAAGTGCACTTAGCCTACTGGAAAGGAAACCCAGGCTTCTTACAGAAATGACTCATTTCAAGCCTGGGTCAGGGAAAGTACAAGATGATCCTGAAGCATATTGTTGTGCTCAAAAGCAAGAAAATGTTTAAAGAATGAATGGGACATATCCAAATGTCACAAAAGCCAGTTTTGGGTTCTCATTGGACACATTGAGGATAATTTGACCATCAAAATAATAGTAATAATATGCTAATTTGCATTGAATAAAATTGTAAAAAACATGAATCCACACAGAAGTAAATAAATGAACAAACAAATTGAGAGTTTGAAGAATGGGATAGTATATAGATGAAAAATAGGTCCCCACAAAAATACTTATTAATACTTACTACAAAGGGGCAAAAGAGTAACTTCATAGTGGAGAAGTCTGGCAGAATCCCCTTAAGTAATTTAAGTGACCATCACCGATAATGAAACAAATTTATATCACATAAAACTTGATAGAAGCAATGAAAAAAAAGATAGCATTACTTCTTTGATATTGTTGCCAAAAATGTTATAACCTAGATCTCATAATGAGAAAACATTAGGCAAACTCAGCTGGAAAGATAACCTACAAAATAACTAGCCTGTAGCTTTCAAAATTGTCAAGGTCTTGAAAATTAAGTATAGACTGAAGAAATGTTCCAGACTGAAGGAGACCAAGGAAACAGAACATTTAACTGCACTGGAGGATGCTGATAGAAACTTTTGCTAAAAATGATGTTGTGAGATCTCTGACAAAACTTGAAAAATATCTAATGATTAGATGTTGTAGTAAACAGCCTCTAAGATGCTGCCAGTGACCCCACTGCTGGTATTCACAACCTAGTGTTGCTTTCTTCCTTTCAGCATAAGCTGAACTTAGAAACTCATTTCTAGTGAAAACTATATGGCAAAAGTGGTACTGTGCCTCTCTCAAAGTTTGGTTGCAAAGAGAATGGGGCTTCCATGTTTTTGCCACATCTTTTACTCTCTCACTTTGTCACTCCGAAGGGAGTTTTCTGCCATTTTGTCAACAACTCTATGTACAGGCTCACATGACAAGGATGTAAGGGAAGTCTGACCTATCCCAGTGGGGAACTGAGTCCTTGTTCAACCTATGAGCAACTGAATCCTGTCAATGACCAGGTGAGTGAGGTTGGTACCTGGTCCTCCTTCAGTTGAATCTCCAGATGAGAGCACAGCCAGAGTGAATGCCTTGATTGTAACTGTGTAACCTCACTGGAAGACTTGGTAAGCCACATCCAGATTCCTGATTCACAGAATTTGCAAATTAAAAAGTGTTTGTTTTTTATGCCATTGTATTTTGGGATCTTTAATGCCATAACAGATTAATAATTACAAGGATTTAGTAATAATATATCATTTTTAATTTATTGATTTTGATAATTGTACAAGAAAATGTTCTTGCTTGTAGGAAATGTACACAAACATTTTGGAGGGTAAGGGGCACCAAGCTGGCAAATTACTCTCCAATGGTCTGAGAAGAAACATTTCTTTGTAATACTTCCAATATATTGCTATTTAAAAAATGTCTGTAATAAATATTAATATAAATATAGATGTTCTTTACTATCTGATACCTTTTTACTTGGAAATATTATTATTTACTTTAGTTTACTTTACTTTTGGTTGTATATCAAAAAAATAATGTTTGCCTCCCTGGAAACCTTATTGTTTTCCATGGATTTAAGAAAGAAGATATAAATTTCAAAGTAGATGAAGGAAAATGTGTGAATTCAATAGCTAACCCCAACATCTCTTTTCTTTTTATTTCTGGATGAAGCTTCGATGTGTAAAGTATCTATTAATATGAATAGAATATATAACAATTGTGACATCTGCAGAATTGCATTCCTCCATTAATATAGATTATTAAAACTTAACTGAGAAGAAATAAAATTGTATATAAGAGGTGGGAAGACAGTATCATGACCTGCAGATCAAGCTCATTCCTTTCTTAGTTCCACAGTAGCCATTGTTACCTGAGAGCAGTAATCTAGAATAATGGTAACTGTCACTAAGCATTAGCTTTTACATTAAGTATTTAGATATTATATTTTCTATAATTTTATTTAAACTATGCATTTCAGTTCCTCCATATTTGAATTTTTATTTATGCAAACATTTTTTTTAAAGGTGACCATTAGAAAATATGAACATCTACCTTTTGATCCTAAAACAAGAAGGGAAGTAGAATTTTTAATGCACAGTAAACACATATTTATGGAACTTTTATTACTGACTTCATAGTAACCACTTAGTATTTCTACAAATTTTTTTTTCTGTTGAAAACTGTGTGTTCAGTGTAGTTAAAATCCTGTATCAAAATTTTCTTTCTTGAATTAATTATTTTAAACAATTTTACTTGTGGCTGATAACTCATTAGCACCTGCTGAGATAAACTGAATCCATAAATAATAAATCAGACTCTTCAGGATCAGCATAAATCCTACATATAAATAACAGGAACAATCAGATAGTATAGGTCAGGCTTAGTCAACCTTTAGTTCTTGTGTTTTCAAGAGAAACTTGAGTAAATTCTGAGGACGATATGTCTTGCTACCATGTGTTCTTGAGTTTCATTTTTTTTTCCCTATTCCTTTCTACTTTTTTGTTGTTGTTGTTGCATTTCATCTCCTGCTTTCTTCATTTAATACCCTCACTTCTAACACTTTTATTCTGTTTTTATTTTCTGAGCCTATTTCTGCTTTTTCTTCCTATCATTCCACATTGTCCTGAAAGATGGATTCAAGAAAGATATTTATGTCTTTTTCAGGATTACCTTCTATGATGATATTGAATAATTTTGTGGGACCATATGATTTAAAAATCATTAAAGAACCTAAAAAAATTAGCACCAGCTCTAAAGCCAGCTGCAATGTAAGATTTTCATACATGTTTCTATGTTGTGGAAACTTGCTTGCATTGTACTGCTTGCAATTTTCCAACCCAATGATATGATCAAGACTACTTTCTTCAATGACTGTGTATGCCTTCAGAGGGAAAAGTTACATGGAATAAAGATAATATACATCAGCTTTCAACCAGTGAAATAGCAAACTCCAGCCATCCTGCTGTTCCCTAGTACCATACAACAATATTAGAGTTATGAAACTATTTATTAGTATCTCAGTCTTAATAAATACTACCTAAGGCTTTAGAAGTCTCTTTGGCTTTTTGCAAACATCTTAATTTTAGTAAATTTGACAGAATGTTTAATTACCAGAAGATCATGCTATTAATCAAATTTGGAATTGCTACCATTACAAATAAATTATTGTAGGCAAATTGAGGATTTAATTACTTCATTTAGACACAACATTCTGTTTGATTTCTCTTTTTAAATCTTCCCCAAATGAAGATGGCACAATAACATCTTGAAGAAAGTACTGATAAACCTCATTTAATTTGTTTTCATCCATTTTAAGAGTCTACTCCTATTAAAAAGGAATGGCTTGTTGATAAGGAAGCAGTCCATTGTTATGATAGATTCAATCTCCCCAAATGACTGACTTTCAGTTTGGCTGCAATGAAAGATTATTGCCTGAGATGATATTTATTTTGCTGGTTCTCATATAGTTTAAACTCCATAGTTGAGTCAAAATGTTAAAAGAATAAAATGATCAGAGAACTCTGAGAAATCTTATTAATTTTGTAATGGTGTTGAAAGCTTGCCAAAGGTTTTTGTTCCCTAAAGCTACTGCTTTGAGCAAAGCAGAGGGGATTTCTATTTCTTTCTAACTTCTGAAAAGGGGCAGGGCTTTCTCTGCTTTGCTGTGTATGAAATAACAAATGTGGAATCTAGGGATGTCTTATGGAAGTTTGTCAATGTAGATTGTGTTTTTCTGGAAACACATACACACAAAAATGCATACACATCTATATGTATACACACATACAAATTCATAACAATACAAATATTAATGAACAAAAAAGTAAGATAAACCAATTTAGGGAATTTACACAGAAGACATTGAAGTTCACTTGATTGTGGAATAATATTTGCTATGGTCTAGCATGATACAGATAACAAAATAGATAGATTTAGCCTCTCGAACCTAATTCTGCTATTTTTTGTGTTTATGATTGTGATAAAGCACAAACCTAATTTTAGCTATCATTAAAAGTTATAGAAATGCTATAGAGTTGTTTATGAAAAATTGATATGATAGTTTAGGATTAAATGTAGGAGTCAAGAGTAAGCAAATTCCAACTGGTAAAAGAATAGCAGTAGTTGTAAAGAAATAAGAATTGTTCTGAATATCTGTAACAGTACATAATAAAAAACTTTTCTATTTCACGTTAACATTATCTTCATGCATTGCACTCAGGCCCACTCCTGCAGTCAAAGCCATCTATTGTTGTCATTAGCTCCTGGGTACTGAAAGAAGATGGGTTTATGTCATGATAATCTGTGCATTTACTCATATCTATGAGTTCCTTTTGGTATATGATTTCTACTTAGAATTAATCTGTTGTAAACTTAGATTTTAAAGAGAGTTTATATGTGATTCACTTCAGTTTCTCTCAATGCCTCAAGGCTTCATACTTCTCCAAATCTATGTTCAACCATTTAGTTCACAGATATTTATTACTTATGAGCTAGTAATTGAGCTAAGTACTAGTTATATTTCGAGTAAAAACATTTTTATAAAGTAAAAATTCTCGCCTTTGTCAGGGTAGGGAAGAGGACTCCATACTTAATCAATTCCTAGGATAAATGGGCTAGTTTTCTACTAATTAGGATGAACAGACTACTTTCCTACTAATTTCTAACAAAATAATGTATTATTAAAATAGCTTTAATATAATATCCTATCTTTTGACAGAGTATGCTACAGATACAGTATTCTTTAATTTTATGAAGTAAACACTATGTAGTACATGTATATTTATATTAATATGGACATAGATATAAGCATTAAATAGAACATGGCATAATTTTAGAAGTTTGTGGGCCCATGAATAAAAAAATACGCTTCAGTGAATTTATCAGAGATATATTTTTATCAGAGACCTCAAATATCAGTATTTTTCCAGAAATAACATATAGCTTTTTTTCCCTCCAAAAAGTAGGTACAAGACAATTTTCCCTGTAGAATTTTTTTTTCTGAGATTCTCTATTTCAGTTGCATTTCTCTATCATATATAGTTTCCTTTGTGCTTCATTTTGTACATCCTTCTCACAGTTGGAATTGACAACGACATACTATAAATATATTTTATTCTCATTTTACTACTTACTTCTTTGGTAGAAAATAAGGTGACATTTTAAATATAAAATAAAGCATGACATGTTATACACATTATTTATTTAAATTACCTACTTATACATAACAATTATAGTATACTTTCCTTTTGAACACACCACTTTAGAATTATCTTACGTAGAGTTTCTTAATAATCAAGTGCTGACATTTCAATATTTCAGATATTTTGTTTCTTTTTTACACAGAAAATATTATTTTTCAGGGAATGATAGTGTCTTCTGATTATATAAAAAGCTAATAATCTGTAACAAAGCTCAGATATAAAAATGTTAAATGTAATAAATTAGGAAAGTAAAATACTGCAGAATGGCTTTACCATTTTCCAAGTGCAAGTTTTACCATTTCACAGATGTACCAAAAGAGAGAGAGGTAGACATTCTCTACTACTGATCCACACATTATTCCAGTGATGGTTGGGGTAAGGTTGGGATACTGCTTAGGGATAAATAAAAGTGTTTCAAGTTTGACTGAAATTCCTAATGAAGGCTTGCTGAGTCACGGAATGCTTGAATAGCTCATGGAGTATAAAGAGTAAACATTTCTAATTTAATTTATGAAGACAGAGTTATAGGACTTTATAAAACACATTGTGAGTTTAAGTGTTTATTTGTTTGAAATCTGGAGTCTCCACACATAAAACAAGTAGATCTTGAAAATGTTCTAAACATATTGTAAAATTATGTTAGCAATTTTGAATTGACAAGAAATCAATACAACAAGAGTAATTTGGAAACAATGTGGTTAAAATTATGGAAAGGCCATACATAAGGGAATTTTTAGGATTATTTCCCTATTTTGCCTAATACTGAATTATGGGCATAATAGTAATGATGCTTGTTGAATACATAAGCCATACTACACCTTCCTGTCACTCATCCATCTTTTTTATTCATTAGAAGTTGAGGACAGTAGTCACAGATGGTCATGAAATTAAAAAAAAAAAAAAGAAGAAGCAGAAATAAGTGTGACAGGAGAGGAGCTAACAGCACTGGTAGGCAGGGAGAGCTACAAATAATATATAGGAGAATGATTCTTGGCAATCTGTGTAACAGCTCCCAGGGAAGTGACAGTAGATTAAAAAAACTCACACAATAAGCATAATAATTATTATTATGTATAAATGAAACATGTTTAACACTCTAGATGCCTCACCTTATAAAGTCTGTATTCAGTTATTCATTCAATAAAAACTGATTGAGCACTACTATGTGCCACATCCTATTTAAGACACTATAGATAAAATAGTGAGCAAAACAGACAAAAACACAAGTTTTCATGGACTTTATATTCTAAAATGAAAACTAAGAACATACAGGTTAATTAAATAAAATATATAGTAATTTATATAGTATATAGAAGTAGTATATATACTTGTACAAAATTACATAGTGTTACTATATATGGTAAATAGATAGTAATTTTGATGGTGATACATGTTATGGAGAAACATAAAACAGGAGAAGGGTATGGAGGTAAATTTTAGTATGGTGGTTACGGAAGGTATCACTGAGAAGGTGCCCTTTGAGTAGAGACCTGGGACAGTGAGAGACTATCTCTGTAAGATGTGGGAAAACAATGTTCTTGGTGGAGATGTAGCAAGTGAATTGGCTGAGTGAATGTGAAATGCCTCCCTGTATTTGAGAAAGAATATGTGGCAATCCTATTAGAAGTGTGTGAAGAAGAGGAGGAGAAGTAGGATAGGATGTGAACTGCCCAAGGTGACAAGCTAAATCATGTAGGGCCTCCTAGGCTAAGGAAGGATTCTAGCTTTTACTCTGTGTGAAGAGGAAAACACGGAAAGAATATGATTGGACATATGTTATAAAAGCATCCCTCTGTTGATTGCAGTGATGGTTTCATGAGTGTATATGTATATCAAATCTTACCAATATGAACACTTTATATATGTATAGTTTTTAAATGTTAATTGTACTTCAAAAAAAGCTGTTTTAAAAAAATTTCTCTGACGACAATGTTGAGAATAGTGTCCCAGGGACAAGGCAAATGCAGGAAGACATGTCATAATCATGTAATTTTTGAAAAAATATTGTAAGTATACTTTGTAAAATCAGTGTGTAGTCATTTGGAGTTTTGACATTTGTTATGTAAAAAAAATTTACAATTTAATCCAGATGAAAACTCTTGCTTTAGATCATGGCCCAGTGAGGGTGAGGGAGAAATAGGAGATGGAAAATAAAATAAAATATATGGTTAAATAAAACAATTTGGCAAATTTTTGTAGAATTTCTTTATAACAAAATAGAAAATATTAAAGAGAAATCTTGTTTACTGACATTTTCATATACATATGCACACACAAATGATATACATGTGATGTGTGTAAAGACACATGGAAGAACACACATGTGTATGTGTAAGCGTGTATATATTTATATATATATATATCTCTTACTCTCCTACTCTCATCATACATATCACAGAAAAATACCTACACAATTTTATCAAGAAGGGATTCAGAAAGTTAAGTAATATGTATATCTTTAAAAATAAAATATATTTTCAAATTATTAAAATATTTTTAATACTTTCTTCAGTTTTCTGTTATTGAATTATATCAAATATATTCATTGTCCTTTATTTTATTCATAAGAAATAAAGTTGAAATGCTTGAGCATTTTGCAAACTTTCTAGAAAATGCAACATTTTTTAAAATGATGTTAAAAGACAAAAACAAAGTAAGTTGAAGACATGATTGTTAAATAAAATATATTTTATATGTTTAGCCTAACATATTATAATATTTGGCCAATTCACCTGAATCAACAATAAAAATAAAAATTATCTATCCAAGCTGGTATGGTTTCTTGAAGACAAAATACATACTTTAGTTGACAGTTATCAAATGATTATTTTGTTATTATATGGTTTCTGATTAGGATATTTAATGCATAATGCAAATATTAATTTAATCTTTGATATTCAACTAATTGTGGTGATAGAAATATAGATATATAAGAAAGATTTCCTGATTTAAAGGAGCCCATTGTCCACAGAAATGAAATAAATAATATATTACAGTAGATCCTATTCTGGCAAATAAATGCAGGGTGCCATGCAAGACCATAGGATGAGTACCCAAACCAGATTTCTTTGCGTATATGTGTATGTGTGTGTGTGTGTGTGTGTGTTTGTGTTGATATTAGAAAATGTTTGTCACGTGAAGTGAGAGGGAGCAGAATCTTAGTGATGAGTAGCAATTAGCAAAGTTGAGGTAGATTGTAGATAGAAGGAAATTGCAGAAAGAAATATTGTTACAATCTTGGTTCAAGGCACCAATAGTTTTCACCTAGATTATTACAATAGTCTCTTAACTGATCTTTCTGATTTCACTTCTGCCCCCTATATCCAGTTCTCAACACAGTAGCTCAAGTAACACAGCTGCCCAAGTAATATTTATTATTTTTTTATTTCAGAATATTACGAGAGTACAAATGTTTAGGTTACATATATTGCTTTGCCCCACCCAAGTCAGAGCTTCAAGCGTGTCCATCCCACAGACAGTGCACACTACACCCATTAGGTGTGAATATACCCATCTCCTCCTTCCCCTTCCCACCTGCCTGACATCCGATGAATGTTACTACTATATGTGCACCTAAGTGTTGATCAACTGATACCAATTTGATGGTGAGTACATGTGGTGCCTGTTTTTCCATTCTTGTGATACTTCACTTACATGCTTAAACTCGTGTCTCTCAAATCTTTCTGCAACTGCTGCTCAGAGTCCTTATAAGGCCCTCTCTGACTCCCATTCTCCCTGCCTTACCTCATTGGTTCCCTTTCCTTGTTCATCACTCCACCCACACTGGTCTCTTTGCTCTTCTCAAATAGGACAGGTAGAACACTGCTTAGGGCATTTGGAACTGATGTTCTATCTGCTTTTCTTCAAATAACTTCTTCCCCATTTTCTTCAAAATAAGTCATAATATTCCCCCTATTGTTCCCTTTTCTCATGTTCTACTTGTTTTTCTCATAGCATTTAGTGCCTACTAATATAGTATGATACACTTATTTATTATTATTTTTGCATACTGTACATCCTATCCCCAAGCTTTTAAGCTACAGAAAGGTAGAAATTACTTCCTATTTTGAAATTACTTCCTATTACTCATGTATGCCAAATTCCAGAAACAGTGTCTAATATACAGTGATTGCTCAGTAAATATATATTGAATATCACAACAGAATTGAATGTTATATGTGAAAAGGTACAGAGGATTGGCCATTTGACAGTCTGGAAACTTCTAGTGGTTTAGAACTTCTAGAATATATGAGCTTGAATGTCAAGATTGAAGAGAGATCACTCTAAAAACTACGCAAAAGTTATTCTGGCCACATATGTCAAATAAAAGAAATACATATATCTTAAACAAATAAAATAGAAGAAGCTAAGGCTCATATTAAAACATGCAAAATTTATGTCAAAAGAATAAACTTTAGTACTTTTATACAGCAAACATTACTCAGAGATGCAAAACTGCCACATGAACACAACCATATAACAGCCTTAGTTTGGCACTGGTAGAAGAGAAATGTTAAAATATGAAACTCCTCCCCACACTTAAAAAAATGGCCTAAGGATAATTAAATGTCTAGCCCCATACAGAGGTATAAAAAAATTAGAAGTTTCTTCTCCTTGGAGCTCTTTGTAAAAGAGCTAAGTATATGCCTGTTAAAATAAGTCTATTATATCCCTGCAGGACTCTTAAGTTAATTATAATGACAAGTTATATATGATTTTATAATAGAAAAAAATTCCTTGGCTTCCTGCGAGACAAAAAGACAGATGAACAAAGAAAGCTTTTTGCCATACAGATTTTCTATTCAATAAACCTTTCTTTCTCTCTTCCCGTCTCTCTCTTTCTCTCTCTTTTCCTTTTTCTCTCACATATTTTCTATTATAAATTAGAAATAAAGTTTAAATCACTTAGAAGATTATTTTTTATACCCAAGAAGCCAGACAGGAGTATAATCTATTCTGAAATTCATGAGAAAATCCTTTAAAATGTCAGACAACAGTTAAAACATTCTATGATCAGGGCATATTTTAATTTTCTTAATGTCAAAACTCTGCTGTGGGAGAAGCTTATGCACACTCATTTGATATTCGCATGAGGTGATATTAAAACGGAGCCACACTCTTAGAAGTATCGATATCAGGGATTGAGAACATTTTAAAAAATAGACCAGTCTGACCTTCAGGAAAGACAGTGCAGAATAAAATGAACCAGAAATAAAATCATTTTGAAACAATAAATAGTATAATTTCTTTTATGGGATCTGGGCAAGGGTGGATCAGCTGTTTCTCATGGATGTTGCTCAGTAATTACATCCCCATTCAATAATAGGGACTGACCTCCAACAGGTATTAGTAAGGGTCAGATAAGGCGATTTTAGGAGTAAGAGGCTACTGTCCTTTCAAAGAAAGCATGAGCGGCAATGGAAGGGCCATGTGAATGCTTCTCAGGCATAGAAAAGCACAGACAAATTTAGTGCCTTCAATATTTTATAAATATTTTTAATGAGATACAATGTGCCAGGTCCTAACCAATAGATTTCTTTTTTCATTAAACCTAGGCTGCGTGAATGTCCTCTTTGTATTGGGCACTGTATTTTGTGAATACAGGAAAGAAAGACAATAAAAATATAAATCGATATTTAATATAGCATCAAGTGGTGAACAGTATTACGAACCGAAAGCAAGCACAATATGGAGGTAAAATATGGCAGGAGAAGCACTCTTTCCAATGGTGGTCAAGAAAGTTCACTGGGAAGCTGCGACATTTCAATAGTGGTCCAGGAAGTTGGTGACAAGCCTTGTGAACATATAAGGGAAGAACCTTTGTGGAAGAGGGGATAGCAAGATCAATAGTCTTGAGATGAAAATATGCTTTATTTTGGAAAATTGAAAGCCTAATATGTCTGGAACAGAGAGAAAAAGGCAGAAGAGTGATAGGTAGTGAGGTAAGTTCAAGAGTCATGTAGTTCCATGGTATCTAAAACTTTGTAAGCTACTGGCAAGGGTTTTAGATATTCTACTAATTGTGAAGAAAAGTCATGGGAGGGCTTTGAGCAGGGCAATGATGGAGTAATATAATCTGATTCGTACTTTAAAAAGCTGCGAAGAATAAGCACTCAGTCTGCTATAGTTTATATTCTAGTGGCTTTAACTATAAACAAATGCATTTGAATTTCAAGTTAGTGATAGCAGCAATCAAACATAAAATTGTACATGACCTCATATTGACATTAGTATGGGCCAAGTCTTTCTATATGAAATACAAAAGATCAAAGTTGGTGGGGAACTCTCAGTGTCTTTTGTACATACTACTTTCACTCAAGAGAAGCTTTTGACCGTGGCATGTTTAGAGAGGGCAGAAGAAACCCAAAGACAACATACCCTGCATGAAAAGTGGAAAAAAAAATAGTGATACTCTCATGTATTGGAGGATATCAATGTAAATTGTTGAAATGTTAAAATGGAGCATACAAAAATATAGCAAATAAAAATCAAAAGCAAAAACCTAATGTATTCCCTAAAAATACATTTAATATAAATGCAGAAAAATTAGACAATCATTGGCCAAACTGAAATAATACACGTGTAGAGAGAAGGGGAGAGACCAAAGTCTGAAGGAGAAAATGACCTCTTCAGCTAAGGTCTTTCTTGTATTTATTACCAAGGAGATGTGTAAGAAGTCAGGGAGTATACAAGGATGCAGAAACTTAAGCAAGCATATCTCTTTCAGACAAGGAACAAGATGTGTAGATATCAGCTAATAATTTTTAGAACAAAGAACTTAGCTGGAGGACAAAGGTCTGGGCTGTTTGCTAACTTCTGTAACAAAATCCATATACATCAGCTGGTTTTGGCTGACCTTTGCACACAGCAAACAAGCAGCTTCGGGTAGGCGTTTTTACCTGTCCCTTCATTCACTCTGCTCACATTCTTTCCATCCATCCATCCTTTCTTCTAGGCCCAGCCCCCACAAAGATGTGCTCAGGAAATGCTTTCTGAAGTGTGGCCAGACTTCTTGAAAAGATACTGGTTTAGAAACTTTGGGGGAACTCTAGTAACACACTAATCTCCATGAATGGATAACAACTCTTAGAATCCCCTAATGACTCACTTAATAGGCTAATAGCAAATAGCCCTTGGTTATACATACAATTAAAATCCATGTAGTTATTATCTATTATTTATTTATAAGAATCCATGAAAGGACTTTCATTTTTGGTTTATTTTGGGCCCAGCAGGAAACATTTAACCACTATAGGCCCTACATTGAAAAACATTATTCAAGTGCAAAAAATTGAATAATCTTGACATTTGAATGAATATATTAATATTTTGTGGCTAGCATAACTAAAAATTAGGTAATTAGGATATCAGAAATATTTAAATTCAACATCAGATTCAAATTATTACATTTTTGCTATATAAAACTAAAAACAATTTGTTGAATTTTCATTAGATATATTGGTATTAAGATTATGATTTATTGTTTTACTTGCATTTCTTTCCCTTCTGTATTAAAACATTGATTTACTCTTAAAATAACAAAAAAAAAGTTGAAGTGAAAATAAATATGCTTTATCAAATCCTTGGATCTCATACATCCAAAGTAATTAATTCTGTTTATTTGATATTATTTGGATACAGACATTTTTTTTTTTTTTT
>VBSM01000272.1:81675781-81688374 GCA_008086735.1 Cheirogaleus medius | reverse complement strand
CAAAAAAAAAAAATGTTTATATGCAACTATTTCTATTTTAGTTAAATGTAGTCCTTAATTTTTCCATTAGTTTTTTATGTAACTAATTGTCCCATATTGGGAAAATATTTAATATATTAAAAAAGGATACTGCTCAAAAATGTTTTCTAGTTGTATCTTTATCTCATATGTGTGTATATATGATGAATCATAAGTTATATAGTCATCTGTTAGATAACTTGGCATTACATATTACATTTGATTTTTTTATATATCCTATTTTACTTTGTAATGATCACCTTAGTATGAACTACAGTTGTCTTGTTTTTCTGTGTATTTCTATTGCCTTAAATTGGTATCTGTTGAATAAATGAATAAATGGTGATTCTCAGTACATCTTGGCTGTGCCCTGCCATTTTTAATTTCCTTGCGGCTACTGTGTCAAGGCCTTGCATGCTACACCTTATTTTATGACCTTTCAAAATTAAGTCCATATCTTTATATATTTTTTCTTACTAGAGATGCTTTTCTTTTTGATATTGCTTATGTATTATTCTCATAACTTTGAGTATTTTTTATGTATCATTAACTTACAAATTTTAAATTTCAGCCTCCAAGCTCCATAAAAGTAAAATTAAAATGCACTTATCCAGGCTTCCTTGTGGCTAAACTGTAAACATGTATTCTAGGTTCCACCAATCAAAATCATTTGTGCAAGATTAAAGTTTAGAAAGAGAGAAATGAGGCAGTAGGGGTGGATTTAATTTTTTGTCATTTTTTGTTAGAAGTTTATCTCATGGGTGATGAGATAATCTTCTAAATTCTCAAGGGTAGCAGGGGTAGCCATGGTATAACTTTTAGATCCTAGTCCTGAATAATGTAAGTGGGCACTTCATTGTCTATAGACATTACATTGCTCCTGTCACAAGGTTGTTTCCATAAAATTATTATTAAAGAAAATCCATATATTTTAGTTTAGCATATTTTTTTCCTAAGGAGCTCCTTGATCCACCCAGTTCTTCTTTTCTTTTCCCAACTGAAAACTCTTACTGATTTGGAAATTGGTTCTAAAAGTGGTTTCTGATGAAAGACTCTAAAGAAAATGAGAATCTGGACTTGTTTATCAGGCCTGACTGGGTCCAAGGGCCATGAGATGGTAGGTACAACTACAGAATTGGACTTTTATCAGCCCATGGGATGAAGTGCTACAACAATTAATACAAGTATTTTCTAGTTATCTGTAAAGAAGTGCCCAGAAAAGGAAAGGCTTTGAGAATGATATGATTAGCATAAAGAATATAAGGATTACGAGTTGTGTTTGGAGTTGTGTCAAAATTGAGAATTATGAGCTTAAAATCTAAAATCTTGGCTGAAGGGACTCTCACAGAATAGAGACTTTTTTTTAAATTAATGTAAAGAATCTCAACTGAAATTCAAGAATTGAGATGGTCAAAGTAAATCTGAAAATGCTATTTTTTTAAATTAGAATATGATTTGGATTCACAGCCTCATCAAATCTCATTTATGAAAGAGAAGGCTTTAGTAGGAAAGGAGAGGGGCCCTCTGATTTGTAATGAGGCATAGGGGAGGTTTAGTCCACTTGGAGACTCCTAAGCCCCTAAACCTTCCTGCTTCTCAGCAAAAGCTGTGCTTTTTCCCCTGGCTGCTGACCCTGATTTGCCTTTGCTTAATGACCTTGTCATGACAACCCCTGATGCAGTTACTCTGCTTGGAAAGCCTCTTCTCCCCATTTCAACACCTCTTTTAATCCTCATAAGGATTAATAGAGACAATTGATTATACAACTCAGGAGGCCTATGATTAAGTTAAATTTTGGAGAAAAAAGACTTACGCCTGAAAAATGATATTTTATAATAATCAGAAAAAATATGTGCCTATGAATAAATTCTGAAGACAAGGAAAAAAAGGTTTGAATTTTGATTTAGGCTAAATTTATCAAAATAGGTACATTTACCAAACATTCCAACGCCAATGTTTACATTCAATCCAAAACCTGTGTTTAAATTTAATCCGCTCTGAGTAGTTTCATTTTCTTTTATTATTTATTTATTTATTTATTACTCAGTATGTTGATTTAAGCATGGACTCTTTGGTGTCCTATGAGAAATAAAGTTGTACATTAAAATTTCACCGTACAATGTTAAATAAAATTTGTAGGAGGCTGTTGTTTTGGACTGAGATCCTGTAGTAGGCCCCAGTGGACCAAACCAGAATGGAGTTACTTGTGCTAGGTTCTATGTAATCAAACTCAGTTTCAAAACAGGCCAGTTTTCCAGGAAACAGGAGATTCATAGCAACCTATCAAAAGGGACCAAGGCAACCTGAGCCAGTATGATAAGAAGTCCTCTCTGCTTTAACCCATACAAATAAAGTATCTTGAAGTAACCTGATGTTAAGAAGTCTGTTATTTCACTATACTCTATTCTTGTTCCTGCAAAAGCCTCCTTAAATAATCTACTATTCTGCCATGACTGCAGATCACCTGTCTATTTTGTAGACTGGATACTGCCCATTTCATGAGTTGCTAATAAAAGACAATCAGAACTATAAACCTCAAATGTTGCAATTTTGTTCTTTGACAATGTAGACAAAAAATTGCAAAGATTTAGGCAGCCAGGAATGCTGGAATGGATTAATCTTATGCAATCCACCCTACCACCCATTAACACTAACTATATTCCCAGTAGGGGCTCAGATGACCATTTATCAATGTATTGAGATAGACTTCATTGGAGTAAAGATAAACATCCCTGAAAAACATAACAAATATGATTTTATCCAAGTATATCTCACACTGATAAGTGATGTTTGTATGTAAACAATATTTATTATCATTTTGGGGGGTGGCAAAAAGAAAAATACATAAATGAAAAACTTCTAAGATACAGGTGCCAAGGGGAAAGTTGGAAAGGATAGTAAGTACTTCTTAGGATGGTAGTATAAAGAATGTGCTTGAAGATAGCTTATTTTAGGAAGTAGTATCAGAAATAAAGAATGAGGAACTATGAAGAATGAAATATGTAAATAGGGAAAACCAATATAGGTATGCGTTAAAGAGCTGGTTACTGAAGGAAATGAGTTCTCTACCATTCAAATCTCCTAAGGAGACTTGGAACAAACCTTGAAATTGTCCAAACCAGTCAGGAAAGATGTATCTATGACTCCTACCCCCTTTTACTCAGGGGTTGTTTGTAGAATGTTAATTCCTTTGCACTTTCAGGTTTGCTTATGCTAGAGAGCAAGCAGGTTTCCTTAGGCATTCCAAGATTGCCATTTCCAAGAAAGTTGTTGGCCTCTGCTCTTTCCTTGATTAAGACTTTCCAGCATCCTGATTTTTCACTGTAGCATGATACCAAATCATAGTCTAGGAGAGAAAGACATTGATTTCTGTGTTTGTTTCACTCTCAGGAATGCTCTTCAAGTTGTACAATATTCACTCAGTTGATTTTTCTTGAGTGAAAAATTAATCTAGGTGCCATTAGCGTAAAATGTATTTATAAATGCATTTCAGTTTGAATATAAAACTGGTAATTAGAGAACTTTGCATATAAAAATGAAACTCTTCACCTGGAATAACCCAGTGCCTGCTGTTCATTTGCATATCCTCACTTTACAGATTCAGGCAGTCAGAATATGCTAATAGCTGTACCCATTTCATATTCTAACACAAAAAATCCAATATCTCAATGATAGGCATATATGTGCCTTCCAGAGAATCTAAAATTGCTTTAGAAAGGAAAAGTATTTCTTGCAGTTTTGCACAAGTTCTCAGGGAGCCCTTTCAAGAGCTCCAGTGAGCGCTCTATCAGCAGCAGTTTTAAGCTGCATAAATGGAATCTTTCTACCACAGGCAATATGTAATCTGAATTTTAATCATCTCCTTTTCTTAGTCTGTCTAATCCTTCTCTATGTATTCTCAAAGAATTGACTAATTTAGCACTTACCTTATAAAGAAATCTACATGAGTTCTGTTCTGATATAGGAGAGAAATTGTGTAGTGGCTAATGCAATGTTCTTGGTTCAAATTAAGAAATAGAAATCTAAACTTAATAAAATAACCTCCTTTGACACTCCACCATTATACTAAATCTTTATTTAATCTCATATTTGAGAGTGCCTAAGCTTTACCCAAGGCATTGTTCAAAGTTAAGGTCTCCAATACCTATACCCAGAAATGCAAATTTAGTCAGTCCAGGTGTGCCCTCTGTTTGAGTTTTCAACAATCCCCTAAATCATTCTGATTCTAATTTGAGAAATTCTGTTTTATGCTGTTTGACAAATAAAGACATACAGTATATTTATCCATGATATACAAGAATTGTTAGCAGCATTCAACCACATAATAAATCTAAACCAAATATTTTCATATATTCCAATGACTACCTTCCCACTAGTTCCCAAACAGATATAACCAGCATAAGAACATAATAACTGCCAGGTGTGGATTGGAACATTGTATCCCAACTACAAAGTGTTAGAAGAAGCTGCCAAATGCTTAACACTTGCATGGTTATTGGTGGTAGTAGATCATCAAGTCAAAGCACGAAATTCCTCATTAGGCCAGAAGGGAATGATATCAATCAGTTAAGATCAGCTTTATACACCACTCGGGGATAGCATCTCAAAGTGTGAAAACTTAATGCCTACATTCACATTACATAATATCTTATATATGATTAACTCCAACTCCATTTTGGGTTTCATGCTTTATTTGCTTATTTATTTCTGCATGCATAGTTCTTCAACTAGAAAGATAATAGTTTATAGTTAAATGGATGCTGTTCATAAATAGATTTTTGAAAACGACAATATTTACCTGATTTACTCAAAACTATATGATACCTCTCTTTACATTACTTCCTCATTTTGTATGTCATAGCTATTTGTATTAGGAGCCAATTTTGATGGGCCTGGTGGCAAGGTTTCAAACTGAAGATCCCTGCTCAGTGAGATAGTTTTAACACTTCACTTCTTGAGCGATATTTTGGAAAACTTCCCAGTTCTACCTAGAAAACAGGTGGGACTGGGAAAAGATGCGTCTGTCAAGAGGGCTCTATTACTACTTCAGTTTCTGTCAAGTATTGCACTGGTGCATTTGCCTTCCCTTCTTTGTTATTCAATATCCAGGCATCCGGCGGTTGGTTGATGAACTGCTTGCTGTCAGTGGGAGCAGCAGTCCAGACAGAACACACATCTCTCAGCTGCCTACACGAAGGAAAAGCACACTGTAACCATTCCTTGGAAGTGGAATAATTAGCGGGGATCATCTGAAAGGGTCAAACTTAATCCAAATGAAAGTAGAATGAGAAGCCCATTGTATTTGAAACCATAATTTAAAGTCAAGTTCACATTTTAAAGAATGTTTCACCTCTGTCTGGTTGAAGTTGGTTTGATGGCTAGGAACTTAACCTTGCACATTATGACCAGCATGACAAATATTCAGAAATCACCATTGGACAGAGCAATTTGATTCAGATGGTTAAATGGGCTACATTTCAATCATCAGCTTTTCAGCATGAGTTCACTAAAATACTTATGAGATGGGAAACTTATTGAATAAAGAACATTTCATTCTTTATTACCTCAGTATATTTATATTAGTTTAAGAAAAACATATTTGTTACTGTTTTTATAATAATTGTTTATTAACAAAGAAATAATTATAAGTTTGAAAAATAATTATAAGTGCCACCTAGGATATTCTGTTTTTACAGTTGTTTTTTTTCAAATGTATATTGATTCACATTTTGGTCTTCTCTTTTTATGATTTGTTTCCCATTTATTATAGATATGTATGTTGCATGAGGATGAAACTAAATTAAAATTAGAACAAATTTAAGTATAAACTTTTTACAGATTTTTCTTTCCTAAAAATGCAATATTTAACATACTACACAAGATTCTTTTTTGAGAGAGCTGATTCAAAAACCCATTTCTTAACATCACATCAGTTTCTTAACATGTATTGATATATCTAGAAAATTATTATACAAATAGAAGCAATACAGTTGGGTATTTTCAAAAGTGATTTATAATACTTTTCACTTTGTTACAGTGAAGCTCTCCAGCTAGAATTTTTTTTAAATTTTTAGTTTATATAATTTAAAGTAACTGTAATAATGTTGATTTGCCACAAGGCATATCTGTTAGTTAAAGTTTTCAATAACTTCTAGACAAATAGCCAAGCTCTACAAAATTGCTATTCATTTTTTATTCAAATTAATTGAAAGATTTGTCCTGAAATATTCCAATACTATAAGTTGGAATGAAGTGGAAAGGGAAATAGATTTTTTTAAAAGAACACTTCTATTTAAATTGATACTAAGAAATAATATCATTTCACCAGTCAACGCTTTCATAATGCTGAAATATAAAAGAGGCTTGTTATCTATAAGGAGACAGATGCTTCTGAATTAATTTATGTATGTCACTGGGAATTTGGTTTTTAGGTGAAATAAAATTTATCATATTATGTATAAGGCAGAAATATTAAAAAGAACCCCTATGTGATTTATCGGACTCCTAAGAGAAGAGCTTTAAAGAGCAGGACTCATTCTCTCAATTAAGCATTCTCGTTGATGGGTTATTTTTGTTCTATCAAACAAGTCAATGTTCCCAATTTTTAATAATCTTTTAATAAATTATATTTAAGTAAAAATAAAAGAACTTGGAGGATAAATAAGCTACATTTGGAAAAATTAATATATATTGAATAACATCAGAGAGAATATTAAAGCTACTCAAATTAGAAACTACCATACAAACTAATTCTAATGTGCTCTGCAGTGTGCTGGAACCAACACAGTATCCCCTACTTAATGTATTTACAATCTCATTGAAGAAATGGTTTAAAAAGTTGAAAAAAAATTTAAAAATGTGTACTTAAGTAACTCCATGTTTGGTACAGGGTAGTACAATGTTACCATAATCTATGATATTACTCTATATCTATATGCTATACTACTCAGTGAAGGGTAAGACCTCTATGTATAAGGATACTCAGTGAAATGCAGGATTGCTAAGTAATGATTTCAGGGAGGAAATGGACTCTGCAGGTTGGTTAGGTTTTGAACTAGGAAATTTCAGAGGTAGGCAAGTAGGTGGACGAAATCTCATATGATTATAGAAAGTAAGAAAACTGACATGAGTACATGCATCTAACTTGTTTCTTTAATCTAAAGCCTCTTTTCAGATAATAGATATGAAACTATCTGGAGAGAGACTAATACATATTGTTTCTAAGAATTGATAAAATAATTAAAGATTTTTTTTTCAGCGCAAAGTATTTCAGAAGTGAGAGGGTTCCTTTTTTCACTTTTTTAAATAAAACATTGGTCTGGAAAGAGCCTGGGTTTTTGCCAAATTTGATACAAGAATTACTGGATAAGTACCTCTGAAAAAGTACTGATAATATGAAATTGATGCCAATTTTACTTTCTGAATCCATCAGCCAGCTTTAAATGTTCTCTCCTTCCATACAGGGTCAGAAATAAACTACAAATCATGACAATTTAAAAATGTGTCCTGTTTCCTTCTCCAAATCTATCTTTGTCCAGCCAACTTTTTTCTTAAGCTGATAAATTTAAAGATTTTTCCCACATCCATATATTAATGTAGGAAATGAAATAAAATATCTTCTTTTGTCTAATTTTATGTAGATAATTTTCTTCGACTTATTGCTTTATTATCATTTTCTTTAGTTGCTTTTCCTAATTTCAGAGTATTAATTTATTTTTCTCAAAATTTCATTTTACAGTACTGAGAGTTCGAAAATGTAGAAAAACAATAAATATGAGAGTAGGAAATAAAAGGGAAAACGTATAAAAAGTCAACCAACTTTTTATCTTTTTGCTGTTTATTTTAGTACAAGCCAGAATTATTTACTGTAGCTGACGAGGCAATTCTTAAATATAACAATTAAAATTAGAGGAATTTGAGAAATAGTAATTGACAATAGAAAACCAAAGAGGAGTGAGAAAGATAAACAGAAAAATTTAGTTGAAATCATACTTCATATTCTCCTAATGCTTAGGTTCAACGCAATGTCCTAATTCTGTCTATTTTGTTCAGATACACAAAGCAATTTTCTCAAATTGTACCAAAGAAAGCTGGCAAAATATCCCTCACTAAAATATATCATTTAACAAGGTATTCTCTTTCTCTGCTTAGCAAAAGGAGGAAAAAAAAATAACTCTCAAATATCTAGAGCTGAAAGAAATAAAAGAGATTTCTTAAATAAATGAAATAAATAAATAAAATTCAATCTTGAATTTTAGATAAAGAAAATAGAGCCTAGAATATTTGTAACTTTTCCAAGAAACACCTAGACAATAACAATTGAAATGACATTTTATGATATAATATGTACCTATATATCCATATCTATAGACACATATTTCATCTATCTGTCTAATCTATATTTCGATTCTTGCGCTCCTTCTAATATACACAAACATGACTTTTATCCAAAATGATATAATTAAAATGTGTAAACATTAATATTACTCTCTCTCTCTCCCTCTCTCTTTCTCTCACACACACACTCACACACACACACACTCAGAGGAAAGAGGAAGGAGGAGGAGGAGGTGACAAGGGAAAAAAAGAAAAGAAAAAGAAGAGAAAGAAGAAAAAGGAAAAAAGAAATGAAAAGTGAAAGAAATACAGGGAAGAGCGGAAAAAAATACTTTAAGTGCTCAAAGAAAACGTGAGAGATTGTCTACTATATTTGAATGGTCTAAAGAGCTTTTCTGAAATCTCATTTACACTAAAATATTTTAATAGAGGGTGACAACTTTTCTTGACATTTCTACATATCTTTTGACAACTTTTGCCCCAGAATATCTTTTTTGAGGATGTTTACATAGCGTCCATCTCGTTTGTTCTATGTCACCTTAATGGGACATGGTGGGGAAGAGGAACCGGTGCCAACATGGACAGGCTATTTGCTGTGCCATAGGTAATAAATTCCTTTGTCTCTCTGATCCAAACAGCTCATGTCCTCTGCCAGCATTTATGACACTGTGGAAGGATAATTTGTTAGTGTACTGGTACAGTAAGGTCTCAAACTCTTCAGAATTTCTGACTGAGGGCTACCTCTCTTTCAGGGAAAATTTTGATGAGGGCCTAATGAAGATGCAGGATTTATTAAATAATTTCTCATTGTCCTTTATAGTGAATAAAACTGTGATTAATTTACTCTATATTTAAACATGGCCAAATAACTTTATTACTTTATCTGATGAATGATGTTATAGAAAATTACCCTTACTCAAAAAAATGGCATCTCAGTAATGACTATATTATGTACATTGCCTAGATGATGGTCAAGCTTGGCTTTTCATGTCCCTTGAGTTGGGGGCAGAGCTTCAGCCTCTACGTCTGTCAATCTGTATGCATTCTTTAGCATTAAAATTGTTCTAGAATCTAGAATACAGTTGAGAGTAATTGGTAGCTGATTGAACCTGCTGTCATCCATGTACCTGCTTTTTACAGCAAGACTGCAGATGTTAGAATATTATTTGTCAAGCATACAGTGAGATAAAGAATCTGGAGATGGTATTATTCCATGCCACAGAAATTAGAAAAGATATGCTGAAAAGATAATATACTGTACAGCTGGGTCAATCTTCTAGGCCAAAATGGAATGTCAAAGTGTCAGTTGCGATAATTATAAGATACATTGTGATTAAATGGACTTCCATCTGGAGCTCTGGCAGTAGAATTATGGCTTGAGAAATTATGCCTTGAGAGATATAACTCAAAGGGCTGATGGCACTTGGTAGTAAGTAACCCCTGAATAGATCCAATTTGCTACATAGCAGAATTCAGATTGATGGTCCCTGCCCAAGTTAGGCACTCTGTTGAGATATTGCTATGATAACTTAATCGATTATTAGAAAAAACAATGTAGATCCCTCCAGACAATGCTAATAACTAAGACTATTTAAAACTTGGAATATGCACTTTTATTTATTATTTAACTTATTCCTAAACAAATTGTCTTTTTACTCTGTCAATTAGAATTACCATTATTATTTTTTTCCAAAAAACCAAGAATTACCTCTATGTCTAAATGACCTCAAAGCAACTGTGGCAGTTCTGTCAAATAAAATATTTATATTTCTTGACATTAATGTGATATTTAAGTACTTTTATCTCCTCTAACAATATAATATTAATAAACTCTATAATCATAGCTTATGACAATGTTCAACAATTTAATATACAACTTTAGTTGTTCAATAATATTTACTAGGCACATTCAAGTTCCAACATATTATTGAAGGCAATATGAAAGAAAGAAATTGTATGAAAGCTGAGATTAAAATACTTACAGGCTAGTTGGGAATACACAGTATATATGTATCAAAGGAAGCAATTCAATGTATTTTGGGAATAATCTATTCAGGGATATAAATGATTTCAAATCATAATATTCAATATATACTGAATGTTCTCTGAAAATTTCATTGATAGGTATATGAAAAGTGAAATGATAACCAAGATATAAACCTATGTCCTTATGATGAGTCATGGCTTTCTTCTCTGAACACTACTATGATGGTAATTTTCTTGGCATCCCTGAGGGTGAAGAAGAAAATACACAAGAGTTGGGTAAACTATTTGAAGATATAATGGAGGAAAATTTCCCTGGCCTTGATATAAATCTAGATATTTAGGTATAAAAAGCTCAACAAAATCTTGAGAGATTCATAGGAAACAGGAAGACACTACAATGCACAGTCATCAGACTGTCCAAAATAAACACAAAAGAGGCCCTCCTATGAGCTATAAGGCAAAAGAAGCAGGTAATCTACAAAGGAAAACCCATCAGACTAACTGCAGACTTCTCAACTGAGACCTTACAAGCCAGAAGAGACTGGGACCCCATTCTCACTCTTCTCAAACAGAATAATGCTCAGTCTAGAATCTTGTACCCTGCAAAGCTAAGTTTCTTATACAAAAGAGAAATGAAGACCTTCTCAGAAAAGCAAAGACTGAGGGAATTCATCAAAACAAGATCTGCTCTCCTGAAAGTACTCAGAACAGTGTTAAACATGGATCATACAACAAACACTCACCAGTGTAAAATCATTCAAAAGATAAAGGTCAAAGGCCAGATACCAGAATGGCTCAAGAGAGAAAACAAAGCAACACAGTTCAACTCAACAGGATGAACAGAAATCTGCCTTACTTATCAATTCTCTCAATAAATGTGAATGGTTTGAACTGAGATATAGACTGGCTGAATGGATAAATATACACAAGCCAAGTAGCTGCTGTCTTCAGAAAACACATCTAACCAACAAGGATGCATTCAGACTCAAGGTGAAGGGATGGAAAACAATATTTCATGCAAATGGAAGCCAAAAGAAAACTGGCATAGCAGTTCTGATTTCAGTTAACTTAGTCTTCAATCAAATTAAGAAAGACAAAGATGGTCACTATATAATGGTGAAGGGTACAATTAAACAAGAAGACATAACAATTCTAAATGTTTATGCAGCAAATTCAGGTGAATCCAGATTCATAAAGCAAATCCTACTTGATCTAAACGAAATGATAAACAGCAACACTGTAAAGGTGGGGATTTCAACACCCTTCTGACAGAACAGGACAGATCCTTCAAACAGAAATAAACAAAGGCACAATGGACTTAAACAGAACTCAAGAACAAATGGGACTGACTGACAGTTACAGAACACTCTACCCCCAAACCACTGAATATACACTTACCTCATCAGCTCATGGGACATTCTCGAACATTGACCATATCCTAGGTCACAAAGCATGTCTCAAAAAATTTTCAAAAATAGAAATCATACCATGCATCTTCTCAGACAACAGTGAAATAAAATTAGAAATCAACTTCAACAGAAACTCTCATCTCTACACAAAGTCATGGAAACTAAAAAACCTTCTGCTGAAAGATTATTGTATTAAGGAGGAAATCAAGAGGGAAATCAAAAGATTCTTTGACCTTATTTATAAAGGAGACACAAGTTATCAAAATCTGTGGGATACTGCTAAAGCCATCCTGAGAGAAAAATTTATATTCATAAATGCCTACATTCAAATGACAGAAAGATCATAAATAAACAATCTAATGAATCATCTCAAAGAACTGGAAAAGGATGAGAAAACTTACCCCAAACCCAGCAGAAGAAAAGAAATAACAAAGATTAGAGTAGAACTAAATGAAATCAATAACAGAAAACTATGCACCAAGAAAACTGCCCTTAGAGCAAATAGACAACCTACAAAATGGGAGAAAATATTTGCTTTCTACACATCCAATAAGGGCTCGTAACTAGAGTCTATATAGAACTTAAGAAAATCAACAAGAAAAAATCAAACAATCTCATCAACAAATGAACAAAGGACATGAACAGAAATGTTTCAAAAGAAGACAGAATAATGGCAGGAATCATATAAAAAAGTTCTTGAGAGCTCTAATCGTTAGGGAAATGCAAATCAAAACTACAGTGAGATGTCTAACTCCAGAGAGAATGGCCTCTATCAAAAAGTCCCCAAATAACAAATGCTGGCGTGGATGTGGAGAGATTGGAACACTCTAACACTGCTGGTGG
>VBSM01000272.1:81653160-81675681 GCA_008086735.1 Cheirogaleus medius | reverse complement strand
ACCTCAAAGAGCTAAAAATAGAAATACCATTTGATCCAGCAATCCCACTACTGGACATCTATCCAAAAGAAAAAAAGATATTCTATAATAAAGATATCTGCACTTGAATATTTATAGCAGCACAATTTACAATTGCAAAGATGTGGAAACAACCCAAATGTCCATCAATACATAAATGGATTAATAAAATGTGGTATATGTATAACATGGAATACTACTCAACTGCAAAAGTGCGATGGTGATCTATTGCTTTCATCTCCTTGCTAATATTCAATTTTAAGAAATGACAGTGATCTAGCACCTGTTATATTTCCTGGATTGAGCTTGAGCCCATTATCCAAAGTGAAGTAACACAAGATCAGAAGAATAGGCTCCACTTGTACTCACCATCAGATTGTTACTGACTGATTAACACCATGGTGCCCACATGGTAGTAATATTCTCCAGGAATGGGGGGGTAAACTCACAGCAATAGGACATGGTGTGAATTGTGTGTGTGTGGGAGGACAGGCCTCTAACCTCCACTTGGGAGAGGCAATGAAATGTAACCAAAATGTTTGTACCCTCACAATATCCTGAAATAAAAAAAAGAAGAAGAAAAAACAATGGTGATCTAGCACCTCTTATATTATCCTTGATAGAGCCTGAGCCCATCCTTTGAAATGAGGTATCACAAGGATGGAAAAGCATGCACTACATGTACTCACTATCCAACTGGTACTAATTGATTAACACTAAGGTGTTCACATGGTAGTTATACTCACTGGGTGCTGGTCAGGTAGGGGGGTGGGAGGTGGAGGTACAGTAGGTGGTGTGGGTAAATCCACAGCTAATGGAAATGGGTGCACTGTATGGGGGAGACATGCTTGTGGACCTGGCTCAAGCAAGGCAAATTGATTTCATGTAACCAAAATGCTTGCACCCCCATAATATACTGAATTAAAGAAAAGAAAGAAACAGCAATAAAAAAATGATATGAAAGATTAATAAAACAAACGTTGAATCTTTGAAAAAATAAACAAAATTGACACTCCCCTGGCTAGATAAATGAGAAGCAGATAAGAAAAAGCTCTAATAATCTCAATCAGGAATGAAAAAGGAGAAATTGCAACTGATGCCACAAAAATACAATGTCACCTATGAATACTATTAAAACCTATGCGCACATAAACTGGAAAATGTGGAGGAAATTGACAAATTATTAGAAACACACAGCCTTCCTAGGCTCAATCAGGAAGAAATAGAATTCATGAACAGACCAATATCAAGTACTGAAATTGAAACAGCAATAAAAAACTTTCCTAAAAAGAAAAGTCCCAGACCAAATGGTTTCACACCAGAATTTTACCAGACCTAGAAAGAAGAACCGATCTCTATTCTGCAGAAATTATTCCACTACATCAAGAAGGATGGAATCCTCCCCAACATATTTTAAGAAGCCAACATCACCCTGATACCAAAACCAGGAAAGGGCACAACAAAAAAAGAGAAAATTACAGACCAATATCCCTTATAATATAGATGCAAAAATTCTCAACAAAATCCTAGCAAACTGAATTCAGATGCTTATCAAAAAAAAAAAAATGATCCATTACGACCTACTGGACTTCATTCCAGAGTTGCAGGGATGGTTAAACATATGCAAATCTATAAATGTAATTCACTACATAAATAGAAGCAAAAACAAAGACCATATGATCTTCTCAATAGATGCAGAAAAAGCATTCAACAAAATTCAGTACCCTTTTATGATACAAACACTTAATAAAATAGACATAGATGGGACTTACCTAAAGATGATACAAACCATATATGACAAACCCACAGCCAACATCATACTGAATGGGGAAAAGTTGAAAGCATTCCCACTTAGAACTGAAACCAGAAAAGGATGTCCTTTATCACTGCTTCTATTTAACACAGTGCTGGAAGTCTTAGCCAGAGAAATCAGACAAGAGAAGAAAATCAAGGACATCCAAATGGGGGCAGAAGAGATCAAACTATTGCTTTTTGCTGATGATATGATATTATATCTAGAAAACCCCAAAGATTCTGCCATGAGGCTACTGGAATTGATAAACAAATTCAGCAATGTCTCAGGTTACAAAAATCAATGTACAGAAATTAGTGGCATTCCTATATGCCAAAAAGAGTCAAACTGAGATCCTGAGAGGCATCAATTTACCAGACTTCAAGCTATACAATGAGGCTATAATAACTAAAACAGCATGGAATTGGCACAAGAACACATACAGAGACCAATGGGACAGAACTGAGAACCTAGATATAAAATTATCCTCATATTGCCATATGATCCTTGACAAAGCAGACAAAAAGATACACTGGGGAAAAGGATCCTTATTCAATACACGTTGTTGGGAAAATTGGAAAGCCACATGGAAAAGACTGAAATAGTATCTGCACCTTTACCTCTCACAAGTATCAATTTATGGTGGATAACATACTTAAACCTAAGGTATGAAACTATAAGAATTCTAGAAGAAAATGTTGGAAAAACGCTTATAGACATTGGCCTAAGCAAAGAATTTATGCAGAAGACCACCAAAGCAATCACAGCAAGAACAAAAATAAATAAATGGGACCTGATCAAATGAAAAGCTTCTGCACAACCAAGGAAATTATCATGAAAGCAAACAGACAACCTACAGAATGGGAGAAAATATTCACATGCTACACATCTGATAAAAGGCTGATAACTAGATTCTATATAGAACTCACAGAATCAGCAAGGAAAAATTCAAACAACTATATCAACAAGCGAGCAAAGTACATGAACAGAAACTTTGCAAAAGAAGATAAACTAATGGCCAAAAAGCATATGAAAAAGTGCTCAATATCTCTAATCATCAGGGAAATGCTAATTGAAACCAAAATGAGTTATCGCTTAACTCCAGTGAGAATGGCCTTTATCAAAAAGTCCCAAAACAATAAATGTTGGCATCAATGCGGAGAGATAGAAACACTCATACATTACTGGTGGGACTGCAAACTAGTACAACTTCTATGGAAAGTTATATGGAGATACCTCAAAGAGCTACAAGTAGAACTATAATTTGATCCAGCAATCCCATTAATGAGCATCTACCCAAAGGGAAAAAAATACATCTATAAAAAAGACATCTGCACTAGAATGTTTATAGTTGAACAATTCACAATTGCACATAGGTGGAAACAACGCTAGTGCCCACCAATACATGAGTGGATTAATAAAATGTGGTATATGTATATCATGGAGTTCTACTCAGCCACAAAAAACAATGGTGATCTAGCACCTCTTGTATTATCCTGGGTAGAGCTGGAGCCCATTCTACTAAGTATAGTATCGCAAGAATGGAAAAATAAGCACCACATGTACTCGCCATCAAATTGGTATTAACTGAACAACATTTATGTGCACATATAGTAGTAACATTCATTGGGTGTTAGGCAGATGGGAGGGGGAGGAGGGGGTGAGTATATTCACACCTAATAGATGCAGTGTGTACCATTGGGGGATGAACACACTTGGGGCTCTAACTGAGGTGGGACAAAGACAATATAGGTAATCTAAACATTTTTCCCCTGTAATGTGCTGAAATAAAAAATAAAATTTTCTTGGCTGAAAGATTTAATTTACATATAACTTTAGTTTGCAATTATCAAGTGTTGGCTTGTACATAGATTTTTATAAGCCCTTGCATCAACATGACTGTGACTTACTAAAAAGGAAAATGCTTATTTTTCTACATTAATCTCTGTCTCACTAAAACAATGTGTTAACAGAAAGTCAGTATGCTTTGGGTCTTATTAGTCCCAAAGAAAAGGATAAATCATTGACACAGTTTACTGCTTTTCTTCTTTCTAGCACTGGTTATATATTTTTTCCAAGTCTACCTATTTCAAGTCTAAGCTATTTCAAATAACTTCCATAAGATCTTCCTGAAATTAAAATATAAAATCCAGCCCACTGAATAATTTGTAAGAATTCAAAAATCTCTGTTAAAATAAGCTAAATTTCTATGTCTAATTTTCTTTCTAGATGTTTATATTTTCTTTGCTATTTATTTCCTGTTCACTTAAATGAAAGATTAGGATTTGATATTTACTGAATTATAATATCCTACTGTTTTTTTTTCCATTTGAAGAACGTGGAATATCTACTGATATGGAAAATTCAATAGTGAAATAGTGAAAATTACATAAAGTGCATACAGGGATTAGTATAGTCTTTAATAAATTTTAATTACTTAATTTTTTTACTCCTTTATTTATTTATATGCTTTCTTTTCAGTAAATATGTCTATTTCTCAGGCATCTTTTTCATATCATTTATTTTATATTCTCACCTTGTTATTTTAAATTTAGCTCTGTTTTCTTTGCCGATATTCCAAAGCTTATAAGAACTGCTGACAACATAGAAATGAGATCTGGCAGAGGGATGTTGTGATATCCTGCTACTCAAAGAGATATAAAATAGATAAGGCCAAGAAACAAAATATCCTTCTGGGTATTGGCAATTGTAGTGCAACTTCTATTGCAGTTAAAACAGTTTAGCCTCTAAGTACAAAGACCATTTTGTGTTTCATGCAGCTGTTCCAACAGATTGTCTTATTGAGTGAAGTACAAGAGGAGATAAGAAGTGGGTATTTGTAAGTGAAATTTGAATTTAATTATTTCTTAATTAAGAAAATGTTGTTCAATGATACCAAAGCACAATGCAAGAAAATAAAATCAAATGGCTTAAGAGATTTTTTTTTTTAAAAGCAAGACAGCATTAAATAAAATGTTGAGAGTGCAACCAGTGAAGATAAAGAGTAATAAGAGATTTGAGGAGAGACCTGACAGAAGATAAGTTATATCAGGCGCAAAACTTGTCATTTTGTTTTATTGCTTTTCTGGCATTAATTATAAATGACAGGTGACTTGTCAGCCAAGAACGGTGGTTCATAGAGACTGTGAGAAAGTTTTAGATCCTTTAGCAACTTGGTTGGGAACAAAGCCCAAGATTTCAAGTTAATTTTAGCAAGAATACTATAAATAATGATGTTAGCACCAATCAGCTATTCAAAACATTTTACAAAAATTTGCTAATTAATCCGTGCACCGTTGATAAATACTGCTTTAATATATCAAAGCACAGAAAGAAACAACATATGTATTACTAAATTCTCTGACATTTCTAAATTTTAGGCAACACTAAGCCTTTCCTTCCCATTCTAACTTTTATCTTCATATCTCTAAAATACCCATAAGCTTGAACTTCAAAAACTATAGTTCCACAATAAATAATTTGTGATCAGATGATATTTCATCACAGTAGAATTACTTTATAAGACTGAGTATAAGAATAGGGAGCAGAGCCTATATGTAGCCAATTATCTTTTAGTTTTCTTATCATCAATCTCCCTCGTAGCACTTTACCCCATTTTCTGAATTTCCAAGTCCAAATTAGGTTGCTTCTCATTTAGGCAATTTACTAGCACCTTGACCATTCCCCCCACAATTTATATACTTTTACAATTTTATTTTTATATGTCATTATGTGATAATTATCCATTTCCTCTATTAGCACAATCCGTGAAAGAGGACCATGTTTATATTGTTTGCACATAGTAGATGTTCAAAATATTCATTAAATAAATGGTTTATATAAAGTGATATACAGTAATTACTCTTTTTTTTTTTTACCAGTTGGAAACCCAGTGAGTTTATTGAATAGATTTTATTTATTTATTTATTTTATTTCAGCATATTATGGAGGTACAAATGTTTAGGTTATGTGTGTTGCCTTTCCACCCTTCCCTCCCCCCGTAGTCAGAGCTTCAAGCGTGACCATCCCCCAGATGGTGCACACTGCACTCATTATGTATGTATATACACATCCTCTCCTCCCCCCTCCCATCTGCCCAACACCTGATACATGTTATTCCTATATGTCCACTTAGGTGTTGATCAGTTAATACTAATTTGCTGGTGAATACATGTGATACTTATTTTTCCATTCTTGAGATACTTTACTTAGTAGAATGGGTTCTAGCTCTATCCAGGAAAATACAAGAGGTGCTATATCACCATTGCTGGGAGCCTCAGAAACTCAAATTGCACTCTGAAACAGAAAATATACCTTTTAAAATATTTACACTCTAAAAACATTTAAGTAAATAGATAGATAGATAGATAGATATGTACATACTCAGAATGAGTGTTGGTTTAAACACTGTCAGTAGAAAAAAGCAATATTATTTAGAAAATATTTTAAAGCCTTCCTCCATCCTCTAACATAAATCATTTGAGCTAAACTAAATACATATTTTAATCCTTGCTCTTCAGATATGAAAAAAGTGTTGAATTTTGAAAAAGAATGTAAGACATAACAGAGGAGTAACAATGACTACCATTTATTGTGAATTTATTAAATGCCATTATATCCTCAAAATGGCAAATATTATTAGCATGTATATTTTACATGTAATTAGTATGCCTATTTTAAATATTAAGAGAGTTACACAGCTAGTCATTTATAAAGATGTCTGTCTTTGCTAAAGAGTGTATCTTCCAGCAAAATGGCATCTGAAGACCTCTTTTAAATTATTATTACAAGTCTTCTTGGTAGACTAAATATTCCTACTCTACTGACAGCAGATGGTCAATAGAATCAAGAAGGAGAATTGGCAGCTTTAGGTCAGAGCAGTTGGGAGAGAAATGATATTCAATATTGGCCAGGAATTCAAGCAGCAGGTTATTTTAGCTCTTGTTCACAGTTTCCATGATAGCAGGAAAAATCTCAAATAGGATTTATTCAACTAGGTCAGTGGTACTGTGGACATGTAATCAAAATCAAAGTTCTTTAAACATCTGTCCCAAAAGATCAGAGGAAAAGATAAAAAGCTAGACAAGAAACCATCACAGATACGCTCTTGCAGCACTTAAACATGATCTTCTGAAGGCAGCACTACATAATTTGGTATATAATTAATGTCTCAGATGCTTCAGTTCTCAGTGAGGAAAAATATTCCAAATGTGTAACAATGTCTACATCACAAGCAATAATCTCAACACTTATATATCTACTAGCAGGCAATTTCAGATTTCACAGGATTTATCTCTTTAAATGCTCTTCAATCCCCAAAGATTCCTACAAGTTTAACTTGAATGTTTGCTAGACTCCATCATTTGTAGAGTGCTATGCTTGGGCAGTTTTTCTCAAAAAGATCAGATTGGTGGTGGTGGTATGTGTGTGCATGGTGGTTTGGGTTGTGGCAATGGAGTCTAAATTTTATAAAAATTCTTTGATTAATCTCTTGATCACATAACCTATGAGCTTCTGAAAGTTTACTGCCAAATTTCTCTGCTTATGATCCTCTTTCATGATCACACTGCCATTTTTAATCCCAACAGGAAGCATTTTGGAAAGCCTAGTATCACTGACCTTTCTTTAGTCCCAGAGCTATTCTGTCCCCACTCTTTGTTGAGGGAAAGAGAAACTCTGAACATAATATTGCTATAAGTAAGTTTTCCCATAGCACAAGTCACTGTGGCTAGTAGGAAATTTTTTCCTATTAGACAGTGGCCCAGACAATATACATTGTTATAATATTTTGAAAAAAATATGAAATTCAAAAATAATGCAAAGAAGAATAAAATGAAAATGAAATATGAGTGTACTTATGTTGTCAACTACTGAGGACATTCATGGTTCTTTAAGTATGTTTGAAACATGAAGAACAATAAGAGAGAGGTTCTTTCTATATAGGCAAATGGTTTAAAATTATGGCTGAGAGAAAGAGAACAACACCTATTTTTGTTTGGGGTATTTCACACAAAAAATCCTTATACTAAAATGTTAAAGCAGTTGACATTAAAGGATATTAAAACTTGGAGCCTCTTTACAATTAACAAAAACCCAAATCCTTTTCCTGATAAACAAAACCAAAAAAACAACTTCAATTGTTTGACTTTATTTTGTACTTCTTCATTTCACATAAACTGCATTCAGCCAAAATACAGTGTTTGTTCTTCTTAGGTAAAAGTAAAGACCTCAGAAGAATGAGGAAAGTCACAATAATTTTTATAGATAAAGGAAAGATGAATTATTAAATACAGATTAACTTGTCATTATTCCCTAGTAAAATTCTAAAATAGTTTATTAAATATAGGGTATGTGAAATAATTCCACAAAACAGACAAACTAGAAATGAGCACATGTTCTCTTAGAAGAAACTATGCAAATTTTATTTTCTTTTCTAAATTGTAGTACATTGTCAGACTCAGTTTAGGAGAAGATTTTTAGATACAGGACAACTTTGTTTATTCATTTTAATATTTTATTTTTAATTATTTGTACATGATGGCTGTATGTATTTATAGGTACATGTGATATTTTGATACAGGCATACAATATGAATTAATCAAACCAGGGTAATTGGAGTATCTATTACCTCAAGCATTTAGCATTTCTTTGTGTTAGGAATATTCCAATTCTACTCTTTTAGTTATTTTAAAGCATACTCTAATTTATTGTTGACTGTAGTCAGTTTGTTGTGCTATCAAATATTGTTCATTCTATCTAACTATCTGACTATATTTTTGCACCTGTTAACCATTCCCACTTTATCTTCCCATCCCACTACCCTACATAGCCCCTGGGAACCATCATCCTACTCTCTGTCTCCATGACATCACTTGTTTTAATATTTAGCTTTCACAAATGAGTGAGAACATGTAAGATTTGCCTTTCTGTGCTTGGCTTATTTTACTTAGCATAATACTGTCCAGTTCCATCCATCTTGTTGCAAATGTCAGAATTTCATTTTTTACTGCTAAATATTATTCCATTGGGTATATGTACCAAAATTTCTTTATCCATTCATCTGTTGATGGACATTTACATTTATTTCAAATCTTGGCTGTTGTGAATAGTGCTGCAATAAATATGGGAGTAGAGATATCTTTTCAATATACTAAATTCCCTATTTTGGATAATCATCTAGCAGTTGGATTTCTGAGTCTTATGGTAGTTCTATTGTTTTGTTTTTTGAGGAACCGCCATATTTTCTTCACAGTGGTTGCACTAATTTATATTCCTACCAACAGTGTACCAGGATTCCCCTTTACCAACATCCTTGTCAGCATTCATTATAGCCTGTGTTTTTGATAAATCCCATTTTAACTGGGGTGAGATGATATAGTTTTGATTTGCATTTCTCTCATGACTAATGATGTTGAACATTTTTTCATATAACTGTTGGCCATTTTTATGTCTTCTTTTGAAAAATGTCTACTCAGATCTTTTGCCAATTTTTTGATCAGGTTATTTGATTTTTTCCTATTGAATTGTTGGAGCTACTTAGGTATTCTAGTTACTAATCCCTTATCAGATGGGTAGTTTCCAAATATTTTCTCCCATTCTCTGGGTTCTCTTCACTTTATTGATTGTTTCCTTTGCTTTACAGAAGCTTTTATAGCTTGATGTAAAACCATTTTTCCAATTTTGCTTTGGTTGTCTATGCTTTTGAGATAATACCCGAGAAATAATTGACCAGACCAATGTCTTGGAGTATTTCCCCAAAGGCTTGTTTTAGTAGTTTCATAGTTTCAGAACTTAGATTTAAGCATTTAATCCATTTTGATGTGATTTTTGTATATGGCAAGAAACAGAAAGTCTAGATTGTTTCTTCTACATATGGATATCCAGTTTTCCCAGCATAATTTATTGATGAGAATTTTCTCCACTGTATGTTCTTGGCAACTTTGTTGAAAATAAGGTTACAATAGATATGTGGATTTATTTATGAATTCTTTATTTTGTTCTATTGGTCTATGTGTCTGTTTTTAATGCCAGTACCATGCTCTTATGTTTAATACAACCCTATAGTAAAATACGAAGTCAGGTAATGTGATTTCTCCAGTTTTGTTCTCTTTGTTCAGGATGACTGGCTATTCTGGGTCTTTTGTGCTTCCATATAAATTTTAGGATTATTTTTTATATTTTATGAAGAATTTTCTTAGTATTGTGATGGAGATTGCATTTGAATCTGTAGATTGCTTTGGGCATATGGACATTTTAACAATATTGATTCTTCCAATCCATGAGCATGAAATATTCCATTTTTTGTGTCCTATTCAATTTCTTTCTTCAATGTTTTATAGTTTTCCTTACAGAGATCTTCCACTTCTTAGGCTAAGTTTATTCCTAAGCATTTTATTTTATTTGTAGCTGTTGTAAGTGGGTTTACAGTCTTGGTTTCTTTTTTTAGGTTATTTACTGCTGGCATATAGAAATACTGCTGATTGTTGTATGTTGAATTTGTATTCTGCAACTTTACTGAATTTGTAGTCTTTTTTTTTTTTGAGTCCTTTGGTTTCTCTGTATAAGATCAGATCATCTGCATATAAGAATAATTTGACTTCTTCCTTTCCAATTTGGATGCCCTTTATTTTTTTCTCCTGTCTGATTACTCTGGCTAGAACTTCCATTAAAATGTTGAATAACGGTGTTGAAAGTGGGCAACCTTATCTTGTTCCAGGTCTTAGAGGGAAAGCTTTCAATTTTTCTTCATTCAGTATGATATGATCTGTGAGTATGCCACATATGACTTTTATCATGTTGAGGTATGTTCCTTCTATACCCATGTTTTATCATGAAGGGATGTTGAATTTTATCAAATGCTTTTTCAGCATCTATTGAAATGATCACATGAGGACAACTCTATTTTTAGAAATCATTTTTTTGTGAGTGTTTTATATGTTGTATCAATGCTCAAATAGCTAAATATATACTTAAATTGTTAAATTGTTATATGTAGGAAATATTTTTGAAGATTAACATTAACCTGAGAGAAGTTCTCTAGTAAAAATTTTTCATAATGAATGTATTTATTAATGTCTTCAATGATAGAGGAAGCAACTCCTCAAATTTTCCTATTTTATATTTATTCCACAAACATTTATTAAATCATCAGCTGCCTAGGTCAAAGGTGAATAAGACACAGTTCTAATCCTTAAGAAAGTCATGGTCTAGTAGGGAAGACAGAAATAAATTAGTAAATACCATAATATATGAAAAGTGATATAATGCATGCATATGTCAATGATTCAATGGGAAACTTAATGTGTTGTATAACAGAAGTGATATATTGACTACAAGATCAATATAAGTCAACAGTGTGGTGACTGTCAAAAAAACCCCAAAATTTTTTACCTGGATTTGTGTATAGTTAGCACTCAAAATGAAGAAGAAAATTCCTTTAAAATACAAGTCACAAATTTGGCCACATCTGAACTGTTTTTCCCTCTGAGTAGGACCATTCTCAAAATGGTATTTGAGATAATAAAGATTTATGACACAATGGCATTTAAGTACAAAGAGAATGAGACTGTTTAATATACAAAAATGTTTTGGGGAGCACATGGATACGTGATAATGATCTTTAAAATTTGAAGAGTTTCCATATTATATATACATATATATATTTCCAAACTGTAAAATTTAAGGTACCCTGAAATGTTACAGGAAGGACATTTTTGATGCAACACAGAGAGCTGTTTACTGGTAAATAAAAGTAATCAGAATTAAAAGAGCTTCTAAACTTTCTGAGTTTACTCAACTTAGAGGTGGCAAATGATCTGTCAGAGTTGTTATGATCTGTCACAGTGTGGATTGATGAGTTGGGGGTAAGGGTAAACTGAGTGAACTGAGTAGCCTTTTATACTTTCCAAAGCTCACCTCTCTCTCTCCCTCCTTATCACACATATCAAACATTCATTCATTCTCTCAAACTCTCTCATCATTCACATACACACAAAAATTCACATGCAAATTGTGAGTTCTTATTTAAATAGAAAAGGCAGTAATATCTGAACTCTTTAGAGCCATCTTTATTTGAAATGGGATGAGAAAAAAAATTATTAACACTTATTGATAGATTATGTCAACAAAGGCACATTATCCAGTATGATGGTAATTACATGCAGAATTATTGCAATGGCTTGCTTAATACTAGGAATTGGAATAATTTTTAAGCAGGAAGAAATGTAAAGACCTCTAGATCAGGCTTATACTATTAGCATCAAATCTGTCTTGCTATAAACTTGTCTTTTATTTTTCACCTGGTTCTTATTTATATGTTCTTGCCAAGTTCACCAGTGCTAGACCTATTCCTCACCCTTTGATTTCTATGTAAAAACCTTGTTTTTTTTATTTGCTTGTTTGTTTACTTGTTTTTAAACCTGTGTATGAGTCCTTACCTTTGAGTTCTGCTTAGTTTCTTTCTTTTCCTAAGAACCCCATCAAACACTGTTTTCCAATCCATTACTCCTAAGTACTTAGTTCATGCATTTTTAGACTGATTTTGATATTTTTTACAGTCGTTTGTTACTGGCCTTTCCTGGAAACAATTCCCTATTTCTATATATTTGTGTTTTCTTCTGAGCAGATCTTCCTGAAACTCTTGAACCATTTTTGAAAATTTGACTTACTTCTGTTTCTAGCTGAGCTACAGTTACATGTTTTAAATGTCAAAATCTTATCGTTATGAAAGTTGAAGATTCATCATTTATCAGGCACCAAGCTAGTTCTTTGACAAACACCTCATTTATTTCTCATAGTACAATGCTACGAGCTAGATTTTAATATCTCCATTTTAAGGTGACAATGACTAAGTGTGCAAATAAAATTTCTGTCAATATCTCACACAATTTGTAGTATTCAAGATAGAAATTTAACACAAGTTATATATTTTAAAGTAATGTAATTTATTAAGCAAATTAAAATGGAAATGTTTCTCTGGAATTTGAGAGCTTAGATTTCCATAACAGAGAATAATAGATAAATCAATAGGTATATTTCACAGACTACTACACAGAGAAAATTAATACAATAGTATAAATTTAAAAATGGAATGTCTAAAGTAATATGAAATCTAATATAGTAAAAAAATCTAATATGGCATGAAAGTGGAAGGAAGAATTTAAATATTAAAAATATTTATAAATAATCTGCCACAGGGTCAGTTAAAAAATTTATAATTAAAAGAGACCAGAAAATGAAAAAACTTTAACAGATATGAAGAGTAATACATCTAAATTAATACTATTTTTAGGTCATTTACAATGTGGTTTCCTCAGTTATCACTAAGTTCTTCACTTTGTCGGATATTTTTCTATCAATTAGCCAATTATATATGTTAGCATTATTTTAATTATAAATAACATATGTCAAAATGGAAAATTGGCTGAGCCTAAGTAGAACTGAAAAAACAAGGTTCTTTTTACAATAGAAAATCATTTTGATACACTCACAAAATAGTCATTTTGCTATTTTCCGTAGTGTATGAAAATTCAGACCCTTGTGCCTATTGAAGCTACCACTTTAGAAAACTCAATAGGAAAAAAAGTGAGGATCTTAGTTCACATTAGTTTCAACTTGTGATTTTCTATAAGGTCTCAATAGAAAGAGACATGTCCCCCCCCAAAAGTGGCATCTATTAGCAAAGATGATTTTATGTTTTTAGAGAAACAAGAAATATTAGTCATATTTAATTTGGTAAAGCTATGGTAACAAACCAACCCTAAATTTCAGTGTCATATATTCATAAAGATTTGTAATTTACTCATGTGATGTATTCGCTATGTGTTGACTGCAGCTCTGTGGCTCTAATTCACTTGACCTTTCACCTGGGATCAAAACTGAGGGTTTGGTTTTAAGGTAGAAGGAAAAGAGACAAGGATAAGCCATGTAATAGCTCTTCCAAACTAATTATTGGACACAGAATACCTTAATTATATTTCATTGGTCAGAAAATTAATTCACATGATCATAGGACAAGGAAGCATATTACTTACATATGAATGGGAATAGTCAGGAATATAATCACTTTATTTAAAAGGAAGCAGATAATGGAAACAATAATAATCTGCTATCTGCTATCTTGCTTTCATGTATTTATTTTCTACCTCTATCAAGACTCAGATTCAAAGCACAGGATTTAATGATAATATACACATCAGGTCTGGATATGGTTTTTCTTGATCTGGATGCCTAAGAACTAAAATATGAAAACATAGAATGGTCAAGGAGGAACAAGTACATTCCATAAATACTTCCCTTTTTTTTAGAAATGGGTAGACTGTGGTTACTAATCCATAGCAAATCTAAAATATTGTCAGGCAAATGTTTTAAGAACCATCTCTCCTAGTGGTAAAAAATATTTCTTTAGATATCCTAGATTCTACTCCCTATGATTAGTTCTTGGCTTTTTCTTCTAGGAGGTCCCTCTTTTTTCAAATTTCTTTGTTCTTCTTTGGTCAAATTTGAAGAAGACATTAGTGAATATGCCATCAGTGAAGGAGATTATCTACCCCAGGGAGCTTTCTACCTATAACTGTTGATGTATCATACAATGTCTACCTTCATTAGTACAAAAAAAAAGGCTTATGAAATACAACATATTATCAAATATAATCAAGGTGGTATTAATGTTGCATAGCCACACACTGGCATGGTTTCAAATTACTCCTGGGCAGAGGTCATAAAGCTGAGATGGATAGATGGGCAAAGCACTTATTATTAGATAGATTGAGATTTCTAGGCCATGTCAGGGTCCAGCTGATGATTTGATAAGTTCACTTAGCTTTGGTTGAAAGCCTATGAAATTGATTAGAAACAAATACTGAAAAGTGACTAAGAAATAGTTAAAGGAATGGTACTATCAGTCAATACACAAGATGAGGAAAGAGAAACTAATTGTTGCTCAGATTCTATGAAAATTCCTGTACCTGCACATCACCAGCAGTAAGTGGGCTATAAATGAAGAGCAAACCCTGAAAGATGAGTCCTCAAAAGGGTCATTCTTTATATTATTCATTTCAGAACATTTTATGGAGGGTAAATAAAACACAGATTCATTACAGATCAGAAGCATCTGAAAGTTGGGTTTCTGCCATGTGCAATTAAAGGAATACTAAATGAAATAAAATGTCCTACATTTTATAACATATTAATTATCTGAAAATTATATTATTTATCAAGGTGTATGGATTCATTCTTTATATTGAGGATTTGTTTCTTATTTTATTGGAAATATTTTTATGAATATGAATCAATCATAGTAAATCACTTTTAATATTTATTATCAAGATGAAATAAGAGGAATGTAGGGATATTGACAAATATTTCCACTTTCCTTAGCTGTACACAAAATAGTTGAAATTGTTAATCATTCCACATATCTAGAACCTTTGTCATGTGATGTCACAGATTCTCCTACTAAAAAGACAGAGTATAATTTTATACCTCTTGGATTTGTGTTTGGTCAGATGAATTGATTCGGCTATTTGACTAAAATGGAAATGTCACTGTCTCAGTTCCAATTGTAGGTGATAAGGAGTCTTTTATTTATCTGCTTACCTTCTTACATTTCTACCATTGTCATGAGCACAACATACCTGGGCTACCTACATCCTATGAAGAGGAAGAGAGCTATGTCCTGAGGTATGAGCATACCTAGTCATAATCAGCAGAGCCTTCTAGCAAAGCCAAGTCTACATCAGCTATTATCCAGCCTATTCATAGTACAGAAGCTTAATGAAAGCTCATTGCTGTGTTGTATTTACTGTGACTATAGTTAGGTGATACATTAACATATATCTGCCTTCTTAAACCTAGCCATGGCCAAGTATTTTTTTTTTTTAATCAATGAAGTTTTGGGAACTATTATGCAATGTGCAATTTTCTCTGTGCCATGACAACAAAAGTATTCTTTTTTTAATTTCACAGTATTACAGGGGTCCAAATGTTTTGGTTACATAATTTGGTTTTATACAGTTTGAGTCAAAGTTATAAGTGTGCCCATCACCCAGATAGAGTGCACTGTACCTATTAGGTGTGAATTTACCCAACTCTTCTGCCTCTCTCCCACCTGCTTGATTTTAACTTCCATATGTACACATAAGCTTTCATCAATTAGTTACAATTTAGTGTTGAGTATATGTGGCACTTGCTTTTCCATTCATGTGACACTTCATTTGGAAGAATGCTATCCAATTCCATCCAAGTTGCTACAAAATATATTAGTTCACCAATTTTTATGGCTGATTAGTACTCCATGGTATACATACACCACATTTTATTAATCCATTCATGTATTGATGGGCCCTTGGGTTGTTTCCACAATGTTGCAATTGTGAATGCTGTTGCTATAAAAATTTGACTGTAATTGTCTTTTTAATAAAATCTCTCTGTTCTTTTTGGGTAAATATCTATTAGTGGGATTGCTGGATCAAATGGGGGTGTACTTTTAGTTCTTTGAGGAAACTCCCTACTACTTTTCATAAAGGTTGTACTAGTTTGCAGTCCCACAAGCAGTGTTTAAGTGTTCCTTTCTGAATCCATGGCAGCATTTGTTGTTTGGAGACTTTTGGATAAGAGCCATTCTCACAGGAGTTAGATGATATTTCGTTGTGGTTTTGCTTTGCATTTTCCTGATGATTAGAGATGGTGAGCATTTTTTCATATGTTTGTTGGCTAGTAGTCTATCTCCATTTGAAAAGTTCCTGTTTATGTTTTAGCCAACCCCAATGGGGTTGTTTGATTTTTTTTTCTTGTTCATTTGCTTAAATTCTTTGTAAATTCTGGTTATTAGCCCTTGATTGGATGTATAGCATGCAAACATTTTCTTCCGTTCTGTAGGCTATTTACTCTGTTGATTCTTTCCTTGGCTGTGCAGAAGCATTTTAATTTGATTGAGTCCCATTTATTCATTTTTGTTGTTGCTATGATTGCTTTTGGGGGCTTTTCATAAATTATTTGTCTAGGCCAATATTTATAAGGATTTTTCCAACATTTTCTTATAGAATTCATATGATTTCTTGCCTTAGGCTTAATTCTGTTATCCATTGTGAATTAATTTTTGGGAGAGGTGAGAGGTGTGGATTCTGTTTCAGTCTTCTACATGTGCCTATCCTATTTTCCCAGCACCACTTATTGAATAGGTACTCTTTTCACCATTGTCTGTTTTTGTCTGCTTTGTCAAACATCAGATGGCAACATGAGAATAGTTTTATATTTTGGTTTTCTGTTCTGATCCATTGGTCTATGTCTCTGTTCTTGTGCTAGTATCATGTTGTTTTGGTTATGATAGCCTTGTAGTATAGTTTGAGGTCTGGGAAATTGCTGCCTCCCAATTTGCTCTTTTTGCTTAAGGGTGAATTGGCTATTTAGGGTCTTCTCTGGTTCCATATGAAGCATAGAATTATTTTTTCTATATCTGTGATAAGTTACATTGGTATTTTAATGGGGATTGCATTAAATCTGTACATCATGTCGGGTAGTATAGACATTTTAACAATGTTGATTCAGCCGATCCATGAACATGATATATTTTTCCATTTGTTTACATACTCAGTGGTTTGTAGTTCTTCCTATAGAGGTTTTTCACATCCTTGGTTAAATATATTTCTAGTTATTGTATTTTCTTTGTTGCTATTCTGAAAGATATTGAGTCCTTTAATTTGATTCTCAACTTGACTATTGTTGGTATATAGAAATGCTACTGATTTGTGTTCACTGATTTTGTAACCTGGACTCTTTTCCCCATTTGAGTACAATTTATTTTCTTCTCTTGCCTGATTGACCTGGCTAGGACTTCCAGCACTATGATGAATAGAGGTGATTAAAGTAGACAACCTTGCCTGGTTCCTATTGTAAGTGGGGATGCTCTCAATTTTTCCCTATTTTGTATGATGTTGGCTGTGAGTTTTCATAAATGGCTTTTATAATTTTGAGGTATGTTCCATATATACCTATTTTTTAAGAATTTTTATTATGAAAAGGTGCTGAATTTTGTCAAATACTTTTTCTGTGTCTATTGGGAGGATCATATGGTCTTTGTTTTTGCTTTTCTTTTTGTGGTGAATCGCATTTATAGATCTTCATATGTTGAACCATTCTTGAATCCCTGGAATGAAACCTACCTGGTTATGGTGGATTATTTTTTTGATGAGGCAGCTGAATTCAGTATGCTAGGATTATATTGAGAATGGTTGTGTCTATATTCATAAGGCATATTGGTCTGTAGTTTTCTTTTTTGTTGTGTTCTTTCCTGACTTTGGTATAAAGGTGATATTGGGTTCATAGAATGAGTTTCAGGTTTCCTTCCTTCTCAATGTTATGGAATAATTTCTGTAGTATAGGCACCAATTCTTCTTTGTATGTCTCATAAAATTTAGGTGTGAAACTATCTGGTCCAGGATTTTTTTTTTGTTGGAAGGATTTTTATGGCTGCTTCAATTTCATTACTTGATATTTGGTCTGTTCAGGAGTTCTAGTTTTTCCTGATTAATCCTAGGGAGATTTTATGTTTCCAAGAATTTATCCATTTCCTCAACATTTTCATGTTTATGCAAATAGGTGTTTTTATAGTATTCAGCAATGATATTTTTATTTCCATGGTATCAGTTGCAGTATCTCCTCTTTCATTTCTAACTGAGCTTATTATAGCGATTTCTTTTCTGTGTCTGGTTAATCAGTGAAAGGCCTGTCAGTTTTTTTTTTTTTTTTACCTTTTCAATGAACCAACTCTTTCTTTTATTAATCTTCTGTATAATTCTTTTGAAATTGATTTCATTTAGATCTCTTCTGCCCTTTGTTATTTGTTGTCTCATGCTGGGCTTAGGATTGGTTTGCTGTTCTTTGTCCATTTTGTTGACATGATTCATTAGATTGTTGATTTGTGATATTTCTGTCTTTTTGCTGTAGGTAATTAAGGCTATGAATTTTCCTCCTAAGACTGCTTTTGCAGAATCCCACAGATTTTGGTAACTTGTGTCCTTTTTTAAATTTCATTTGAAGAATCTTTTGATTTCCATCTTAATTTTCTCCTTGATCTAGTAATCATTCAGCAGTAGGTTGTTTAATTTCCATGACTTTGTGTAGAGGTGAATATTTCTGTTTATTATTGTAATATTTCTGTTTTTCTATTAGAAAAATATTTCTAATTTTATTCCACTGTGTCTGAGAAGATACATGGTATAATTTCTATTTTTTTTAATTTGTTGAGGCAGGTTTTGTGGCCTAGTATGTGATCAATCTTAGGGGATTCTCTGGAGAAGAACCTATTTTCAGCAGTGTTGGGGCAGAATGTTCTAAAAACGTCTGTTAGGCTGATTTGCTCTAGCATCTTGTTTAAGCCCATTGTTTCATTGCTTATTTTCTGCTTGGAGGATCTGTCCCATTCTGTCAGTGGGGTGTTGAAATCCCCAGCTATTATGATGCTGCTGTTTATCATTTTGTTTGAATCAAGTAGGGTTTGCTTTATAAATCTAGGTGCACCTATGTTAGGTGCATAACTAGGATTGTTGTGTGTTTTTGTTGAACTGTTCCCTTCACCATTATATAATGACCATCTTTGTCTTTCTATACTTTTGTTGATTTGAAGTCTATGTTATCTCATATGAGAATGGCCGCACCAACTTTCGTTTGTTTTCCCTTTGAATGGAATATTGTTTTCCATCCCTTTACCTTGCTCCTGAATGAGTCCTTATGGTTTAGATGCATTTCCTACAGACATCAGATACTTGGCTTGCATTTTTTATCCATTAAGCTAGCCTATGTCTCTTCAGTGGGGAGTTCCAGACATTTACATTATTGAAATAATTGATAAGTGGGGTGGATTTCTGTTCTACTTGTCATTTAGAACTTCATTGCTTTGTTTTACCTCTTGCGATATTGTAGTATGTAGTCTTTGATGTTTAGCTTTTGGTTGATTTTACACTGGTGATATCTACTGTTCTGATCCATATGTAATGCAGATCTGAGTACTTCCTGTTGAACAAGTCTAATTATGACAGATTTACTCAATGTTTGCCTGTCTGGGAAACACTTAATTTGTCCATCAAATGTGAAACTTAGATTTGCAGAATACAAAATTCTAGGCTGACAGTTATTCTGTGTAACACAGTAACTGCCATGTGAGTTGTATTTAAATCATGCTAGTTTTGAGCCTGGGGCCTTGTGAAGCATATGTAATTCACACATCCCTTTACCTTGGGAGCCACATGGTGTGCAGGCAACTCACGCTGCCATGCTGTAGCATACATGTTACATGATGGTTGGCCCCTTGAGCCAAATCCTGAAGTTGGTTTGTGAGACTCTTACTTGTTGATGTCTTTATTGTTACAATTAATACTGAAAATTTAATTGCATATAACTCACCTACAGAAAACAATAAAAATAATAATTTTTTATTAAATTAGAAAGGATTCTGGTTTTTTTGAAAATTTTATTCTATTTTCATAATAAAATACTGTAGTCCTAAGGAAATTATACTTTTCCCCCTAGTGTGGCAGTCAATGTGCTAAGAAAATTGAAGATGGGGGCCCACTCCCATCTGACTTGTAATGTTTCCCCTGAGAAGTCTACTGTTATCCTGATGGGTTTTCCCTTATAGGTCAGTTGTTGCTTACATCCTGCTGCTTGTAGAATTTTCACTTTCATTTTGACTTTGGCCAAGTTGATTACTATGTGTCTTGGTAATGTCCTATTTGTTATGAATCTTCCTGGAGTTTGATGACCATCTTGTATCTGGATGTCTGCATCTCAGGTGATACTAGGGAAGTTTTCCTTGATAATTTCCTCAGATAGATTTTCTATGGTTTTAACGCTTTCCTATTCTCCCTCATGGAAATCTATTATTCATATGTCTGTTTGCTTTGCATAGTCCCACATCTCTCTAAGTGATTGCTCTGCCTTTGTTATTCTTTTCTCTGTCTCTTTAAAGGATTGGGTTAGATTGAGAGTCTTGTATTCAAGCTCTGAGATTCTTTCTTCTTCTTATTTTAATCTGTTGCTGAAACTTTCCTCTGTGTTTTGAAAAACCCTGAATTTCTCTTTCATTTCTTTAAGTTCTATTATATCTTTCTTAATTGTGTCTAGTTCTTTAGTGACTTTTCCATTAATTTCCTTAAATATTTTTTGGAATTCTTTTGTTGGTTTTCAACTTTCTTTTCAATTCCATTCATCTTATTTGCCATCCATATTCTGAATTCCATTTCTGTCATTTTGACAATTTCTTTGTAGCTGGAGTTCACTACTGTAGCTCCATTGTGTTCAATTGGGGGTGTTGATCTGTTTTGATTTTTTATGTTGCCAGGGTTCTTTTGATGGTATTTCATCATCTGATTCCTCTTTTCTCAGCTCAGGACTAATAGGTTTGCAGAGCTCTTCTTTCTTTCTGGAAACTCTCTTGCTTGTTTAGATTAAGAGGAGGTCACTAGATGGTGTTCTTTTTTATTTTTTTTCCTCTACTCCAAAATGTTGATTCAGCAGAGGATGGGTATGCACACTAGAAGCCTGTAATTTAGCTGTTCTGATTTGTTCTGTTTTCCTCTGATTGCCTCTGCTCAAGCTTATGCTGATATTGTTTGGATAGGGTGGTGAGTTTCACCAGGTATTTGTAGGATGCTCAAGTTGGAAGCTGGTGAGACCATCTTCACTGAGGCTAGTGTTCTGGAGATTGCTATACCCACAGGTTTCCCACAGAGCTAACAGTAGAAGTTGGCTGTGGTTATTGTGAGTTCCCAAGCTGTTCATTCACTCAGACCATGTTTTAGTGCACTGGCAGCTTGAGGCTGGGGGGTCTCTGTTGGGGTGTTGAACTTTGGAGCAGTTCTTCCTATCCTGCTGCAGTGGTGCAGGGTTTAGTGTGTAGTCTTGAGGTCCAGATGCAGCTCTGGAGACTTGGGGATGGTGTCCTGAGGCTGGCAGGAGTTCTGGAGGCACAGAGGCAGAGCCTCAGGCTCCAGTATTAGAGACTCAGCACCAGGACTGGGGTGGAGTCAGAAGCAGAGTTTCTGAGCAGGGCCAAGGAGCCAGAAGTAGGGCTGTGTGGTGGCCAGAGCTGATCAAACCTGGAGAACAAGGTTGAGGCAAAGCAGGCAGGAGATAGTTGGGGCCTGGAAGGCAAAGTTGGGGCTGAGCAAGTGGGCAGCTGTTTTGCAGGGTCAGGAGCCCAGTGGATGCCAAGTTGAGTGGGTAGATATTGGTTCTGGTGACTCAGGGACCACAGAGCTCTCCATTCTCTTGCCAGGACCTGCCAAAGTGGTTACTCAATACCTCTCAAGTCAGGGCCTGCTGTGTCCTGGTCAGTTCCCATGCTCAGCTCCCCTTGCACGCTACGGGGGAAGCACTTGACTTCAAGTCACCAGGTGTGGCTCAGGGAAGCCACAAGTCAGTCCACTCTTTCTCTAGCCTTGTGCAGACCTGGCGGGGTGCACCTGAGAGCTCAGGATGACTTTAGCTACTGCCTGATCCCCACCATGCCTGTTGCCTAGTGCAATGGCTCTGCACAGACTCCAGGCAGGTCACTGGTCTGACTAAGCAGAGGTCTGTGGGGGTTGTGGGAGCCATCTTGCAGTTCAGTTTGCACTGTACCAGCAAGTGAGCATAATGTCCCAGCACTCTATTCTAGTATTCCCTGCTTGTTCTCTGATCTTGTCATATGTATTACCCCATAGCCTTTTTTTTTT
>VBSM01000272.1:81634271-81651475 GCA_008086735.1 Cheirogaleus medius | reverse complement strand
CCTCCCAGAGTGCTAGGATTACAGGCGTGAGCCACCGCGCCCGGCCTGATTCATAACTTTTAACAAGATATATTATATGTGGTTCTCCATAAGTACTACTATCCCATTGTACATATAAAGAAATTTGAGCTTAGGTTAGGCCAATTGCTCAGTTTCATATAGCTAGTAAATGACAGAATAGGAACTAATATGGGAACCCACAGGATTTTGAAGTCCTATGTACTTTCCCAGTTTAATTTCACACTTACCATGAATGAAATGATGAAGCATAGAGGCTATAAATTTGCAGGGTGCAAGAAAGATGGAAAAATTGTTTAATTTTACCAATAAAGGTTAGCCCAAAACTTTTAGCCATTTATCATTTTTACTGTAACTAATCTGGAATCTTCCAGATTTTTACTAAAACTGTATAAATCCTTTGACTTTATTGGCCATATTTTTTATTTAAAAAATAAAACAAAATAACTCCATACTGCCAGTGCCTTAAACAGTGCCAGACACAAAGTAGATATTCAATAAATAATATTTCATCTACCTTAAAGAGATATAGGGTCCTTGAAGACATTCGTCTCTAACATGACACATGTTTATATGAATAAATGAAGGAATAAATAATTTTTTCTTAGTCTTTAGTTTTAGCATCTGTTCTAAAATTATTAATATTAAAATCCTGTAATAAAAATAATAAGCCTGAGTAAGATTTATAAGAATTTCATTGCTTTACCAAGAAATAGTTATAAATTGGTAGATTTGAGGTAATTGCTTTGTAATCTGTTTAATGTTTGTTTTAGTCACTAGTCCAAAAGGGAGACTAAAAAATCCTGAATAGAATAGCTGCTTTCTATAAGATAATTACTTTATTTTGTTTATCTCTTAAAATAAAATCTCTTATCATTTCTCCACTATGACTTTTAATAATTTTCAGTTTCAAGTGTATATTGTTAAAATAGTCACTGTATAGTTTTGTCAAATGCAATATTTTCTTTTTTTAAAATTTATGTTATTTATTTACTTTTTTGGTTTTTCTGTCGTCTGATTATGAACTGGGGACCTTTGGCAACAAAGTGACTATAATCAACAAGTTAGGGTTACTTTAAAACAACTGAAAGAGTGGAATAGGAATGTTCCTAATACAACTATAATGTACCCTTAATGATTAAAAATAAAAAAAATTAAATATATTTTCTTTAAAAAATATTTAATATATAATTATCATTATAAGAACATCAAATTGTTCTCTTAAAATTCAACAAGAAAAATTCTGATTTCTGATTTCCATGCATTTTATTTAAGCTTTGTGAAATATTTAACCTGCATTGGACATGAGTTTTACATTAATTACCATATTTTAAAATAGATGTATTTTCAAATGTGAAACTAAACATAATTTTATTCGTGAGTGTTATTATCATTTAATGCTTCAAAATCAATTACATATGCTCTCAAATATTTTAGAGGCCAATTTATTCAAATTAAAAGTAAAGCAATACCTAATTATTCTAAAATAAATGACAGCACATTTTTCTGTATTTATTTTATTCAGTATCAAAGTCTGTAATTTCAGAAATGACAAATGAAAAGCATTTCCTTTTTGTATGTGGGTCTCCTAAGCCATGTTGTCTCTTGTTTCTATATACATCTAAATTTACCAAAATATCCTTCTTGAGAAAATATTTTTGCAAAACTTTATAAAAATAATATAGATTTTATTGAATATATTTAGGAAATACTCCATCTGATATTTCCTTTCAGAGACTGATTTATGGACAAAAGTATGTTCAGTCTCAGAAAAAGTCTGCACTACATACTTAATGTTCTCTCTTCATGAAGTACTTTTTTGGTAAACATTTATTTCCATATATTATTTGAAAATAGCAATCCAGCAACAAAAAATTTCATAAATGGGACTTGTTCAAATTAAAAAGCTTCTGAACAGCCACGGAAATAATCAACAGAGCAAATAGACAACCTACAGAAAGGGAGAAAATATTTGCATGCTATATATCCCATAAAGGGCTAATAACCAGAATCTCTAAAGAACTCAAGCAAATAAACAAGAAAAAGTCAACCCCATTAAAAGGTGGGCGAAAGACACGACTATAAGCTTTTCAAAAGACAACACACAAATGACGAATAAGCATATGAAAAATTGCTCAACATCACTAATTATCAGGGAAATGCAAATCAAAACCACAGTGAGATATCACTTAACTCCAGTAAGAATGGCTTTTATCAAATGAATCAAAGCAATGGATGCTGGTGTGGCTGTGGAAAGAAAGGAACACTTATACACTGTGGGTGGGACAGTGAACTAGTGCAATATCTATGGAAAACAGTATAGAGATTCCTCAAAGAACTAAAAGTAGACCTATCATTTGGTCCAGCAATCCCACTACTGTGTATTTACCCAAAGGGAAAAATGTCATTTTACCAAAAAGACACTCGCACTTGAATGATTATGGCAACACAGTTCACAATGGCAAAGCTATGGAATCAAACCAAGTGCCCATCAATTCATGAGTGGATTAATAAAATGTGTTATATATATACCATGGAGTACTACTCTGCCATAAAAAATGAATTAATACTTTTTGTAACAACCTGGATAGAACTGGAGTCCATTTTGCTAAACGAAGTATTGCAAGAGTGGAAAAACAAACACCACATGTACTCAGTATTAAACTGAAACTAACCAATCAGCACTCATGAGCATATATGGAAGTAAAACTCAAAGGAAATCAAGTAGATGGGAGTGGGGAGGAAGGGATGGGTAAAAATCACACCTAATGGTATAATGTACACTATCTGGGTGAAGGGCCCACTTATACTTTGACTCAAGCTGTACAAAAGCAATCCATGTAACCCAAACATTTGTACTCTCGTAATATTCTGAAATAAAAAAAGATAGAAAATTTATCAATTAAATAAGTTACATTTATAAATTGTTAATTGAAAAGAACTCCAAGCAAGTCTCCAATTTCACAGGAACATTTCCAAATATTCCTATACTAGTTTTCAATCAAGTCAAGCTAATTGTTTTTATTTAACATATAAAATAGTTGCTTGGATGTTTCTGGTCTTACAATATTTTAACAATTTTCCAAGTACATTTAATCAATACATTGTCAAATTTAAGAGATTTTTATTATTGTATCTCTGTTTCAAGGAACTCTTTTACCCATTCAATTGGAAATTACTCTCAAATTAATATTATCTCTGAATTTTGGTACACCCCCACACATTGTCTTTTAAGTGTATTTTGACACATGATAACCTACGCTTTCCTAATTTTATATTTCATATGTGAAATGCCTTTTTTCCCTAAACAGAGATTTTCCTGTAAATAAAATACAAATAAATGATTATTTGTAGCCTTTCTAGCATACATGTATATTTTTCAAACTGTTGCTGCTGCAAAGTGTAAAGGAAAAAGGTTTCTCCCTGATTCCTTTCTAGAAACAGACAGGAGTCATTACAAAAAGTGGTAGGGAATGCCTACAAAGTAGATATCTATATAATAAAACTGAAAATAGTTTAAAATACTTTTAATGCAGATTTATAATAAGGTCTCAGTGGGTTTGTAGGAAAGCATATAGGTCAGTGCTTTCAAGAAGTAGTACAAATCAGAAATGTCTACGGAGATTTTAAAAATAAATGTGCTTAGGTCCCACCACGAACTGACTGAATAAACACCTCCTGTAGTTCATGAGAAAAAGAAAGTTGTGGATTACTATAGTTAAAAAATATTTGAGTTATATTTTAAGGGAAGTTACATTTTATATAGGCATCGACCATGTGATTGGCTAGGAAATAAAACACCCTTATACATATTATGAACCTAAGTGTTATGTAAATTATATAATATCTTAAAATTTATCAATGCTATTATAGTTGCAGTGGAAAACCACTTCTATGTTGATATCATATATTTTTTTATTTTGTCAAAAAATAAATTAAGTTTTCTGTGCCTCGATATTCATATTACTGTATCTCTGGGACTTTGGACAGAAGTCCATTGTGATTTCTGAAACTTCCCAAGAAACTGCACTGGGTTGATGTCATAGTTTAGCAAAAGCTCATCTGCAGTATCTCTCATCTCCAGATCAAAAAGTCAGTTTGAGTGAAGCAGTGATATAGAGTTTAAATCAGTGCATTTCTCTGTCATGCTCAATATCAAAATAGTGCCTAAACAAAATCTAGACAAAATTCGTGATAGTTCCTTGTTTGATGACCCCTTCTCCTTCACACCCCTCAGAATGGCTATTTTATTAATTTTCCTGATTCGTAGAAACAGTGATCGTGAATTTAAAAAGATTTCAAAAAATCTTCTGACCAGGACTATTAATAAAATAGTTGCTAATATTTATTGAGTGCTGACTGTATGACTTGTACTCTTCTGGGCACTTTATATGAATTAATTTATTTAATCTTTGTAACCACCATATGAAATAGGTGTTTTATTATCCATTTCATGGACAGAGAAACTGAGGTGCAAAGGGCTTAAGTAAGTTGTCCAAGGTCATAATATAGTACTATCAATACAACTGAGATCTGAATCTAGAGAGTGTGACTGTGAAGTTTATGCTAATTATCACTACTCAAAGCAAAATGTCACTATATGTATTTCTCATATGCCTGGAAGAACCCCAGAAAAGTGCACCGTGCTGTAGCACGAATTTTTTGCTTCAATCTCTTATGCTCTTCATTAAAACATAACTGTCCTGAGTTTCCAACCCTCACAGGCAATACTTTTTTGCCTTTGAAAAGAACAAGACTAATTGGATGTACCACCAGTACTAGGAAAAGGAAGAAAAGCTGTAAGTCCATAAAGAAACAAATGTATATTCTAAACACAAGCTGCTGAATTTTGTTAGGATGTCTAGTAAAGTGTGCTTAGCAAGAAAATAACTCTTTTGCTGGTGGGCAGGAGAACAAAGTTTTTTCTAGTTCTAAGTTCTAGATACTGGTAGTATCTCCTGAGGTCTGGAATATAAATGCTATTTATAAATGGATGGTCAAGAGACCAGAGACAAAGTGCGGAGAATTGGAGAACAGGATGAATAACCCTAGAACAGGATGAATAATTATCTCGGTTCAAGGCAATGTTTTTCTTTTCTTATTTTGTTTTATGAAAATCTCAAGCTATTTAGCCACTTATTTATTTTGTCATTGCTCCCCAAATGAAGTTTACATTGGGGAAAACAATAACAATATTCTTGGTTTCGAATATGTATTAGATACAAGATATTTAGAAAATAAGTGAATTCATTTTTGGTCATGTTGGTTTCTCTCCCTTTTTTTTTCTTCTTTTTTTTGGTCTATGCTTTTTACTTTGTTTAAATTGAAGCCTATATTTGGTTGATTGTTAAGAGCTCTTCATGTAATATATGTATATATTTGATTAGTAAAATCTCCTTATGTGTTTTGGTATGTATATCACAAATATCTTCCTTAGTTTGTTAATCTTTTGTTTTTATTTTGAATATTTTGATGTGTAATTGCTTAATATTTTGTGGCCCCAAACACAATTTTTTGATTCCACACATAGAAATGCCTTTCTCTTTCTGAGACCTGATTAATATTCATCTATATCTTCTTTTAGTAATTTTTAGACATTTTTCTTATAAGTCCATCTTGGCTTTTCTTTCCTCTTTGTATTTTATAGAGAAAAATATCTTACAGCTTTTTTCTTATTGCTTTTTATTCACAGATAGCTTTATTTACAGAACTGTGATTCTGGTTAGAGGCATAGGTATTTCTCATTAATTTACTTGAGATGAACAAAGAAAAATATTTATATCATTGAAACACTATTTAAACTCTTTATGTTTTGGAGTAAATAGGGGAAAAGGGAAAGCTTGAAAGTTTTCCACTTTAATTGAATTAATTGACAATTATATTTATTACTATGTATACTTGTGATTAATATAATTCAACAATGTATGAAGGAAACATGTTGTTTACAACAAGAGAATATTTAAGTTGAAGGCATGAAGTTTTATACTATATTTAAGTTAGAGGTATGAAGTTTCATACTAATCACATTTACTGACAGAATGACACAGAATTATTCCATTATAGCACATTTAATTTGTAAATGTTACTATAAAGTTGTCCTAAAGGAATTACTTTGTGGAGAAATAAGCTTACCATCAAAAACAGGTATTCATCTACATTCTTAAAAAAAAATAATGATTAAGGAAATTGCTCTACTTCCCTATCTCCTATTCTCCAAGTAAAATACAAATACAATCTTGCTATTTTGCTTAGAAAACCTTTGTTTCTAAACTGTTCTTCCTCTCTTCCCACTTGCCCATCCTCACACACCCTCATTCTCCCATGCACAGCATAGTGCCTGGTTTAGGTTTAGGAAAGCATTTTTTAAAATAGAGGATCAATCAATTTTGAGGAATTATTGTGATTACATAAAAGATGGTGCATTTTGAAGAAAAAAATGTGAGCCCGAATGCAATGCTCTTCTCTCCTAAAAATAATTATTTAAAAACCACAATCACTCACTGTCCAGAAACATAATAGCAAAATATTGTGGGCCTGTCACATTCTGATTGACCATTTTGATTGATAAATGTGATTTAGTAAAAATAACTTTCTTCTGCCCAAACATATTTTAAAACATTGAAACTTTAGGTATACTTTGAATGAAAAGCTACATTTAATTATAGAAGTTAAAATTTTCTTTAAAAGTTATGTGTGTCAATGGTGCAAAAAATTTATAGTATTTCCATAACATCAAAGTAAAATTAAGGCAAGTTCTTCAGCTTGACTATCTATAAATTTTCCAGAAAACTTGTTACAACTTTCCTCCATTTTCAATATTGATATTTGTGTTGTATATTTAAAGGTGATTTTCTTGTAGCAAATATAACACCATTAATAAAAAAAAATGTGAAAATTCACACACTGCCAACTAACATGCTTATGTTAATATTTTACACTTCAACAAGGAAAGAAAGCTATATTAAGTTTACATATAATTTAACCAGTTAATTTACAAAAACACCTCTTATTAATAAGGGAGGCTTCACTTCATAGCTTTTCTTTCCAGAAAATATCATTGTTTATATCATCAAAATGTTATTTTAATATTTGGTGTTAATTATTGTATATACTAGTAGGATTATCTATAATTTGCTTGCATGTTAATTAATACAGGATCAATTTAGGTAGAAATAATGAAGCTAACATCAATGAAGTATATTTGCTAGAATTTAAGGCAAGGTTTAATTAATGATATTGCACACCAGTTTGTACCCATAATATAAATTATTGTGATCGGTCAGACTGTACATATGCAGAGGAGCTTGTTGTGACAGTTGCTTCAGAGATCATTCGACTTTTCATTTTATAGAGAAATGTTTTTATGTCTATATTGTTTGATTTTGTTCATGAGAATTAAATAACAAAAATTAAATTGAAATATAATGAGGCTTTAGGTACATAGTCCATATTACCATAATAATTTTTTTTAAAATCTCAGATTATTTTTGCTTGTTATTCTCTCCAAATTTATATTAGTTTTGGCTGAATTTAAGAATTTCTACCTAATATAGCTGCACTCTCTTAGCAAATATAGAATACTTCTTAACTATATGCTAATATATATTTACTAGCTGGAAGCTCTTTGTAATCTTTCTGAATCTCACATTTTCACTGTGGTTTACTTATATATAGAGAAAGAAATGTGTAATCAATGTAAGATTATAATTTCAAACTTTATATTTTCTCATGCTAAAGTTGATTTTATCTTGGTAAATATATTTCATGGATCTATAGTAATTATAATAATCTATTTTCATCAGTTTGAAACTAAGTAGTATTTAATGTTTTAATCTATATTGATGATCGCTTTTTTTTATTGAACTTGTGATTACAACTTAATATTTTTTTACATTTCCCTGGCATTTTATTTGTTAACATCTTGATTTTTTTCCCCAAAGTATCAGTGTTATTCTTTTCAAATTTTTAAGCTTTCACATACATGGATGTACTATTCTTATTTTTAGCCTCTGCTTCTTAAATAATTTCTACAAGTTGAAAACTGTTCAAAGCATTTTGCTGTTTTATTTATATCCTGATATACCATGCAGCATGTACATGTACATGATCAATTCAGAGAAAATACACTAGGGACATGAATTATACACAGAAAAACCTGGTTCAACTCATAGGTAATACCTGGGCTAATGTTTGTACAATTTTTACCAGCATATCCTATAAGAAATTATTTTTGAGGAGCAAAAATATTTTACAAAGTTGATGTTCACCAAAGGATTCTATTTAGAGTGTCATTATAAGGAAAGTGCATCAGTGGCTATGTGATTTTTCCTAAAATATTTTCCATATGTAGTTTTATTTTGTTTTGTTTTCAGTTTATTCTCTAAGATGTTTAGCTTTCTAAGAAAATACTAATTTATCAGTAATTCCAGAGTCTATAGTTATTTATTGAGGAAAGCATAAATATCTAGAATTTGACAATGGAAATTAACAATTAATAATTCACTATTTAAAATATATTAAATTTATTTGTTGAATTTTGACAAAAAAAATCTAAAAGTTACTTTCTGATGTAATGGCGGATAAACTCTTGATGAAGAAGTATTTTGAATAATTGGAAAGCCATTTCGTCTTAATCTTAGCTCGCATTTTAATCATTCTTTGGTGATAGGTCCTTATGAAAGTCTGTTCTACAAAAAGTAAATCAAATGTTGTAGGGTTTTATGTACTACAAAGGGAAAATTCAACACTTCAGTGACAATACCCATAGTTGTTTGAAAATAAGTTAAAATAAGTCAAATTTCCATGATTATGAAAATAATGGGAAGATTTTAAGTTGCTCAATCTTTGTAATCATAAGCAGCATATCCAGCTACAACTTTTGCTTTATGGGACAACTAATATAAGAATTATACACTTATTGCTGTGAAGAGGATGGATAGCAGTAGTAAAATAAATGGCACTCACAAAATAATTACCTAGTTTATTGAAAATAAATCTTCATGATTATTGCTTTTTTAAAAGCAGTGAAACTCTTGTTTTAAGTGTGCTGCCAAAAAAAAAATAGCACAATGAAGAAGAGTTTTGTGAAATGAATTTCTGCTTAAATAAAACTCTTTTGCTTTTTTGAAAAGTGCTTTAATTTTAAAATACAAATAACAAAACTTCTCTATGAAGGGTGCTTATAACTTATTGATTTCCATTCTTTATCATTTATTATAGAAAAATCTAGACAATTATACTTCTTTGTGATAATTTCACTGATATATTGGGTCAGGGAGTAGTAATTAGCAACATTCATCATCTGTTTCTCAAGTAATCATATGCCTCTAGAAATGTCCTTTTAAAAATATGTCTGAACATACCATGACAAAACTTTGCCTTTCATTTTTAAATATCACTAAATGCAAAGTTCAACTTGTCCCTGTTTTAATTATCTTTTTATAATAGAATATTCTGCTTTTCTTTCTTTTTTAATACATGGGTATAAGTACTTTAAGATCAAGCATTTTATATTACTTTGAAAAAATATGTTAAAAAATAGACACAACAGTTCATAGCTTTGTAGAAGGTAAGTTTATTGCCATCGCTATATAAAAAAAAATCTATCCTGGGGGTTCTAGGTATGATGTTCCTCATCTATGGTTGCTCTGTTCCAAGTGGCCACACAGGGTCCCAGCCTGATGGAGGCTTTGCCAATGTAAAGTTTTGGCTGTTAATGTCATCTCTATATCAGTCAGCTAGAAAGGAGAAAGAACATAAGAAGTTAATATGGGAAGTTCTCAGAGACCAGGCCTGAAAGCAGGTAACATCATTTTCACTTAAGATGACTAGTTCAATGCAGTTTGCCAGAGTCTTTCCTGGCTTTAGCACTGAAAGTCCTATAACTGGGAACCCCCTTAGTCACTGGCAAAGAAAAATGGTTGATCTCACTATTTTCACTCACATTTCACTGTGAACAACTTAGTCTCATTGTCATACCTAAAGGCAAGGAATCTCAGACAGAAATTAGGTCTATGGTTCAGAGAAGGAGGAGGATAATAGATTGGGTGAAATGCGGGCAATTTCTCCCACAAAGGGCTCCATTATATTAGTCTTTAATATGAAGCTGGTAGCTTGTTACTTGGCTTAGAGGAAGAACTAAATAAATGCTTGTGGAAATAAAATTAATGCCCAGATATTGCACTGCTCCTTTAAACTTAAAAAAAAAACAAAAAAACGAACAGATAGATTGCTTTCTATATTAAGTTGTACTGTAAGCCTTTGTTCAAGAAAAATATTTCTCTGATGTAATGATTTGATATTATTAATGAAGTCAGTTTTCTATCCTAATGATCATTCTTCTCAGTTTCAATTAATCAGCTAGTCTTGTTTTTAACAAAGTAAGAAAACATATTTTCCTTAAATGGACTATACAAATTATACTTAATCACTCTCTCCTTTTTTGACCTTGGAAGCTCAGTCATATTAGCCGAATGTGTAAGATTTAAATTGTCAGAATGCTCTAGTAGAAATAACAAGGATGCTAGATTCAGGTGATCTAGGTGTTATCTCTCAGCAACTAAATGGTTTTAAAAATGTTGCTTAAACTCTCTGGGCTTAATTTTATTTTTATTATAGTCAAACTAGAATACAGCTATGCACTGCATAATAATGTTTTGGTCAACAACAGATCATATATATGATGGTAGTTCCCTAACATTATAACACCATATTTTTTATTGTACTTTTTCTATGTTTAGATACATAAATACTTAACATTATGCTACAATCATCTACATAGGCTATCCTGTTTGCCTAGGTGTGTAGTAGGCTATACTATCTAGGTTTGTGTAAGTACCACTGTATGATGTTTGTAAAATAATGAAATCGCTTAATGACACATTTCTCAGAACATAGTCTGGTAATTAAGCAACCCATAACTATATTAATACATGTCCTGTCTACTTCAAAGGATTATGTTGAAGATAAAAATTAGACAATGTAAACAGAGTAGTTATGAATAGTAAAGCGTTATGAGAACTCTAGCTCTCCTTAACCCCTATGTCTTTTTATTGGGCCACATAAAGCATCCTACTTGCATTTCAGAACCATAACGGAAAACAGATTTCAGTAGTCTCTGTTCATTAGCATTTTCGCATCATTGTAGTTAGAAATAACTAATATATTATCATGTTTGGGGGGACTTTATTCTTTCCTAGGAACACATCAGAATGGAAAGAATAATTTTCTCTAACATTGGAAAAATATAACTTTTATGTTTATTGGTATAAAATGTTGAGAAGTTTTAAGAGTTGCCTTCAGACACTACATGCTTAAAAAATTATAGGATGCTGACTCATCAAGAAAAAATTTCCAAAGAGATAAATTTGTCCATGTAACATAAAATTATCTTCTCCTATCAAAAAGTGTTAAAATAAACATATATGTGGGTATTTAATTAAGATTGATAATTTAAACCATAGAATAGATTTTAGTCAATACATAAGACAATCATTTTTATGACTAAATTCATTTACATTTGAATTGATCAGAAACACTTAAAAGCCTTTTGTGATAATATAATGGAAATTGAAGGAGTAGATAGCAGAAGGCTGGTAGAAAGGCAGCAGCAGGCTTAGCGCAGTGGTTTATAAACTGTCTCTTAGGCAAGTAAAAATACTTCGACTGTCAAACAGGGAGTGAATGGAGAAACAAAGCAGCCAGGGCTAACACTGCTTCTTCTATTTCAACCACAGCAGTATTGCTTTTATCCGATTTATGTACCCTTAGGATAAAGAAATTCATTCCTTTAAGGGGATTTAAAAAACACTATTTTTTATAGGTATCTTTTAAAATTTTATTTATTATAGGATTATTCTACATGTTGCAGAAATTTAACCAAGTTCCAAGCAAGAGTCTTGGATAGAAGGTGAAAGCATACTGACTGATGTAAACTACCTTATGCTTTTATATAAGAATGGAGTGTCTAGGAAATATTCTAAAGTTAAAAAAAGAGAATATAAACAAAATGCATAAAACAGGAAATATAGGCCACAGAGTCACATTAGGTCATTAAATATGAAATGTCCAATTTTATTAGTTTATTATTTATATAGTTTATTATATCTTAAATAATAAGCAGTATAATTAATCAAAGTATGTGCCTAAACTATCAATACAGTTTTGTTATGTTAATGGTAGCATGTTTATTCCAGCAGCAAAAAAATCTGGAGAGCAAGTGGCTATGAAATTGCAAAGGGTATTTTCCACAGCTTGTTGAGAATTGAATATTTTTCCTTGCAAGAAGTGGTCCAAAGCCTGGAAGAAATGGTAGACAATTGGTGCAACGTCTGATGAATATGGTGGATAACACAGAGTTTCCAAGTCCAGCTTCTATAGTTTGAGCAATGTTGTTTGTATAACATGTGGTTTAGGGTTGTCTTGCAAGAGGATTGACCTGTCTCTATTGACCAATCTCAGCTGCTTAATCGCAAGCATCCTCATCATTTCATCCAATCGGTTGCAGTAGACATCCACTGTAATCAATTGACCAGGTTTCATGAAGCTGTAGTGGATAATATCAGTGCTGAACCAACAAACAAACACCATTAGATTTTTTTTTTTTATAACTATTTGGTTTTGGACTGTGTTTTGGCACTTCATCCTTACCCAACCATTGTGCCAAATGCTTGTGATTGTCAAAAAGAATCCATTTTTTATCTCATGTAACAATACAGTGTAGAAATGATTCACCTTTACCTCCTGACAGCAAAGAAAGGCAAGCTTTGAGAGGATTTTTCTTCTGATGCTCGTTTAATTCATACAGTACCAATCTATCCAGCATCTTTACCTTGCTCATTTGCCTAAAAGGATTCAATATTGTTGGGACAGTAATAGCAAACATTGCTGCTAATTCACATGTAAGTTAGAATGGATTTGCTTTCATTACAATGTTCAGCACATAATTATCCACCTTGGTCTTAGGTCACCCACATGGCACATTTTCAATATTAATTTCACCAGAATGGAACTTCTCAAACCATCCACATACTGTGCATTCATTAGCCACATCCTTCCCAAACACTTCATTAATATTTCAAGCTGTCTGACTGCATTGGTTCCATGATGGAACTCATAGTTGGAAATAACATGAATTTTGGACTTATCCATGGTCTCACAAAAATTGCCCTAAAAAAATTTGAAAGATAATCACAAGCCAAACATCCATTTGAAAGACTGAGGATGTACCTTCACTATAACAATAAAACAAGAAGTGTCAATATGAAATGTCAGATATATCAACTGTCAAACTTAGCACTTAAGGAAATCAAATATTTCATACTTAATAACCTTAATACACATAATCAGCTGAAGTTGACTCAGGATGAGAGAAGAGTCCTGAAGAGATATGTGAAATAAAGTGATGTCATTGCTTACATCTTCCATGACACTTGTCATGGTAACTGCCACCTAGAGATGAAGCATCTGCCTATCAGAGGTGCTATGCTCAGAGGTAGCATTGAATAGACTGAAAAATTAAAGTGTTAGTATGGCAGAATAAATTAATTTATTAGGTTTGTAAGTTTAGCTAAATAACATCTGAAATTAACATTGATAGGGTACTTTCTATGTGCCGGATACCCTCTTAAGAATGTACATTTAGTATCTAATGCTGACATTTCAAAATTATTATTCCCAGGTGGTTTAGTCTGTTTGGGCTGCTACACCTGAATATCATAGATAAGGTGGCTTACAAACAGCAGAAATTGATTTCTTACAGCTCTGGAAACTGAGAAGTTCATGGTCAAGACTCTGGCAGAATCGACCTCTGGAAAGGCATGCTTTCTAGTTTGCAGAGGGCTGCCTTCTCACCATGTCTTCACATGGCCGAAGGAGCAAGGCCATTCACTGGGATCTTTTTTATAAAGACACTAATTCCATTAATGAGGCCTATACCCTCATGGCCTAATCACCTCCAAAAGACCCACCTCCACATATGATCACATTGGGTGTTAGGTTTCAACATATGAATTGGGGGAAGGGGGCACTAACATTTTGTCTATAACACCATGTATTTTGAAAAAGTGTAAATGTTAGAGAATGTCAGTTACTTTCTGTTGGGGGGGGGTTGAGGCAGGCCCGTGAGGAGATCAGCTGCTTCTCTCCACGGAGCCAAGTCCCTAAAATAGGGGTCACCACAGAGGATAAGGAAATTGATAGGCAACAGAGAGAAATAAAAGAATACATAGAGACTAAGGTATAGTTTATAGTTTTATATATATAAAAAGATCAGATATAACACAGCGGGGAGTACCTAGGAGACTAGCGTATCTCCATAAACACCAGCAATATGGTTAGATTCATACAGGTTTTTATAATCACAGACACAATTACCAGTTGTCAGGGTAACACATTTGTATATCAGGGAATACATTTGCTAGGGGATACAGGTAGTGGGTTAGGATCAAAAGTCCTCTCAAGGGGCTTCTAATCTATCTAGGTGAACAAAACAGGTACAATGTCTTTCAAGGGATAACTTCTAAGTTATAAGAGGTAGTTGTCAATTAACAAAGGTAAAACAAAAGAGGTATAGTGACTCTGTATTTCTTTGATTAGTTATGGTGGACTTAAATGTAGACAGACAGGAGAGAGCAGGAAACCCATCTCTATAAAACAGGTTTTTTTATAACCACTGGGGCGCATCTCTAGGCAAAGTGCACTCATTGTCTCCAGGTCCCATCCTGTGGACCATATTTGCCTTGCCTTGTCTTTCAAGACACAAGGAAGCTCACAGATTTTGAGATACCGGGAAGCCTTCCTGGAAAACATCCCTACCGGAGATTTGAGAGCTCTCCCATGATAGGAGCCCCTAATAAGTGAACCATTGAGTTCACATATTCCTTCAGGGCAAAACCCTGCAAACTCCTGTTTCTGTCTTAAATATAACAATATTGGGTTATACAATAAAATTATGGTCTTATGAGCCACATCTCATTAATTCCTCAATCATATTTCTCAACAACTTTCCCAAAGTCAAACAAATGCTAAGTACTAAAGTCAGGACTTACCCTAGTTGGGACAAAATTTTTAACCTTAATACTATATTGCCTTTTAAATTCATGTAAAATTTCAATATATTCCTCCAATATAAAATGATTATGTTTTTACTTGATTCTCTCAGATCCAAAATGCCATGTTCTTTTATAGTTTTAAGAAATTATATTGGACAAAATTTGTCATTTTTGATTCATTTTTAATTGTTTATTTGGAGGCTGCAATACACCCAGTGTTTTCATTCAAACAAGCCTGGATGGAATTCCAAATCCATCTCTATTCTAATATGCAGTATGAGGAAAGTACAATCTACTGCCAAGGATGGTTTTAAGGTGCAGATTATATAATATATTAACATACTTAGAGGAGGGCCTGGTAGCTCTGTATATTCCCTCTTCCTTACTTTCTAGGTCATTTTATATTCATTGTGTCCTCTGTCATATGTGTAAATAAAAGGCCTATGGAATTTATTTAGAGCTATTTTTTGATTCTTAAAATTTTTAACAGAACTCAGACTAAGGTTAATCCCAGCTGTCTCCTAATGGATGAGACTTTTATATCAGTTGCATGAGTGCAATAGGCTCTTTGTTAGGTGGTGTGATACTATTTTGAAATATTAACATTTCCTTTTGTTGCAGAAATATTCTGATAACCTACCCTTTTCCAATTTAGGAAGATAAGAGGAGAGAGCGTCTATGTGAATTTCTCTCAAAGAATGATTGTTATATGGAAATGTAGAGAAAAGTAGATGGTAATTTGGATTTTATCTTTCATAAAAATATAAACAAAAAGCAAATTTTTCATGCCACAGAGGAAATCTGATTTTTTAAGGCAAAAGCAGAGGACAGAGTTAGATGCTGATGAAGGTCCCTGTTGAGAAGTTCTGGAAATGTATTTTCTACCCATAATGGGGTCAAAATCCTAGAGGAAGAATATAATCTTTAATTAAATTTTGGAATCTATAACAGAAGAATCTTGATCTTTATGTCCCAAATGGGACTGAGGAAATCAGTAAGTTTTAAGAATTCCCTCACATTTTGCTATGGCTTAACAACAATTGATTAGGTATCATATTATTAATAGCAAAGGCTATTCACATAGAGAGGCCCTGAAACAACACTCCTGAATTTACTGCAGATCCATCATTAGATGGGACTACTCCAGAATTCTCCAGGGTTCTCCAGAAAAATCAGAGAGATAGATGGAGAATATGCATAGAGCTGAAGAATCCTACAGTCAAGATTAGGAGGACGCTAAATGATTTTCATGGGCTTTTAACCAGATAATAAGGAGGATACTTTGAAGAATTCAGAGGATATATGCCAATGACTATGAACCAGTGGAGCAAAAGAGTGGAATAGCAAGGAGAAAGGGAGCCAGACAAGATTTGAACATGAGTAGTTACCTCTGAGCTCTTTAATAAAACCTTTTAGAGAAGCACAGAGTATAAGAAAAACTTGAAACCATTGAGAGAAACTTGCTTTAATTGAGTTTATAATTAACTAAATGAAATTATGTTATTGCTACTAAATAGAAAAAAGTTTGTGTTAGTAGGTTTGGTTAAAAAGATAACAGAAATGAGGACATCTCCATGCTTCCTCTGTATTTGTGGAATTTGTAATTTATATGCATTTATAGCACTCTATATTTTCCCCATCTTACCTGATGCACACTTATTATTGCAGTACATTGGGAGTCCATGGATGAGAGCACAGCAGAGCCGGACTGCCTGAGTTTAAATTCTATCTTGGCATTTAATTAGCTGTGTGACCCAAGAAAGAGTTACTTGGCCTCTCTGTGGATCATTTTACTCATCTGTAAAACAGAGATATTATAATAACACTTATATTACCCACCTTACAAATGTGTTATGGATATTAAATGGCATAATAACACTACTGGGCACAGTTCTCTGAATCTCCACTGGTTCAGGGTGCTCCTGAATCCATGAAATGTTCTTTGTTCATACAAAATATGCTAAATTTAACTTGTCTAAACTTTTCCTCTTAACAGAGGTAAAGAGATGTGTTCTAGTAGGAATGCAGTGATCATGCTTCAAAAGAGGGAGTTCAAGTCTGTCTGATTAAAAAGGGATTATCCTGGAGTAGGATCCATGGGCTGCTGAGAAGAATGTAAACTCAAGTTTATTTGGA
>VBSM01000272.1:81620120-81634171 GCA_008086735.1 Cheirogaleus medius | reverse complement strand
CAATATTTGTACCCCCATTACAAGATGGAATAAAAAATAAAAATAAAAAAAAAACAAAAAACAAAACAAAACAAAAAAAGGGATTATCCTCAGATCTCTTTTTTTCATGCTGTTACCACTGGCTTGGCAATATATTTCTACCAAGAGCCAGATAGTAAATATTTTAGTTTTTCAGGGCCACATATAATCTTTGTTGTAACTACTTAGCTGTCATTGTAGTGTGAAAGCAGTCATACACAAATGGATGGACATAGATGTGTTCCAATAAAACATAATTCTTAAAACAGGCAAAGACCAGGGTTGATCGGCAAGCTACAGTTTTCCAATCCTACTCTTTAGTAGCATCTACAGGGTACACTAAACCCTTTTGCTTTTACTATTTTCCATTATACTTTTCAAGCAACCAAGCAAATGATTTTATGCCCAACTGTTTTAACGATTAATATTTAAGACATGAATAATCAGGCTGAAATAGAAGGTCACTTCATTATTACTTTAATGTTTATCAAAAGTATATTTAAAAATATTTCAGCATAAATTTAGAGCAAACAAGTCAATAGACAGATAGAACTGTTAATAATGTTAAAAAGTAAGATTTTTCTTTTTTGAACAGCTGCCCCTGCTGTAAATTTCTAAAATGCTAATGACTTAAATTTTTCAATAAAATACTATTATCTTTTCCTTTGAATATGATTAAATAAGAGACTAATTTTAAGCTTGACTGAGGGAATCCCAAAGTCAACCTCTATTATCCTCAACTGAAGGTGTTTCTTATAGTTACTTTTACAAAATCTCTTTCAATTTTTCCTGAGAGCTATGGAAATATGCAGTAACTTTGTGCTGCAAACAGTGTAATGGAAAAATGAACTTGCTAAATTGATGCTTCATTACTGCTCTACTTATGGTGTGATTGGAAGGTACTGAAATTTTAATTCTACTATATTGCAGAAAAAATATTAAAGATACACTTGGGCAATGAGATTTATTTCCTTAATTGATATGAAATAACTACATTGATAATAGCTTTTAAAGTTGGGTAGTATATTACCATAGTACACAAAATTAAAGCATGATCTTGATCCAATATTATTTCAGAAAAAGGATCACTTTTTATTTGCTTTTTAGTAAAATATATACCCTTCTAGACGCTCAAGTATATGAACCATTAATAGCATAAAGAAAAGATAGTCAATACTGTATTATGTGCATATAAATATATATATATATCTCAATCAGCCTAGAGTAGTCACTTCAATCATTAAGATTTGAAACCCCCAAATCAGAACATCACGTTGCCTGTCTTTTGAAACTGATTTTATTTTTTAGATGCATAACCATAATAGTCAAACTATATATTCTTGACTATGTATGTATGTGTGTTTATATAATTAAACTTAAAACAAATTAAACAATTAAAAATTCTAAAAATCAATTTTTAAAAATATAAAAATGATTTTCTTCTTTAGGCAATATTTCTAAAGTATTTATCCCATTTAAATTCCTGTTTGAGGCCAGATGGTCAAGACATCCCTTTATTTGGCAAACTAGGGAATACCTTTACATAATAGTGCATTGTGCTAGGCATTAGGGATATACAGAGAAAGAAATCAAAACACTTGTTTCAAAAAAGTAAAAATCCACGTATATAATCCCTCCAGAGTAAAGAAATAGGAAGGATAAGCAGATTTTGTGTCCAAGACTCAGAAGTGGTTTGGATGTTGCCACTAAAAGTAGTGTGACATTGAGAGACTTATTTAATCTTTTTGTTCAAAGATTCTTCATTGGAAAAACGGTAAATTTTACTAGTGATCAGACATTAGGAAGATTTCTTCTATTTGTAAAGTTATTTAATTTTATCTTTGAGTAAAAGACACTTATCCTTAAATAAAAGATGCTCAGTTTAAGTAACAAGTTTAACAAAGGTTGGTTGTTCTGATTAAGATTGTGTTTTGCCACTAAATGTATCATCCAGATTAATAAGTAAAAGTTATCCATTTTTCCAAGTCATATATATTTTTGTGACTGAGATTAAAGACATAAACAAAAAATAAAGAAAAATTATATTTATAATTCATAATCTAAGGGCTTAAATCAGTAGAAAAATTTGAATTTCAAAGACATAAAAAGTCTTTAGGAACATACATCTTTTTTACAATTCTAGCATGAGACCAAAATCTAAATATAAATGAATTCTTACATAATAATATAATTTAAATAATTTAGGTATTTGTATAATTGTACTTCAAATGATCAGGGTAGGATTATGAGATTTAAAATTACTCAATCTAAGGTCAGTTATTTACTAGCCAAATGAATATGGGAAGACCTAATTCCCTGTTCTATTCGCATTTCTACATATTATCTTTGGCATTCTTAAAATTAATGACCAGTAGTGTGATACATGTGGTCCAATCCAAGACTTTTCATTTTATTATCTCTGTATTTCCCTTGCTCTAACCAGGGGCAGCCATTTTGTAATTGCTATTGCTTATATAGCTAGGTTACTTTTTGTGTCACAAATGGCCAAATGCAAACCCTTAAGTTTTAGTCAACACATCATTTAAGGACTGCTTAAAGAAGAAATATGAATTATGGTGTTGTTTGAATACCTTCTGATAAAACTATCTGGACTGAGAAATGAAAATGTCAGCTTCAAAACTTGCAGAATGAAAGTCACAGCTTGGAAGAAAATTCCAGTTGATAATAATGAAAAAAATTTGTAAGAATTTCTGCATCACTACATTCTTGATTGCACAGAGAATATTTTCTAAAAAAAAAAAAAAATACAAATATGGTGACGCTAAGTAGGAATGTGATTTAAGTGATTTAGGAGAATAAGATTCCAAAAACCTGTTTTAAGGATCTTTATCCATTTTACTTGTTATAGATCTTTACCAATAACATATATTTATGTCTAACTTTGTAAAAATACAACTAAAGTAGCTCTCTCAACTTATATAACATATAAATTATTAGAAAAGCATTATGCCATGTTTTAATTGACAGAAATTTTTTCTTCTGTTTTGAGAAGTTTCTATATCTTACAATTGATAGCACTATTGATTTAGTGAAAAAAAATTAATGATATTATAAATTGAAGTGATCTATGTAAATAGCCTAGGTAACAACACTTTGTTTCAGCATCATTCAGAAATAAAATTAATAAGATATTTAATTTAAAATAGAGAAATATAATAGGGAATTTGGGGACTATGATATATTGGGAGTATTTGAGTGTTTTTATATTTAAAAAATATATGAAAGAAAATAATCTTTGGAACCAAAATCCAATGAAAATTGAATGTGTCATGAAGTAGAGAATAAATGGGTGTAATATTGATGGCAGTTGCTAAACTTAATTTCTCACAAAACTATAAGGTATCTTGTGTTTCTTTCCTTATATTTATTTTTAATTATACAAAATAATATTAGAATACCACAGGAAGATTGGAGAGACTTATAAGAAAAATTATATATAATGCCAACACACTAATACATTGACTTCTTTGCTTAACAAGGATATATTAGCATTTATTATGTATTATTTTCTAGGAGCTAGAGATTTAGCAACAAACAAAACAGATGAAAATATGTGTTCTTATGAAGACTGTATTCTAAAAGGATCAGTAAACATAAAAACGTAGAACATGTTAGATGATTGTTGCTGTGATGAAAAGTGAAGAATAAGAGGAAATGGAGCTTTTCAAGCTTTTTATTGTTTTATAAAGGTTGATCAGGCATGTTTTCAAATAAAAGGACAATTGAGTTTAAACTCTAAATAAGAAGTAGAAGATATTTGACTCTTTGATGGTTAAGTGTTCCAGGCAGATGAAAGATCAAGTGCAAAGGCCCTGAATTAAAGGAGATGTTTAAAGTGTTTGAGGAAAAGCTAGTCAGTGTGACTGCAGCAGAGAATCAGAGTGAAAAGTCAAATAGATCTTGAGATGTATGAGGTGGTGAGACCAAATAATAAAGGTCTCTTAGACAACTATATATCTTCAGGTTTTAATCTGAGTAAGATGGAGAGAAATTTAGGGTTTTGAACAGAGGAATAGGATGTTCTGACGTATAGATTAAAGTATAGATCAATTTGCTACTATATTGAGAATAGACTGAAAGAGGGCAAAAGTGGAGCAAAGAGAGGAATTAGAAAATAAGTGTAATGATCAGATGAGAAATGATAGTGGCTATTGGCTTGGACAAGGCAGTCGGTAGCATTGGGTGGGGTAGGAGCATGTGAGATATACTTAGATTCTGGATGCTATGAGACTATGAAAAAATTTTGGTAAGGATGCTCAGAATAGTTCTCATTATGAAGAGAATAAATGCTTAAAAATCTGAAGGAGGTGAGGGAGTGAGCCATGTAAGATATTTGCACAAATAGGACACCAGAGAGAAGGGATTTCTAAGCCAAAGGCCGAGAGGCAGAAAAATATCTGGTGTGGTCTAGTATCATCAAAAATAAATGAATTTGAGGTAGAAAGCAAAATACAAGATCTGAGAGGTAATGAGCTAGACTTTGTATTATTTTTAAGGTGTTCGTAAGTAATAGGGATGTTTGAGAAGAGAGAAAACAATTTGTCTTACATTTGGACAGTTACTTTGGCTTTTGTGTTGAGTGTGGATTGCTCAGGGATAAATATATATTTACAAATCTATAAGTATATCTGAAAATATACAAGAAAATACATTAACAATATTAGATTTTCAGTCAAGGGAAATCCTTCCAATTTAAAACCAAGAACCCAGGTGCTATGAGGCTAACATATTATTTAATTACATAAAATAGTCAAAAGGTAAATATGTAAAATAAATTACATGTGTTGTAAAGATAATAGAATAATTATAAAAATTGAAATGTTTGCAAAATAAATAATATATAAATCATTGGCATTTGTTTTATAAACTATTAAAAAGGATAGTAATAACTAAATTAAAAAATTGGAAAAATGATATGAAAACAAATTCAAACATTACATGTAAAAGTAGAAAATAAACATGATAGGGTGCCCATGATAACAAATTTTTAACAAAATAAGAATATGTAAATATTTTATATGTCAGATAGGAAAGAGTGTGAAAAAAATAATTGATATATTTGGAAGATAATTTAATAGTATCAATAAAATTATAAAATCTGTTTATATTTTAAATGAGAAATAATACCACTAGGAATATTAAAGGAATAAACAATATGTAACAATAATGTACTATCTTTTAATAATTGATAAAATAGTAAAAAAAATACCTATAAGCAATTAAAAAGCCCATAGATATGGGAAAATATTATGGGGACTGTCAGAAGCTCCTTTTTGAACATTTTAAAGTTAAAGAAAGCCCCATTTTTTTCAGAATATTTCAATTAAACATTCATTTTATCCCATAAAATCTTGGTGATTTTGAAGCTCTTGTTTTCTCTTTATTTTAAAATATATATGCAGATATTAAGACTTTTATTCTACTTGGTATTTTCTGAGTTTCTAAAGGCTGCGGTTTAGTGTCTTATTGATTTTGGAAAATTATTTTTTCTGTCCTGTTCTCTCTCTTCTCATTTTGGAATTTTAAGCACATGTATGAAAGGCTGCTTGATATTGTTCCACAGATGTCAGATGCTCTGTTTTGTTTGTTTATGTTCATTCTTTTGTTCTTTTTGTGTTTCAGTTTGGATAATTTCTATTCATCTGTCTTAAAGTTCACTTATTCTTTTCTTAGCTATGTTGAGTCTAATGAAGAAAATGTCAAAGAAAATCTTTATCTCTGTTACCATGCTTTTCATTTCTGGCATTTCCGCTTAATTCTTTCTTTTATTTTTTTCCTCTCACTGAAATTGCCCATATGTCCATGCAAGTTGTCCACTTTTTCCACTAGAATTTTAACATATTATTTGTATTATTCTAAATTCCTTGTCTGATCATTTCAACATTTGTGTACGGTCCTGTCATTGCTTTGTTTCTTGATAATGGGTTGTTCTTTCTTGCTTCTTGAGCAGATTGTAATTTTTGGTTGAAATCTCATTATTGTTTTGAGGACAATAAAGGCTGAGATGATAAATAGTACCTTGTCTTTTGATATGTATGTATTTGGGTCAATCTAGTTAGGCACTGAGCTGATTTAAGATTTGTTGTTACAGTTTCTCTAAGTGAAATGCAGGTTACAAATTTCTTTAGTGCTACCATCTAGTTTATTTTCAATATCTGATATCTCTCAGATTTTCTTCCTTTTGTAATGGACCTCATGGAGGGTCGCCACATTTTTGCTAGTGTTTGTTATAAGGAGATGTTTTGAAAAGTCAGCCCAGAGTCTGGCATGATCACCTGCTCAGGAATTTATTTAAATGTAGAGACATGACACAAATCACTTGCCAATGAATATAAATAAAGCACATCTAGTACTCATAACAAGTTGAGGATTCTTAGGAGGGAACGAGCTCACACAGGAATCTGAAAAGCAAAGGGGAAGAGACATGGCTTTGGGTTTTTATTGTGAGTAGGGAATGGAGCTGGAAAGAGGCTTCTCATCTGTGTTAGAGGCTGCAGTTTGAAATCCCTGCCTGCCTTCATAGGCACAGGACACACATGGTGATCTTTCCTATGATTAACAAAAGTGGAAAGGTGGCAAAGTGTTACAAGCAGAGAGAGAGAGCAAGGGAGCCTATCTAAGGTCAAACACCAAAGTTAGAGTTATCCTCATTATTACAAAAGAACAGCCTAATTTCAAAGCAGGTTTGCAATACTTTATCACCTTAATAACCTAAACAGTGTTAAAACATGAAAGATTAATTAGTACTGCAGAGAAATAAAGCAAAATAGATTTGTTACATAAAAACATTGCAATAAAATGGCAATACTAATAATAAAAATTGCTTAGTTTTTGCATACTTTAAACTTTTTTTGAATTTTCAAGAATTTAAGAATGAGTTCTAATTCACAAATTTGTTGTTTCTTTCTTTATTTTTATTTTATCACCTGATATCCAAATAGTAATCTCTGTCATCTCTCAAATAATGATAAATAATATAAAAGCAAAGGAATCTACACACATTTACGGATATAAAATTTTCATAAAATTTTTCTCAGGTTCTGGCAGAGGGGTGGCCAAGCTAGGGAATGTGAGCTGCATTCAGCTTATCTTCTGTTTTTATATATAAACTTATATTGTAACACAGACATATTCATTTGTTTAGTTTTTGTCTATGCCTGCTTTTGTACTGTAATGGCAGAGTTGAATAGTTACAACAGAGACTTTATAGTGTTTCTGTCATTTTAAGGAAAGCTTAAAATCTTTACTATCTATACCTTTACAGAAAAAAAGCTTGCCTACAGCTGATTTTAATTCATTTTATCTTTGCTATTAATTCATGGAAATAAAATGGTTTATAAGAATCAGTAAAATCACCATGGCACAGAGAATATTACAGAAATTGAAACTTCCTGAAAGTTGTGAAAATATCAAATGTGGGAATATCGCATTAGGATGCTGGAGGAATTTCGCTAGTGAAATACATTGTCGAATTTAAAAAGAAACAAATATTTAGAATCACATCATAACTAAAACTTGTTTTTAGATCAATACATTAATGACTTCATAGTATTTAGCTTACTTGTCCCATGCCCAGGTGTAGAAAAATTGAATAGGTAAGCATTTAATATATTCAAAGGACTTTCTTCTTTCTAAGAGCAAATGTTCATTATAACCAATGCTTGTGATAGTTACAGATGTTTAGGCAGTTCTTTTTTCTTTAATTTTGTATTTATCCCAGTAAGCCTGTTCTGCTGCTAACTGTTCGTTAGAATTACATACTTTGGGAGACAAGAACAGAACATACAGTAATAGTATTATTTAAGATTAAACTAGAAAGACTTTATACCTGGTGACATATCGTTTTCTACGTATAAGAATTTTCATATCAACCTTACCATAATCACTTTTCTCCCATAAATTCTCTTCATACATCTCTCTCATTTTCCATTTATCTCTCTCTCTTTCTTTTTTTTCAGCATATTACAGGGGTACAAATGTTTAGGTTACATATATTGCCTTTGCCCCACCCATTCAGAGCTTCAAGTGTGCCCATCCCCCAGACAGTGTGCACTGCACCCATTAGGTGTGAATATTCCCATCCCTTCCTCCTCGCTACCATCTGCCCGACACCCAGTGAATGTTACTACTATATGTGACCAACAGTACAAAAAACTGTTGGTCAATTAATACCAATTTGATGGTAATGACATGTGGTGCTTATTTTTCCATTCTTGTGATACTTCACTTAGTATAATGGACTCTAGCTCTATCCAGGATAATACAAGAGGTGCTATATCACCATTGTTTTTTGTGGTTAAGTAGAACTCCATGGTTATACATATACCACATTTTATTAATCCACTCATGTATTGATGGGCACTGGGTTGTTTCCACATCTTTTTAATTGTGAATTGTGCTGCTGTAAACATTCAAGTGCAGATGTCTTTTTCATAGAATGTATTTTTTTCTTTGGGTAGATACTGAGTAATGGGATTGCATCTCTCTCTCTCTCTTTCATTCCATCTTTCTTTCCATTCCTCCCTCTTTCTTTTCTTCTTTCTCCTTTTCTTACTCTTTCCTTCTTTATTTTTCTCCCTTTTTTCTCTAACATCATTGCTTTTTTCACCTTATTTCCTAACCATGGATATAACTGAGCCCCACAGGTGACCCAGAGTTGGAGAAACCAAAGGCACCTAAGGAATAATCATGTTTCAGACCTTAGTCCTTGTGGTAAGGAAAATGAATATGAACTACACTGTGATTGATCCCAGCCATTTCTGCGATATTAAGATTCCCCACCAAATACTAGAAAAATCTTGTAAAGCAACTAAGTAAAGAAATGGAAATTATTGTCATTGAAATATACCTAGAGCCTTGATAAGTCTCTATAATCATCTGCCTTCAAATTACACATAGAAAATCACAGCCTCAGCCATTAAGTTCAGTCTTGCCTTAACTTCTTCTTTGATTCTGTAAACTGCACTGCCATAGTCTTTCCTAATTTTAATTGTATCATTTAATATTTATATTAATACTTGCATTGTAAGTTTTATATTTTTAATTTGTAATTGTGTATTTATGCTTTGATTCTATATTTGTGTACTATATAAACTCTTGTAAGGCAGGTGTTGTGCCTCTTCAGCTCATTCTTTTATCCCTAGCATCAAGTTCAATGACCTAAATGATTTGTTTGTTTAATTTAAAAAATGCATTACAAGAATTCTTAATGGTATGAAAAGAGTATTAGAACATTCCACAGGATTGAATATATGACCCTTTATGATAACATAGGAGATATAAAAGCACAACTGATGAGATCTGAAAAGGACTACTTCAGAGACACACATATAGGGAGTGAGAGGGAGTGAGAGTGAGTGGAGTTCATCTGAGCCCTTGAATCAAAGAGGCAATTTGAAAAGATGCCCCTCTCAATTTCCCCTTGTACACGGATCGGCATCTAGGCCAGGATATTTCTTTTATCGCTTTCTGGAAAATGTTCAAATATTATAAATTATCTCCCTATCTCTTACTTCAAATTGAGTGTTGCTTATGATCATAAATCTTGTTGGTTTTAGCTTTTTAAAGAAATATGAGCTTTTAGTCTTTTAGTCTATTATTCAAATAAACTTAAGTGAAGGCCAGAGTAATCGTCCAGGGAGTTTTATTTAGGTAGTTTTTCAAGCTGGATCATTCAGGTCAAATACAAATGGTTTTCAATCGTGCACTTTTTTTTTCTTCTTCCCCAATTTAATTTCCTCATCATTCCACTTCACATTGCCTATGTAAATTAAGCTGTCGTGCTGTAAACCACAGTTCCCCCTTGTCTATCTCCTCAGTAACAGCTTCAAAGTACTAAAAGCTGAAATAGCTACAAAAGAACAATTAATTTGTGCAAAATCACAGAGGCGCTGTAGGTATTAAAAACACTACAATAAGGCTTTTATCAGTGAGCTAAACTGCACAGCATTAAGCTAAAAACTAATAGGGCTGAACATGCAGCACAATGATCCAGATGATAAAGGAATCTCAAGGACATGCAGAGAATTGGGGTAACATGATTTAGAAATGATGCAGTTATTTCAAATAAATGTCTACATAAGTGCATATGAAAAATGCCGATATTTTAGGAAAGACAGATTTAGACCAGTAAGTAAATTTACATCTATTTTTGAAGAAATATTTTTATGAAAATAACTGTTGAAAACTCTGATAATGTACCCTGAGGTTGCTGAATGCATGCATGTTGACTGATGATTGGCTGACGATTTGATATTCAAAAACTTAAATCTCTGAACTGTAAAAAAAAATGATGGGACATTACATTTAAAACTGCCTAAAAGGATAACATTAAAACATAATCATACCACCACTTCCTGTGTTGAAATAGCAATGAAAACAATTACTTTAATCATCAATTGTTTATTTAATGGCTGCTCTTAGCCCAAAACCATATTAGATGTTATGGGCTGGAAAGGAAGTTAAACTATTGCTGTAATTTCTAAGTAAACACATTAAATGCTTCCAGAACTAGATAGAGAAGAATGAATTTCTAATTGTGAAGTAAATACAGTGCTTGTACTAGGACTTAGAAAGAAAAAGTTTTTATTATGGAAATTATAGAGAATGCATGCTTTTATTTTAGTTGCAACCAAAAATATCTAGATTTAAATCTCAGGTCTACCATTAAAATACTGTGTGATTTTCTGCCAACTTTTCTTTCTCTTTGAGTCTAAGTTTTCTCACCTGGATAATGGGAAGAGTAAAATAGACTTCACAGAGTTGTTATAAGGAGAAAACATGAAAAATGTTTTAACTATATAGCACATAATAGGCATTAAAGGAATATATGCCTAGTTTATCTTTAGTAACAATGTCCACATAACAGCAAAGCCTGAAGACCTGAAAAATAATGCATACTGTGTTTATCTTAGTTCACAGGATTAAACATATTAGAGATAAAGGTTTCCTTTTTCTTTTTCTTCTTTGTTTTCTTTCGTTTATTTATTTTTTTTATTTCAGCATATTACGGGGGTATAAATGTTTAGGTTACATATATTGCCTTTGCCCCACCCGAGTCAGAGCATCAAATGTGTCCATCCATACTCCAGACGGTGCACTTTGCACCCATTAGGTGTGAACATATACATCCCCTTCTCCCCACTCCCACCTGCCCAACACCCGATGAATATGTTACTACTATATGTGCAGTAAGTGTTGATCAGTTAATACCAATTTTGTCTAATGCCTTTAATTTATAAATGTGAACATGGTGATTCATCAGTAGACATCACCTGAGATTTTCTCTGAACATGTGTACCATGTACAGAGTGTCCCCTAAGTATCAGCAAATGCTGCTATTTGGAATACTGGAGGATCCTTTTTGGAATATTTGGTCCCAGACTCTATCTAAGCATAAGAGAATATTAACAGCATGATGTTTAAGTCACTTCTTCTTATTCTTATGTCATACTTCAAGAAAATCTGATTCATTTATTACCTAGGTTTACATACTTTCATTATAATATGGCCACATGCCAAATATCTATCTGCATATAATGTAATGCATAACTTAATATAAATAATAGACTCGCAAGTTTATTTAGAATGACTTTATTTAGAAAAACCCAGTAGGGAATTGTGAATAGTGATTTCTTTAACAGTAGCTCTTCAGGTACCAGAAAAGAATATTAACTAAATGCAAGATATCCATACCCAGAGCATGTAAAAAAGCTGCACTTAGTGTTTGTAACTCACGTATCCTGCGAATGCAATGTATTTTATAGTAAATTTTAGTAGCACATTTCATTAACACATTCTGGGATGTGCAGTTAGTAGATGTTTCCAAATAAATGGAAAAAATAATACAAAAGTGGTTCCCATTTTCACTCATTATTCTATGTATATAAAATGTTAGCTTTCTACATGTCTTTTTACTTTAAAAATTTCTAAAATTGCCAAAAAGATGAAACCCAAACATTATAAAGTGTACCTTCACCAACATTCACACATTTTTTCCTCTTACCCTTTTTAGTTTTCTGCTGAACCACTTAAAACCATTTGCAAATTTCTTAAGACTTTACTCCTAAATATTTTAGCTATTATATTACATATCCTTTATAACCAGACCCAGGAAATTTATTGCTCATTCAATAATATCATCTAATAGACCATAGGCAAAATATTCTCTGAAGCTGGTTTTGAGACCATTTAGAAAATTTTTCTCCTGTGCCTAAATTCTTTCCAAACTTATCAATGTCATAGATATACTTCATTTGTAATTTTTAAATGTATAATATTAACACTATGAGTATAAGCTTTATTTAAAATTTCACTTATCATAGATCATTATTATATTTACTAGCAACATAGTTTATAAAGATGGTTTATAAAGTGAATTTTGAACTGATCACATCATCTTATAATTCTAGGAAGAATACCGTATTTTATGATGGCAGACTGAATAAAACACAGAGAATATCATGTTAAAGAGTTATATATATATCATTGTAGAGATCATTGAATAACTTTGGAATCAAAACTTGAAAGCCTGTGCTTTGAATGTACAGGAAAAGGCTCTTATTAGTCCATATAGACATATTAAACAATTAATAATACAATTAAGCAATACTTATACTACAAAGCAGAAATGCAAGAGTAAGAGAGAATCCTAAAACGTTCAAATAATATTGAAAGTATTCTTATAGGATTATAAATTTAAAAAATGGATCATTTAATGGATAACTTGATCTTTGATGGTAGAACAGAAATTCAGCACACCAGTGGACTATTTGGAGAACTAATATTTTAGCTATAAGTCTTACACATTTCATCAAATTTACTGTAATATAGCACAATATCAAACATCTGAATACAGTAAAGATTTTCTTAGATTAGTAGAACATTTGACATTTTTTTTATTCTAATGTGCAAATTCTGTCAGTGCTAGCTGATGGAGAAAATACAAATATGAATTAAACATGTTACTTGTTCTCAAGACTCCAGAATTTCATAAGAAAGAGAAAAACACAGAGGTCAAAATGCATTAAGTGGCTAGGACATAATTTATGTTACTACTGGGAAGAAATGTATTTAGCTGGTTAGTGTCATCATCATAGCACAGAAAGCAAACATGGAATACATATGCAATATCAAAACTATTTGGTCCAGGGAAGGTCCCAAAAGTGCTAATTTCCCTAAAATCCCTCATTTTTCTGACTTAATGTATAATTTATAACTACACAATGAATTGCAAAACTCTAAAATTAATTTTATCATTATCAACTAAGAGGCATTTAAAGCATGGTTATTATTCATTAATTTAGTATTTATTAAACTCCTACTATATTTTAGGCATTTTCTAGGTGTTGTGGGTATGATGAAAAACCTAAGTCATTGTGCCTGCTTCAAATAGAAACTCACACATATCAGACCTTGAGGTGACGGGATTGATAAAGAATGATCATGTGTCTCTAGGGTAGTGGATTTGATTATATGGTATATGGGGATTGTTTTATGTAAGTGGACTTAAACAGTTACTTACATGGTAGTAATATTCTCCAGGGATTAGAGGGTGGGGGAGGGATAAACTCACAACTAAAGGACACGGTGAGCATTGTAGGGGGGAAGGGCATGCCTCTAACCCTTGCTAGGGAGTGGTAAAGACATAAAATGTAACCAAAATGTTTGTACCCTTATAATACCCTGAAATAAAAAAAAAAAGAGAGAGAAAGAGAGAGAAAAACAGTTACTTACAAGGGTATAAATATTAAAAGTGGTATTATATTCTGTCTTTTTCTCTGAAAAATCAAAGATTCAACATTCAGTGGTAAACAAACAGTATACTCTATGAATTTTGCTGTTTGAAGAAAGATAGATCATTAAAAACTACCCAAAAGATCAAATGACACTCTACAAAAAAGACACCTGCACTCGAATGTTTATAGCAGCACAATTCACAATTGCAAAGTGGTGGGAATCAACCCAAGTGCCCATCAATATGTGAGTGGATTAATAAAATGTGGTATATGTAT
>VBSM01000272.1:81513809-81620020 GCA_008086735.1 Cheirogaleus medius | reverse complement strand
CTCGAGGGGGGAGAGGGGCATGGGCAATATACATAACCTTAACATTTGTACCCCCATAATATACCAAAATAAAAAAAAAACCCTGCTCAGTTTATCTTAAAAATCTGCAAAATTGTTGTTATACTGATAACAATTCCAAAGTTATGTATTAGTTATATTCTGTTCTTTCATGGCTCTCCTACAATAACTGGATAATATGAATTTGTTGGAGGCTGATTTTAAATGGCACAAGGAGTTTTTTCATCTCTAGGTTTTGGTTTGAAGCATTGCAAAATGTGAAGGGAAATTGCATGTTCTAATATTAATAATTGTAGGCACAAAATATCAAAAAGGATTGGGGTGAAAGGAAACAAATAGAGAAGCTATAGAAAATATTGAATAAAACAGAGGGGAGAATAAGCTATAACAAAATTTGGAAGGTTCTCAGTAAAACATAAAAAGCTATAGAAGGAGGAGCATTGTCTCTTTTTTCTCATTTATATTCTGTTATCCCCTGGGGTCTGTTATCACATCCTTCTACACTGTGTGGGGCCCGCGGTACGGGGCAGGGAAGAAGGCAAAGGAGAGCAGTAGGAGTAATAATAGCTCTTATATTGAACCAAGTAAGGGAAAAGTGGAGGAGCAGTATAGCTTGCCCGGAATTCAAGGGTAGTATGGTTTGGCAAGATAAAAACAAAGAGGAGTTGAACACATTTCTTGGATGACACAAGCAGAGTTCCATACTCTGTTTACTGGACAATCCCAGAAGGAAATATAGGTATTTCTGAGTGTCTTTTTCATAAAGCAAATTTATTTTTTCAACCTGCACATTCTTCATTTTCCTGCTGGTAAAGAGACCAGGGGTGATTTCTTACACAAACACTTCGAAATGAGTGATAATATTACAGACAGCATAGTGGACACATTAACTAACAAGAAGATGCTGGTGATATTCACACTGTTCAGGGTCTAGCATGAGAGTGTTAATCTCTTAGGACACAACTGCAGTTACAATTTTTAATTAAAAATTAAAAGAGCCCATACCCATATATCCTTGTGGTGTGTTACTAATCCAGACAAAGAGCTAGAGAAATGTACATGGATAAGATGGTAGCTCGGTTTTTAAGAGAGGGTAAAAAAGAAACAAAATTCCTGAAGAGAATGAAGAATTTTTTGTAAAAGCAGAATAAAGAATTATTTTTAGATGAGAAAAGAATTAATTTCATATCATACGAGCACTCTTATTAGTATTGTTCCCCTACTTTGTGTTACTTTTTACTTCCACACATACAAAGACCAAAAAACAAAAACAAACAAACAAACAAACAAATAAATAAATAAATAAAACTCAGCCCCAATACAGGCTCTGCGGAACAAAATGTCAGGAGATGTGTTTTAAAAATTAAAAAGAAAAAACAAATAATCCTCATGTAGGTCACAAGAGTGAGCGTCCCTGACAACAATGATCACATCTTGGTATCTAATATTCTCCAGCAGGCAGATGTCCCCAACTGTTTCAAAACACATTTAAAGCGAAATTTATTTACTTTAATGTAAAAAATAATATATAGAAAATTTTATTTTTGAGGGGACAATGTTTTCAAAAATTTAAATTCACTTGTGAATAGTGGACAAAGCATATACTTATAGTTACTTACATGTTGGGTTCAGATTTCAGTTTCTTCATCTATTAGCAAGACAACACTGAGAAAGTTACATGCATGTTCTGAGCCTTAGTTTTCTCTTCTCCAAATCTGAAAAAATAATATGATAATACTTATCATATGTAAAGAACTTAGCATAATGCTTGGCATACTGAGGTTTGGTATATTTTGGTTTCCTGACTTCCAAGTTGAAAATTACTTCCTGAATAACTATTTATTGAAAACCTAAAACAGGCCTAGATAATAAAGATTGATTTAAATAAATGTAAGCTCCAGTGAAGACATAAAACTAATGTACACACAGTTGAAACAATAAACAAGCAATAAAATATTAAACACTAAATTTATGGTTCGTGTGGTTAGGGAGAAGTATAATATAAAACCTATTAAAATAGCACAAGGAAATATGTAAATAAATGGTAAATAGTGATGTAAGTTGTGGTATACAGAAGTCAAAGAAAATGGAGACCATTGATAACTGTACTGATCAGGAAACATTTCATGAAGGTGGCGAGTCTTAAACTTGAAGAAGGGCAGGATTTAGAGATAAAGAGAAGCAAAGAGGAAGAGTTGCATCAATGTACGTCCACCAAAAGTGAAGACTACCACAGAAGATGCACTGGCTATGTAGCACAAAGTGTCTCTGCAGGAATAGTTTTGTTAGTCTATATTCAAAAGTGGAATGGCCAAAAATGGTTTCAGACCAGATAATCAAACTAATATAAAAAAGTTTTGTAACTCTATTTCCTTAATGTTAAAATTTTTATTTTTATAGAGTGCCATTTCTTTTAACATCCTCCATAGGCTTTTCTTTTTTATTATTTTTTTCTTTTTTATTTCAGCATATTATGGAGGTACAAATGTTTAGGTTACATACATTGTCCATGCCCCCACCCCCCGAGTCAGAGCTTCAAGCATGTCCATCCCCCAGACAGTGCGTACCGCATCCATTAGGTGTGTATATACCCATCCTTTCCTCTCCCCTCCCATCTGCCGGACATCCAATGAATGTTATTAATATACATGCACGTAAGTGTTAATCAGTTAAAACCAATTTGATGGTGAGTGCATGTGGTAATTGTTTTTTCATTCTTGGGATACTTCACTTAGTAGAATGGGTTCCATCTCTATCCAGGATAATACAAGAGGTGTTATGTCACCATTGTTTTTTGTGGCTGAATAGAACTCCATGGAATACATACACCACATTTTATTAATCTACTCATGTATTGATGGGCACGTGGGTTGTAAAATATTTGCTTTGTTATGTGAACTCTATAATCCTACAATTTGTAGGTTTCATGTTAAACTAAATAGCACTATCAAGATGCACCTGTAGAAAAGCTCTTGCCATACAAAGGAGCTTTTTGATTTCTATTTTTGCCATGTTTGCTAAATTTTCCATTATATTTTGTATACATTTTTTAAATTTGTAAATTTGTAAATTTACAAATTTTTTAAATTTGTAAATTAGAGAAGAGTATCATAAACCTCATCATTCAGCTTTCATATATACGATTATGAATATCATCCTTTATTCCAATTTATTTTTAGACATTAGGGTGCTAAAAATGAATCCCAGATATGATTTTATTTTGCCCATACATATTGCAGCATTCATTTCCAATAATCCAAAGTTATTGCACTAAATATAATTAGCAATATTTACTCAACATTATCTAAGACCTTGTTTCTGCTCAAATTTCTATATTACTTTCAAAAACATTTTTGGTATTGGTATTGGAATCAAGATATAGACAAGTTTGTATTTACTTGATATATTTCTTGTCTCATTTATTCTGTGACAGATTCCGCTTACCTTTTAGGCTATTTAATGGTTGAAGAAGTTGGGTAATTTGAGGTCGGTATCATCTTTGTGGTGTTTTCTAACATGTACATCTATCCTCTTTATTTCTTATAAACTGATGATTCTATGTGGAAACCTTATTAATATTATGTTTCTTTTCTGGTCAAACTCATTCATTTTTACCAGTGTGTGTATGTTGTCTTCCAGCTCAGTGGCACATAAAGTCTGATTTTCCGACGTTTAGTCATGTTAAATTTGATCAGTGAGTTCTGATGTTGTCATCCTGCTTCATTCACTGTTTTCTGTTAAGTTTTCACCAGCTAATTTAGCCAACTACTGATGCACTTTGTCTAGATTAATTATTTCACTAGGGGTCACAAATAATTATTTTCTAATTTTATCACTCCTATAATTATTACCTGGAGCCCTTCATTTAAAAATTCTCACTCATCAGCTCCAGCTACCCTGAAAATGAACTGTACAGGAAACAGAGTATCAATGTTTGATTACATTCATGCATTTATCATTTTCAGAATAACTAATTGCTTGTGTTTGAATGAGTTACCATTATTATTTTGTTTAATGGTTTGAATAGCTCAGCTATGGTTAGGGATTGCCCCTTCAAGTTGGTTTCTATGTATTTTTTTTTAACAGACATCGATAGCTTCCATGCTTTTTGGCAAAACCAAAATGTCCCAGTGCCATCTTGTAAATTTCCTGACCCCCATCTAGATTCAGCCATTTCTCCAAAGAACTCGACTATTTTCACTAAAAGGAAAATCATATTTAGAGATTACAATGTGAAACATTTACTCATTGTTACTGGCTTGTCATGATTCTTGGATTTTTAAGAAGATATATCTAGAGAACAATTATTATTTAGAAAATAGAAAAAATCATGCATTTATACTTTTTCTAATTCAAGCTTATTTAATTATAATTTATATTTGTATTCCTTTTGATTACACACAAAATCTTATCTCCCGATGATTTCAACATTATTTCTTGTTTGCTTTATCTTATATTTAATAACATTTTAAAAAATAATAACATCTGTACTAAAATAAGATTATTGATGAAGTTTAAGATTTTTTTGAGTTATCGTTCTAATGTAAATCCCAGTAAGAATACACAGAGTCATTTGAAATAATTTTTAAATGTATTATTATAGCATCAAGTTCATTTAAAAATTACATGCATTCATTTCAATTCACTTTTGAATTTTATTATAGAATATGGATTTTTATAGACCTCTTCCATTCTAGTGACAATAGTCTTTCCTTTGTGTATGTGTTTTATTGTCCTTTTCCCCCTATGTGGGATTTGATGCTTTTTCTACATATGATTTTTTTGTTTATGATTCTCAATTCTTCCTCTAGAATCACCTCTTGTAAGACTTACAGAAATGCCTTTTTAAAACCGTGATGTCCCACACAACATTACCTCTGACTAAATAACACATTTTCCAGCAAAGGAAGAGCAGCAGTGTGATCAACTTTATGGAATTCACCGGTCCAACCACATGATCCACAAACAGCTATCGACAGACTAATGGAATATTTCGCTGAAAGTCCAGTGAGAGAATAAGCTGGAAGACAAACACTTCTGTGAGTAGGGTATGGCTTTAAACCAGTGTCCAGTATTTGATGTCATTTCACCCACTGCCTAAATACAGTATTTTTCTTTATCTTTTCTTCACTATCCTCTGCCCCACTGTGTATCATGCATATCTCCTTGATATAAGTGGTTTGGAAAACTCACTTGTATTCTGAAGTTCTTGGGCATATTATGTTAATAGTTTTGTTGAAATATTTTTCTCTATTTTCATCCTAGTTAATCTGTTTCAGTGAGGAAAATATATGAACACAGTTGAATGATCATTTTTTCCCAACTACTCCCTTACTTTTGGAAGTAAACTGGTACATTACTCATTCACATCTACCTTTTAATTCACAATGTCATCAGACCATTTTCTCTTACCTTTCTTTAGAAGAATAATCCTGAAGAATTTCAATCTGGAATCAACCAGACATGGGTTTTAATATCTAGCTCTGTTACTTGTTTAATGTGAGAATTTGGGTAATTCACTTAATTTTCAGAAACCTTAGTTATCTTTTCTGTAAAAAGGTGATAATCATATTTACCTCAGAGAATAAAGAATAAATTAATTAATGTATTAGAGCTCTAGCCATAATGCTGACACATGAACATTTTCCTTTTTTTCATTGTGATTTAATCTCCTCTTATTCACTCACATTTCAATTTGTTAATAACAACAATAAGAAACAATTTATTTTTGTCTTTGTAAAGGCTGTACATTGGTAGTAAAATACTTAAAAAGAAAATTATCTAGCATCCAAAGTTATTGAAAGAAGCACATTTTCTTTATTTATATTCAATAAAATGTTTACCAATTGTATGTTGTCCGATAGGAATTCCATTCAGAAAATTCTGGCAGCAAGCCATCAGAAAACCTAACCATATTGGCCGAAGGGATTGGTTTCATTAAAACCATTGATTACCCACTTCTCCCAAACTACCTGTGTTGAATTTGTCATATCAGACAAATGTGGTTTAAAAAGAGTTCCTTGAAAAAATAGTAGAGTGTGTTTGTGTATGTAATATACTTTTATAGCAGACATGTGCAGTACTTTAAAATATAAATTCCTAGAAATTGCTGGCCATGTTGTGTGTATTTTCTGTATCTTTCCTAACATATTGTGAGAGATCAATAAATATTAAACCAAAACACTGTGCCTCCACAAAACTAGACATGAATTCATAAAGTGACAATCCAAGCACCAGGCAAAATATCTCATTTGGAACTAACCATATAAAGAGGCAATAGGGAACAGATTAAAGGGCACAGCTGTCTCGTTCCACAAGTTTAGTTGGAAAATATCCCAGAGAATATGGGACTATATGACTGTACATCTTTCCTATAGACCTATCCCTTCTGGGCGCCACTGGGTTTTGCAATGGCACCTTACTGCAGCTCTGTGATATTCACACATTGACAGCAGTTTGTTCTTCTACTTATTGAACTAAAATTTTAGCGTGACACTTCTCCCCTCAATGATTAGTGACGAGTCAAAAAAACACCACATTCAATTCAGTTCCACATAAACTCGGGTTGATTGTATACAAGATGATAGCAGAGAAGATACAGTACATGAAAAATATAAAGGTCCACATTTTTGATATGCAGTATTTTACACATCATTTCACGTACTAAAGCTATGTCTTTATTTTTGAATTACATTAAGGTACAATTTATCTTTATCAGTAGGCAAACTGGGCATTTTAGAATTACTATTATATAATGATTAATTATATTTTCATAATAAAATTATGTTTAGCACTTTAAAAATTGTTAAAAATATTTTTTATAAACATAATATTTAGTCCTGTCAATCACTCTGTGAAACAGGAAAGAAAGTTACTTTTTTTTTTCCCAATCACCGGACCCTTAGAGAAATTATACCATTTGCATTATCTCATTAGCAGGCAAGTATAAAAGGCCACACAAGAAGTCAGGCCTCTACACTCTACTCTGGCACATTTTTCAAACAATACATTGATTGAGTTAATTTATTAGTGAGATATATATCGAGTGCCTACTATGTGCAAAGAATGGCTATTGTGCTAAAAATTGACAGAAAAGTTCACTATCCTTCTGGTCCTTGTGCCTTCATGAAATAAATATATAAATAAACAAGGTAATCACAAACCATGGTGCAATAAAAGTAATACACATAGTGAGAGATATAGGAGGCCAGGGAAGGCCTCCAGGAATAGGCTTATCAGGCTGAACTAGTAAAAATACAGATACCAGTTAAATTCAAATTTTAGATAACCAACACATTTTCTATATGTATACTTATATCCTATGCAATATTTGCAACACCTAACATCCTTGCAGTAACATAAAATTGTTCATCTGAAGTTCAAATCTAATTGAACATCTTGTATTTTATGTGGCAACCCTATCTGGGAGGTAACGTTTGAACTAAGACCTGAATGAAATGAAAGAGCCAGCTATGCAAATTTCCAGAAAAAGAACATTACAAGAAAGGAAAAGCTAAATGTCTAAATCCAGAAAGTTCTTCAAAAACCTAAATAAGTCAGTGTGTCTCAATCTTGGTGAGAAGGATAACATGACGTTGGAGAGGTAAACAGAGGATAGCTAACATAGAGCCTTCCAGATAAATAATTTGGACTGTATTCTTTGTACTTTATATATCTCTTTAAAAGTTATAAACTAGAGGAGTTGTGTCTAATTTATGCTTTACAATAATCCTCTGGTTTATTTATGCAAAAGAGATTGAAGAGTGGAGCAAGAATTAAAGTTAGATTCATGATTAGGAGGCTATTTTCTAAATCTCAGTGAGATAATCTTGGATCAGATTCAGTGGTGGAGATTGGCAAACAGAGAAGTGGATGGATTTGAAATTGACATTTCAAATGGAACCTAAAAAACTTACTAATAGATTTGATGTCAGAGATGTGGAAAGGGAAAATTAAGCCATGGCTTGTAAGTTTTAACCTAAAGCAAGCGTATATAGAAGAATGGCGTTTCATGAACTTGGGAAGAATGTATAAATTAAAAAGTCAAAGGTGAGGGTTGTAATCAAATTCTCTCTTTTCAGCATTTTAAGTTGGAGAAGTCTGTTGGATTTAGAAATGGAGATGCCAAATCAACAATTGGTTCTTTTCTAAAAAGGTAAGAGGGGAGCTGTCAATAAAAGTAATGTTTAGAGTAAGACCAGGGATGATATCACAGAGAAAAAGGATTTCTTAGACAAAATCAAAAGGTTCGTGATGCAGGCTGGTGTAATTCAACATTTAAAGGAGGAAGAATCAGCAATAGATATTGAGAAGGAGGACCTAAAAATTTAGTGGAGAAATCAGAAAGATTGTATCAAAGAATCTCAGACAGAAAAAAGTTTTATGAAGGATGGGGTAATCAGATATATTTTTATAGACTGCGGAGATTTAGAACAGGTTTGACAGAAATATATTCACTGACTTGGTCAAAAGGGGTCTTTGTTCACTTTAAGAAGAATTATTTCAAATTATTAAGTGAAAATCTGAAATACAATCATGAGATAATTTGTGATTGAAATCTGGGTTGTTTAAATAATGTTTATATATTGTCATTTGTTAGGGCTTACAACACTATAAATTCTCTAATATATTAAATTGAGTTGAACTACCCATCTTATAAGATATTCTTTCCTATTTATATTTTTTCCTTGACTAAGAATTTATTTAGCATCTACTAAATACAATAATTTTCTTTTATGGATTAATGGAATTCTAGGATATATTTTTTAATCTCAGAAAGGAAGATAAATGAAAGAAATCAAAAGTCTGAAAGAACCTATACAATACCATTGAAAAAATAGAAATAATGAGGAAGTTATACAAAATTCTGTGTAAGAAATTTGGTGCACCTATCTTTAAACTCAAACAATAAGTGATAATCTGTCCCTTGAATTCCAATGAAAGGAATTATTTGTGAGTCATTACTCCTCCTTTCTGATCCCTAGAAACTGAATCTGATAAATCACATGGGAAAAAAATCAATATTTTTATTATATTTGTCATATCTTATGGCCTTCATAATGTAAAAATACAGCTACATTATTAAAGTAGTTGATGTTAACTTCACCTTAAAACTTATTTTAGTGTAGAGTGCATAATATTATTAGACGAGGCTTAATATACATTAAACGTATCAGTTGTGATGTTCAATGTAATAAACAGCTATCTTTAATCTGAATGGTCCAACTACACTTTCTAAATTTGATCAATTTTAACTCACCACATCCACTGAAACATAAACAAAAAAATAAGATGAATTTTCCCTCTCTACAAGTTACTCCATAGCATTCACTTTATGCATGAATTTATATTTGTGTTTTCCCTACAGGTAAGAGCAGCTCATCTTCACAATCCTGATGCATATTTATGATTTGTTGTTTTCTAGCCAATAAAAATGTGTTTCAGATTTCACAGGGAGGTGATTTGTGAAAAAATATGTATGCATTCTTTCCATAATTCTTAGTTGGAAGAAGTTTCTTAGAGAAAGTATTTTTGAAGGAGGAGTTTGAGTTGAGCTATCATTACTGAAGTTTTGAAAGGGATGCAATACTATGTTGAATCATACAGAGCAGTAGTACCCAGCCTTTTTGACACCAGGGATCAGTTTCATAGAAGACTATTTTTCCATAGATTGCAGTGGGGGAGGGGGGATGGTTTTTGGATGATTCAAACACATTATATTTATTATGCACTTTATTTCTATTATTATTACATTCTAATATATAATGAAATAATTATACAACTCACCATGATGCAGAATCATTGGGAGCCCTGAGCTTGTTTTCCTGCAACTAGACAGTCTCATCTAGGGGTGATGGGAGACAGTGACACCCAAAGTGTGTTGCTTATGTCCAGTCTACTCTGTAATCTCATTTTGGTTGCTATCACTGCAGAAAACCTTACTTCACAAAGACAGAATGTTGGAAATGGAAGAAGGCTTTTCAGTGCTTTTTTGGGAATTTCAGGATTTTCCATCTTAACTTTAATCCAGAAGGTATGGAGATTTGAAGTTGTCTCAAACACACTTTTAAGGCCACCATCATTTGCAGTCTCGAGTAGTTGATCCTCTTCTATCATGGACAAAGTAGATTCACCTGGATTATTCACAAATGGGTCATGGATCCATTTCTTCCTAGTCCAGGGTCTTTTGTGGTTGGGAAGTAATGCTCAATCATTTTTGAAAGCTGAAATAGGTGATCATGTGCCAGCTGGGAGAAAGAAGGCCTTGGTTCAGTCTCTTTCAAAATATCTGCTGATGTTTTAAGCATGTCAAAAATTCCAATGGTCACTCACTGCCTCCATAATTCCAGTTTTCCTTTGAATGCAGCCACTTTATCTGCCAACTTTAACACAGTTTTTCTCCCCTTAAGTGACAAATTGAATTCATTGAGCAGGTTGAATATGCCACATGAATAAGCAAGTTTTGGGACCCAATCTGTGTCACTGATATGTGCTTCCAGTGGTGACTGTTTTTCTAAAAGAAATCTCTGAAGTGACTTTCATAACTCAAAAACTCTGACCAGTAATCTACTTTTAGAAAGCCATCTCAATTCTGTGTATAAGATGTGTGTGATCTGTGTCCATCTCCCCACAGAGCTGTGCAAATAGGCGTGAGTTAAGGGCATGTACTTTAAAGTGGTTGATAATTTTAATCATATGCCTGCACAGTGTTGTTTAGTTCAGGTGACATTTTTGGCTAGCCAGTATTTCTCTATGGATGACACAGTACATAGACTCACATTCAGTAGAGACATCCTGGACCTTTCTAGTAGTGAAACTAGAAAACCATCCACTCATGGCAGCCACTGTGTCTGTGCATATACCAACACAAAATGACCAATTCAGTTTTCCTGGTATGTAATCATTCAAAGACTTGAATAGTTCCACAGCTGTGGTGTTGGTTGGCAACAAAAGTGCATGTGACATATCCTCATGCACATCCTCCTGAAAAACATATCATAAAAAAATAAGCATTGTTGCCTTGTCAACATCAGTAGACTCGTTAACCTGGATTGCATACTATGGTATTGATTAATCTTTTCTAGCAATGGTGCCTCAATACCCTGTGCTATTTCATGAATTCATTTAGTTATGATGCTAGCCAAAATAGGAACATGTGCAACCTTTTGAACCACAGTCTCTCCTAAAATTTCATGGCAAATATCCTAAGCAGCAGGCAATATAAACTCTTCAACAATAGTAAAGGCTTCTTAGCTTTATCAATGAGGTGAGCCATTAAGAATGATGCTCTCAGTGCAGACATATTTGATGAAGTGGTGTCCTTCAATAATTGCTTCTGTTCTTTGTGTTCATGACTTTTTCTTTTGAACTCCAAAAGCTTGTCTTTTAATGTAGGTTGCTTGGTCTCCATGAGGCAAAGCTGTTTGGGAGTTTTGATCGCTTCATTGGATAACTGTTGTGTAGCCAGTCTCCACATATTATACAAAGTAGGGCTTGGAGAATGTGAATCACCTGTTGCAATGAACACATAATTTAAGTAGGATTCTTGGTGTTTTATTTTGAATGCAGCTTTCATTTTCTTGGCAGTCTTAGAGTCAACTGCTCTCTCATCATTGGTTCTTTCCCCTTTTTCAAAGAAGCTCTCCAGCAGTGTTTTTTTTTTACTCATTTTTGCTAGGTTAGCTTGTTGGTTTACCAAAACAGTGTCTGAGACAAGTGTGTAGTGCAAGAAAGAGGTGTGGATGGAAGCAGTAAATAAAATAATGGGCAAGCCACCTGCAGACTGAAATAAGTGTCAGATTCTGACTTAAATCCTGCCACCAGATGCAATTATACAATTGAAGTACATCAACTCACTTGCCACTATAAAGCCTGCCATCAAATGAAGCTTAGTTGTCATTTGTCACTCACTGATAAGGTTTTGATATGAGTCTGCAAGCAATTGATTTATTATGGTCTCTGTGTAGTCAAACTTCTCTGCTAATGATAATTTGTATTACAGCCGCTCCCTAGTGCTAGCATCACCACCTCAGCTCCAACTCAGATCATATGCATTAGATTCTCATAAGGAATGCACAAGGTAGATCCTTTGCATGTACAGTTTACAGTAGGGTTTTCACTCTTATGAGACTCTAATGCCACCACTGATCTGATAGGAGGCAGAACTCAGACAGATATATGAACAATGGGGAGAGACTGTAAATACAAATGAAGATTTCCTTGCTCCCACACTGCCACCTCCTACTGGTAGCTCAGTTCTTAACAGGCCATGGACTGGTACCAGTCCTTGGCCTTGGGGTTGGGGACCACAGATATAGAGCATAATAAATTCCTAATTCCAAAACATTAAAGAAGTAATTCTCTCAGTAATTGATTTAAAGTCTCAAACACTTAGAAAAAAAACATGTCTATCTACTAGACTCTTTAAAAAGATATATCAATTAAGTATCTTTACATTATGATACAGGACAATTGATGACTACACTCAAGAAATAGTGGTATTGCTAAAAAGAAAACAAGGAAGAGAACAATTATAACAATACAAATATTTTCTTCATCTTTTCAAAGAATTTAGACAAAACAATGAAAACTTTGATATATGATCATTATGATCACGAAGCAAATGTCACAGAGACCATCTCTGCCATCATTCAAGTAAATAAGGAAATGGCAATATAATTCTACCAAAGCATCATCAGTTGATTAGCTCTGTCATTGAAGACAATTTCAGATTATAATCTAATGTTTTTTTTAAAAAAAGAAAGTTTTTGGTAAAAAATATTAGCTATTATTACCACTATGACTTCTGCTACTGCTGCTAATTACTAATATTTATTTAACACTCACAACACTCATAATCACTTGTCATGAATTATGTCATTTAATCATGATATTAATATAAGTAGATAAATTTCATCAGTTTTATGTAGGAAACTTAGACTCAGGGAGTTTAACAGAACTGTTCAATGTTGTCAGTGAATGGCAGAACCATAGTTCAACAAATGCTGGTGTGTCTTCAGACACCTGCTCTTAACCCTCTGTATAAACAGAATATTTCATTCAAAAGGTGATTCCAAATGTTGTTTAAAATCGATCAGAATGATTGCTGAAATTTACTATGTTCCTATAGTTTTAAGTCACAATACTTTCTCTTTTACTATACCTTAACAATTATATTTTTTATTATTTACCAAAGAAAATATATAATGATATAATACATCAAATAGTATTTATGTACACTTTTCTATCTCACCTTTCCCTACTCTTCATTTCTACTCCCTGGCGGGAAAGACTTCCAATAGTTTTAACTCTTTATTGTGATTATTTATAAACAATATCCTACAATATTTTATCACATTATCTTACCAATGTAGATATGTCATAATATTCAATTATGTCAAGATTCAGTTTTTACTTAATTATGCCTATTCACATATTTTTAGTGTTATGCCAATCAATGTACTATGACAACATTTTCTTTCTGTACAATATTTTTACTAGAGGTTTTTACTTCAAGTTTTCATTTCTATGGTGTTTTACATCGCTATTTATAATTCTTCCAAACTTTCTACCAGAATGCAATTTCCCACATAGTGAAGCACATCAGGCGATGTATCAGTTCCAATTAATTTTCTTTCCTGGAGTCATTCCTCTTGGCACTCTCTATTCTTTTGCCCCTATTTGTACTCTGGTTCTCTGGGCCAGCAGCACAGCTGGCTCTTCCTATTTCTGATCTTCTTTGGATCAGTTTTTTCCTCCATTTTGCTAGACTGTGGCTCCCAGAATAGTATTGATAATGATTTGCATAGATGGTACATTTTTGAGATATTGTAAGCTTGAAAATGCTCCTATTTAACTTTTGTTTTTATTTGAGATTTAACTGAATAAAGAATCACAGTTAAAAATTATTTTTCCTTGGAATATCAAAGGTGTTGCACCTTTAATTTCTCACTTCTAGTGTTACTGTTGTGGAATTCGATGGCATATTGACAATTTATATATATATGTAAATTTATATATACACGCATATGTATATATAATCGACTTTATTTCCTTTTTATTAGCATCTTCACTTTCTACTCACTCTTCAAAGATTTTATGAAACATGTTTTGAAAAAAAAGTTTCAAAAATATTTTCACATTTGTGTGACCAGGATTTACAGAGCAAATATTACTGACAACTGAGGTTAAAGGTATGCCTGAATGACAAACATATATTGGACATTAGAAGATTGCGTATTTTTCTGGAATGACTTGGTCTTCTCTCTGCTAGAGATGTTTCTTCAGATTCAAGAGAAATGAAAGAAAGCCAAACACTTTCTCAACTTTCTTCAAAGACTCTATCCTCTCCCTGGAAAAGATTTACTTATGTTTTACTTTTGTTCTCTTGTCTCTCTCTCTCTCTCTCTCTCTCTCTCTCTCTCTCTCTCTCCCCCTCTCCCTCTCTCTCTGACTCTGGTTCTCTTGCTTGCTCTCTTTTCCCCTTCCTTCTTCTCCAGAGGGAGGATGTGCAATTCTCCCTATATAAATTCCAAGAATCTTCTAGAACACAAACTATATTGCATATGCTGACTAGAGCAGGTCTTGTCTATTAAATCACTCTTTGAGGAAATGGGGGATGGGGAATTTGTATTATGATGCTACTCTGGGTGCTCTTCTTGATGTGAGTATTAAAATCCAAACTCTGATGTAAACGTCTGTAGACAGATTAACATGAAAGTAGAATAAAATCTCAGACCTTTGCAATTTCAGTTGCAATGATATGGTCAGTGTCAGTCGTTTGTTCATTATTTGCTCTGGTAATCTAGAAATCCATTCCCCTCAGTAAAGGATATACCCTTGCATTAATTTTTACTGCTTATCTTCCCTACATTTTCCCTGTTATCTCCTTCTGGAACTTCTGTTAGTTGTATGTTCAACCAGACTCCAGTTTTCTTTATTTATCTTTCAAATTTTGTACATGTTTTTGTTCCTGTGTATGTTTCACTTGCTCTTGCTATAACTTCTACACTATTATTCACATTTAATATTGTTAGCTATACCTCAAATACAAGACTTTTATCTTTCTTGAACTTAGAAAATATTTAATGCAATATTACCACAATGATCTGTACATTTTTAAAAATGTTATTCACAATATCTTTTTTTAAAAGTAAACCATCAGAATGCCACATGTTATTGATAACATGCCATATTATTTATAAATATGAATAAAATATAAGAATAAGTTGTTGAAAAAGCATAATCACATGGAGAGTCAATTTTACAGATTTTATAAAAATGTACTAGAATTATGTGAACAGATGTACTAATTGTTCTTTGGCTGCTTAAAAGTGTTTCCAGAGTAAGTTTTCTTGTTATATAAACTTCTATCCCACTACTTTTATTATGTGCTTATTTTTTAAAGACATTTTTATTTTGATTTTTATTCAATATGGGAATTTGTATTTTCTAATTAATATTGCTTTTCAATAAATGAAGGTATCTATCTTTCCACAGACAGTCTCATACTGTCTTAATTATTATAAGTTTATAATAATTTTTTGTATCTGGGAGTGAAATTTTCTAGCTTTGTTTTTTGTCTTTAAGAAAGCATATTTTGGGGATGTTGTTGGACTCTAGAGATACACAGAATAGAATAAAGAGCCAACATATATATGGGTATTCATTTTTTTTTAAACATTATAGGGCACATCAGTAGAGAAAGGATAGATGTTTAAGTAAACAGTAATAGGTCAATTGCATGAGAAAATCTTGAATCCATATACGGAAAACTTGACTCTTGACCCCTTACCTCACAGCATACCACTCCATATGAATTGTAAATCTAAATGTAAAAAGTAAAACAATAAAGTTTTGGGGCAATGATATAAACATATCATTTAAATGGTTTGTAGAACTTATAATGAAATCTAATCAGTTAATCATCGTAGAACATTGTTTTCCTTTATTATGTTGTTTTCATCATACTAAGATGATTAAGAAGAGTTACATTTTATTGAATCATATGATATGTCAAATGTTATGCTAAATGTTTTACACAGATTATCTCTTTTAAATTTTAACACAGTTTTGGATGTAAGGATGATTATCCACATTTTATGGGTAAGGAAAATCAAGCTAAGAAGAAAGAAGCTTGTCCAAACTCAACACAACAATGAAGTTAACTCTACAGCCAGTTGTTGCCTCCCAGTACTTGTGCCTTTACCCTAAACCCATTGAAATATATATTAATTGAGATTGTGCACAGAGGATGACTAAACAAAACCAAAACATGTTTAATTCAAATTACATATCACACCAGAGTACATTATGAGCTATTTGGTGAGATCATCACTGAAAAAAAATTTTAATCATTGCTTTAATTTAATAAACAATTAATAGGATACTAAAAATAAAAGAAGGTAAACTTCACATATGCATATTGGATGTACATACTTTAAAATGTTTATATCACTATAAGTGTAGATAAAACCAATGATTTAATATTGATCATCTTAATATAAGTAATTTAGTATGCTAAGTTTAATGCTAATAGTCTATGATTTTATATTTAATTATAGTTAAAAGCAAATAATATACTTACCATCTTAATTATTTCTAAGTGTATAGTTAGAAGTGGTAAGTGTACTCACATTTTGTGCAACAAATCTCTAGAACATTTTCATCTTACAAAACTGTAACTCTCTACCAATTGAAAAACTGCTCCTATTTCCCCTTCCCCCAGTCCCTAGCAACCACCATTTTACTTTTCTATGAGTTTGACTGCATCAGATAACTTATATAAGTAGAATCATACATTATTTATCTTTTGTGACTGGTTTATTTAACTTAGTATAAGTCAAAATTCTTTCATGTTGTAGCATATGACAGGATTTCTTGTTTTATAAGGCTGAGTGATATTCCATCATATGTAGATACTATGCTTTCTTTATTCATTCATTCATCAATAAGCATTAAGGTTGTTTTATATCTCTAGACTATTATGAATAGTGTTTCAGTGAACTTGGGAATGCTAATATCTCATTAAGATCCTAATTTTAATACTTTTAGATAAATACCCAGAAGTGGTATTACTGTACCATATCATAGTCCTATTTTTAATCTTTTGAAAAACTTCCATGTTTGGAAATAGGCTAAGAGATGTGAAAAGTTTCAGGGGTTTTGCAGGGCTTTGTCTTGAAGGAATCTGTGTACATGTTAGTTCACAGAATAGAAGCTGCTTCCAACAAGAGAGGCATTGTCAGAGGGTGTTTGCAAAGCAATGTTTATTTTTTGCTGCTGGCCATGACCTTGAGCTTTTTTGCAAGGCAGAAGCTCGGTTTGTGTCCTTGGTGGAGAAGCTGATTAAAGTGCCTACCCAGCAGATAACATGAAGCTGGAACTATCCTAAACTTCAAGGCTATTCCTGCTTCACTCCTGACTACATGTCTCTGTGTATAGAAGAAGTAGATTAGGGTTGTACACAGACTCAATGTTTTTATTTTATACATTTTATCTTTAATTTGTATGCTCAGCTAGGTCTGTTTCTAACTTAGGGATTAACATGCTTATCTTAGACAAATTTTGTAATGGTCTATTCTTGTAGACAGAATTAGGTAAGGGTCCCCTGGAAACCTCAAAAATTGGCTGTACATGTAATTATTTAACAAAAGACAACTATTTGCTGTAACAATAAATATTGATGTGGGACTTAATTCATGGTCTCACAGCTCATAGGAATGCTGGAGACCTCTAACTCCCCCAGTATTTAAAGTGCACTTTTTCTCCATCTCAATCATTTCTTCATCTATATTATTTCTTTATTTCCTATTATTTCCATATCCCTTGCTACGATTCTGTCTTGGGGCTTGTTTTGCTGGGAGAGTAGCTAACTCCCAGCACTTCCATATTGTTTCCTATAGCATTTGCACCAGTTTGCATTCCCACCAACAGTGTACAGCAGGGTTCTAATTCTTCCACATCCTCATCAACATTTGTTCCTTATTTTGTTTGTTTGTTGTTTGTTTTTAAGATAGGGTCTCACTCTGTCACCATTACCCAGGATGGAGTGCAGTGATGACATCATAGCTCACTTCAGCCTTGAATTACTGAGCCCAAGTGATACTCCAGCTTCAGCCTCTTGAGTAACTAGTATTACAACTGCACACCACCACATCTAGCTAATTTTTTAAAACTTATTTTGTAGAGACAGGGTCTTGCCATATTGCCAAAGGTGGTTTTGAACTCCTGGCCTCAAGCCACTTTCTCACCTTGACCTCCTAAAGTGCTGGGATTACAGGCACATTTTTGCTAAAAACCATCCTAACAGATGTGATGTGATATCTCCCTGTGAAATTAATTCACATTTCCCTGATGATTAGTGATTTTTTAAGCATATTCATCATACATTATTATCTGTTGGCCATTTGTATGTCTTCTTTGAAGAAATGTCTATTTAAATATTTAGCCATTGCTAAATCAGGTTATTCATTTGTTTGTTTTGCTATTGAGTGATAGAAATTTCTTATATATTTTAAAATTTAATCCTTTATCATAAATATGGTTTTCAAATATTTTCTCCCATTCCATAGGCTGCCTTTTCACTCTATTGATTGTTTCCTTTGCAAAATTAAACTGGCACAAAGACAGATATAGAGACCTATGAAACAGTATAGAAAGCACAGAAATAAATCCACACACACACACATTCCATCTCCTCATTTTCAACAAGGGTGACTGAAATCCACAATGTGGAAAGGACAATCTCTTCAACAATATTGGGAAAACAGGATATTCACATGCAAAATAATGAAAATGGACTCTTATCTTACACTATACACATAATCAACACAAAAGAATTGAATAATTAAATGCAAAATGTGAAATTATTATATAAAACTACTAGGTGAAAACATAGGGAAAAATCTTCATGACAGTCTTGGCAATCAATGATTTCATGAATATGACAGCAAAAGCACAGACAACAAATGCAAACACAGGAAGTGAGATTATAAAAAACTAAATTCTTATGCTTAAAACAAAGTAATAAATAAATTTGTCAATAAAACACATAAATGCATTTTTCATTGTGATATACATGAGTATATTTGAGAGTCATGGCTATAAAATCTTAGCAGATATTCTATTTTCAGTTTTTTCTTCATATTTATTAGCCTAAAAATTAAATATTGTTAAAGAATTAAATTAAATATTCTTAAAGAATAAACCTATTAATAGGTATGTGATGTTTATTTGCACAGGTGTGTGCATATGTGTAAGTATGTATGTATATGCAGTCATGTGTCACTTAATGATGGGATTGATCATACACTGCAAACCTGTACAGCATGTTGTTACACTGAATACTGTAGGCAATCATAACACAAAGGTAAGTATTTGTGTATAGGGATACTAGGCAACTATTAGAGATTTGCCCAGCATCTCATATGATAAATTATATGCCCCAAAGTAAACCTTATTTTGTTCTCTTTCTAATATATGCATGTACCACTAGACATTTTAAGGGGTAATTTTATTATTACCTCAATGTTTTATGACAACTATAAATATATGTTCATATTACATTTCTTAAAATTCCAGTTAATGGCAAGAGAAAATAGGCAATAGAATTAGTACATTTTAAAAGGTGTGATAATTTCCTTCTTATAATTATTTTATCCTTTTATAATATCTTCAATGGTTGGTTTCTAGCTTAACTGTGATGCCTGGTTCTCAAATAAGTTTACATTTTTGGGGTCACCAATTAGTAAATAACTGCTCGATTTAATTATAATGTAACATAAGTTGAGTTGACTCTTTAGTAAAGAAAAGGCATTTTACCCTTTATGTAGAGTGAGGTAAAACTAAGACATTCATGTTCTATTTTCCCAACAAAGATTTATCTCCCTAACAAACTCGAGTTAGTAGTAACATTAGAATTAATTAATATCAATAATTAAGTTAGACATTGTGGAGAACATTTTTTGAAGCTTCAACGTGCTTGAGTTCTCATAAAGGCAGCAGATTGCCTGGCTTCAACCCCAAGTTCTATCTTTGCTAGGTAGGCAATTTTGAAAGAATTTATTTTTAATTCTTCAAGACTTGGCTCCTTTTTCTCTAAAATAAATGTAGTAATAGTGCCTACTTTACAGATATTTTGAAGGTTAAATGATATAATAAATGCAAAGTGCATAAAATGGCACAGGCATGGAATAACTTTTAGTTTTCATTGTTGATGCTGTTGTTTTTGTTACCATTTTTACAAAGCCTCAGCTATTAGGAATTTTTACTTAAATCAAGACAAAACTTATATTGTGTCAATTATTATTATTTTTTTTCAATATGCCATCTCCAGGAATTTGTTTTTCTTTCTTCTTTTTTTTAATTTCTTTTTATGTTTGAGAATATTATGGGGGTATAGATGTTTTAGTTACATAAATTGCTTTTGCATTGCTTGAGTCAAAGTTATGTGTTCCCATCAATAAGACAGTGTGCATTGTACCCATTAGGTATGATTTCATCCATTCCTTCCTCATCTCTCCCACCTGCATGATTTCCATTGAGTTTTACTTGCATCTGTGCACTTGAGTGCTGATTGGTTAGTTCCAATGTAATATTGAGTACATGAGGTGTTTGTTTTTCCATTCTTGCAATACTTCACTTAGGAGGATGGTCTCCAGTTCCATCCAGTTTGCTTCAAAACATTAATTCATTTTTACAGCTGAGTAGTACTCTGTGGTATAATTATAGCACATTTTATTAATCCACTCATTAGTCGGTGGGCACCTGGGTTGAGTCCACATCTTTGTAACTGTGAATTGCACTGCAATAAAGACTCTAGTGCAAGTGTCTTTTTGATAAAATGACTTCTTTTCCTTTGTGTGAATACCAAGTAATGAGATTGCTGGATCAAATGATAGGTCCACTTTTAGTTCTTTGAGTAATCTCTATACTCATTTCCATGGAGGTTGCACTAGTTTGCCGTACCACCAACAGTGCATAAGTGTTCCTTTCTTTAAATGTGTGTAGGCCCATTTGTTCTAGAGTTTCATTTAATTCTGTTTTTTCGTTTTTGTTTTTTTTTTTTTCTGCTTGGAGGATCTATCTAGTTCTCTCAGTGGGATGTTGAAGTCCCCAGCAATTGTGATGTTGCTGTTTATCACTTTCTTTAGATTTCTTATGGTTTGCTCTATGAATCTGTGGGCACATGTTTTGGGTGCATAAATATTTAGGATTGTTATGTCTTCTTGATGAATTTCTCATTTTATCATTATATATAACTGTCTTTGTCTTTATTATTGTTGATTTGAAGTCTATGTTATCTGATATAAGAGTGGCTACATCCGCTTTCTTTAGATTTCCATTTGCATGGAAAATTTTTTAGATCCTTTCACCTTGAGTGTGAATGAATCTTTGTGGTTTAGATGTACTTTTTGGAGACAGCAGATACTTGGCTTTTGTTTTTTTATCTATTCAGTCAGCCTATATATCTTGGATGGGGAATTCATGCTGTTCATGTTTATTTAAAGGATTAATAAGTTGGATACATTTCTGTTCATCCTGTTTGGTAGAATCTTATTGCTGTTTTACTTCTTAAACCATTAGTTTATATGGGCTTTGAACTTTAGCTTTTGGGTGATTTTACACTGGTGGTTTCTATTGTTATGGTCAATGTATAATGCAGATCTGAGTACTTCCTGCAGGACAGGTCTGGTCTTGAGAAATTCCCTCAGATGTTTGCTTGTCTGAAAAAGTCTTTATTTTTCTTTCATATTTGAATATTAATGTTGCAGAATACAAAATTATAGGCTGGACATTATTCTGTTTAAGAAGACTGAAGATGGGGTCCCAAACTCTTCTGGTTTGTAAGGTCTCAGTTGAGAAGTCTGCAGTTAGTCTGATGGGTATACCTTCATAAGTTCCCTGATGTTTTCACCTTATGGATTGCAGAAGTTCCTCCTTCATGTTAACTTTCACTAATTTGATGACTATATGTTATGGTGATTGCCTCTTTGCAATGAATTTTCCAGGTGTTCGCTGGTGTTTGTTGAGCTTCTTGTACCTCGTTATCTAAATTTCTAGCAAGACCAGGGAAGTTTTCCTCAATTATTCCCTCAAATAAGTTTTTCAATCCTTGTGTGTTTTCTTCTTCACCCTTGGGGAAGCCTATAGTTGTTATGTTTGGCTTCTCTACATAATCTCATATTTCTTGTAATATTTGTTCCTTTCTATTAATACTGTTTTTTATCTTTGACTGACTTATTTAATTCAAAGTCGTTGTATTTGAACTCTGAGAGTCTTTGTTCCACATGGTATAGCCTATTCTTAAGGCTTTCCACTGTGTTTTGTATTTCCATAAATGATTTTTTTTATTTCCAGAAGTTCTATTTGATTTCTTTTAATTTCTTTAGTAAATTTTTCATTCATTTTCTGATTTTTCTTGTGGTTTCTTTGTGTTGGTTTTCCATTTCTCTTGTATTTCATTGAGCTTACTTATAATCCATATTTGGAAATCTTTATCTGTCATTTCAGTATTCTGATTTTGATTGGTTTCCATTGCTAGAGAGCTGGTGCTCCCTTTTGGGGATGAAATTTCACTCTGATTCTTTATGTTTCTGAAGTATTTTTCACTAATTACTTCTCATCTGGAGCAGATTTTACTTCTTATTTTTGGATTTTCTTTTGTTTATATAGGGCTTTTCCCCCTTGCCTCACTTGTATGAGTGTGTTTGTAGCATATGTTGGGCAAGAACCTTTGGCTTTGCTTGTGGGTACTTTGATGGCAATCTAGGTTCTGGATGGATGTTTTATTTATAGATATCCTTTGGTGTAGTGGTTTTCTCAGTTGCCAGTTGTTTGTAGGCTATAGCAATGATAAGCAGGTTCCCTGTATCCTTTTAATGAAGAAGGACAGAGGTCTTTGAAACATTTTCTCTTTCCCCAGACCTGTGGTTTTCTTAACAGTGTGAGTTGTAGTGGCATGCACAGTTTAATCTCTGAGAGAGTAGGTGGTGCTTGTGGGTATGAATTAACCTCACCCTATATGATTAAATTGGTAAATGCTGTAAAGGGTGTGAAAATTGACCTTCCCTGTCAGTGGGTGGCACTTTCAGGAAGGAACAAGCTGCAGTGTTGTTTATGGGTCCTGTGATTGGCTCTAGTTCCTCAAGAGAAGCACTCAAATGTCCCAGGTGGTGGGAATGGCCCTGGAGTTTCAGGCGAATTCTTATTCTCTGTCGCAGTAGAGTTGGGTGGGGGAGTGTGGCTGGACAGGGCTGGATTGGGTGAACTTCCCCTCAGGCTTCAAAAAAGCTGGCTAGTATCTGTTTCAGCAGAGGTCAAAGGTCTGCTCCCAGCTTGTGGGCAAATCCACCAGGGAGGGGCTAAAGTAGCCACACCTAACCAGCAAGTCTGTTTGTAGAAGCAGGGCCATCTGAGAGTCACAATCTGGCAGCCTATAGGAGACCTCACTACTCTCTACTTTCCCCTGCTCTGTAGTTTTTCTCCAGCATCTGTTGGCAGGTAGGACCTCAAATCAGCTGAGGTCCCCCATGACTGTGATGTGGGCCAGGAGATTCCTTGCCCAGGATCTTGGTTTGGCTGAGAGCACAGCCCCCATGTGGGGGCAGGGGTGGCTTATGAGCATGTGGCAGCTGGGACTCACACTTCACTTTCCCCCACCCTGATCTGCCCATGTGGGCTCCCTCACCTCCTGAGACTAATTCACAAATCTCCCCTCTCTGCCCCCGAGCAACATGATCGAGACTTGGGATATCAGATTTGGCCTGTGGATCTGTCTCCAGGTCTCCCAAGATCAATCCATGACAATGCCAAGCATGCTGTTCCTGTATTGGTTATGATGTGCCCAAGTAGGTTCAATGTCCCTCGACCTTGGAGTGTACCCTGCTCTAATGGAGTAATCAGGTAAATTGCATCAGGGAGGGCTGGCAAGTAGGGAGCTTACAGTCCAAGCACCCCTTAGTCTGTTACAAGACCCCAAGAGGAAAGGTCTGAGCCTCACTCTGTGTGGAAGTCTCAGTGTGATGGCTTGTCACTCTCAGCAGGGTGGGTGGCGGAGGAGATGGGGAGAAAAACACATTGAATGGAGGAATACTATCACTCTAGTTGTGTCTGTCCCTCACTCCAGGAGACCACTCACACAGAACCTCTAGGCACAGGAGTCACACAGATCACCCAGGACCCACTGGACCCCTGTGGCTCCACAGTCTGGGCCAATGTCTGGAAATGCATGTGTGGGAGCAAACAAGACAAACCCAGAGGAGTTGAAGACCCCTGGAGAGGACAAAGGCACATGGTATGTATAGAAGCAATATGTTTCCTGCTGTTTTAGCTCAGGTCTGTGGAGAAGGAAGGCGCCTCAGTAGGGCTAGAAGCCTGGCACTCCATCCACAGAAGCTCCCAGCTCATTGACAGCAACACCCAGAGAACTAGTGTGGGCAAAAAGTCTCTCCAACAGCTTGAAAACTCACCAACTTTCAGGGATGCTAGGGAGGGAGGAAAAATCCACTACACTTACTCTTCTTACTGGACTTCAAGCCTCTTGTAGTTTGATTTCTTCCCATACTTTGCTCCTTCCTGTTCTGCTCTGCAATTTCTTCCCATGGAATCTCCTGAAGTTTCTGGCATCCTTCCCTCAGATCCACATCTGATCTCTCTTTATCTGTCTGTTCATTTTTTTCTCTTTCATTTAAAAATTCTCCTTCTTACTGAGACACTTTGGCATCTGGTATCTCTGGTCAGCCATCTTTCTCTGGAATCTTGTTTTTCTTCTTAAAGATAGTCAAGATGAAGTCACATTATTAATAATTTTGGATGAGACTTTATACTAGAAGTAAGACATATCTTAAGGTTCTTTCACAACTTGAGGAATCTGTTGGTTAAAGGTTGAAGTTATCATAAAATTTATTGTTTAAACTAAGACACCTTTGAAAGTGAAAAGGAGTGTTAGTTATCCAAGGACAACAGCCAGGATAAATATGATTGCATTTCATATATGAAACAAGAGGATGGATCAGAAAGTATATGTTAATATATCTTTTTTTGAAAGCTAAAATACCAGTAGGAAACTTTGTGACTGTTCACTCTCAAAGAAGCTGTTATGCTATTACACGTAAAAGGGTAGGGCATAAAAGAAGCATTTGTCCTTGTGTTTAAGTCTGTCCCATTACAAAGAATGTATGATTTAAACAATAATTTTAACTGTAGTTCCCAGAAATGCCCTAGAAATTCTCATGATGTTGTGGGAAAGAAGAGTACATCTTAGAATATTAAAGCATTTATTTCATTCTCTCATTTTATAGATGAAGTTGTGAGTGGAATGCAAAAAAACCTCCCCCAAAGTCATATTACTGTTGGAGCCAGGGTTCTATTATAATTACAAGCCTCTTTCAGCTATATCATGTGCCATAAAGGTTGACAGAAGCCAAAAGGCAGAACAAATAATTGAGGAGGGACTTTATGCCTTACACTGAATCATTTATTATTGAGGGTGGACAGAAAAGTTACAAGAGGTGAGGGTTAAACCCACTTTGCTCCTGTTTTTCAACATTTTTTGGACAGCAAGTCCTAGAGTAATTTAAAAAGAGAGAATCAAGTAAAGTAACAGGTGATGCCAACTTGAACAGAAAGCATAAAGATGCACTATGAACTGCCAAGACTTTCTTTGGGAGCTGTGCTTAATGTGTAGAAAACACTTCATACACAGCTAAGTTTATGCACGTAAGATATTAGTATGTACATAATATTTACACTATTCATGTTACATTTATACCAAAATTTTCTGTATATGATAATAATATTTATATTTTAGACATCTCATCACAGTTTGGTTTTACTAAAGGACATAAAAGAAGTTACCCAGATGAAACTTACTTACATAGAAGATTTTTTTTTTGAGATGGAGTCTCACTCTGTTGCCCGGGCTAGAGTGCTGTGGCGTCAGCCTAGCTCACAGCAACCTCAAACTCCCAGGCTTAAGCAATCCTTCTGCCTCAGCCTCTCGAGTAGCTGGGACTACAGGCATGTGCCACCATGCCCGGCTAACTTTTTCTATATATTTTTAGTTGCCCAGCTAATTTCTTTCTATTTTTAGTAGAGATGGGATCTCACTCTTGTTCAGGCTGGTCTTAAACTCCTGAGCTCAGGCTATCCTCCCGCCTCGGCCTCCCAGAGTGCTAGGATTACAGGCGTGAGCCACCGAGCCTGGCCTACCTAGAAGATTTAAATCACCAAATAAAATGCTGTGAAGACCATCTCAAATTTCTCCAATGTTTCCTTAAGCTCCTCAAATCTAGAAAGGCAATGGCGATGGTATTCTAGGGTAATTGGAGCGTGTGAACAGTCTACTTTATATATACACAAAAGACACTTTTTCTTGCTACAACACAATTTGAAAACATAATTTCAACTTGGTGTTTCTGTTATTAGTTGTATTTAACCAGTGTCAACTGTGCAATATTCATAGGACTTAATAGTTTAGATAAAAGTGGAAATGGTATTTCATGCATTTAAGTATGGAATAATAATAAATGAATCATCTAAAGACATATTTGCAGAAATAAGTCTATTTCTACCTGTTGCTTGCTAGGAATATGCACACATTGTTGGTTTTATACCTCTAAAATCTTGATAAATATATATCTCTTTTTTGAAAAATGATGGAGAAAGAACAATTTCACATGCTAAAAAGTGCTACAAAGTCTTTTTGCTTCTTCATTCTTTGTTGCTAATTATGTTGGAAAAGTTTTCCCCAAGTACATAGATAACTTTAAAAAGTAAGAGTATATTATTTTATTAAGAATATCTGAATATGTTTATATTTATATTTTAGGAAAAACAGGCAAACAAAACACCATGAACAAAGTAAGAGTAAGGAAAATTTGATATCCAACATGGACTTTGTTCCCTCTTCTCCCATAATGAAATTAGCGATCTGTAATGATGCTTTATAAAACAATTCACTGGGAGTTATTTATTCTCACCACACCTTGAGCTATCCAATTGTCCTGTTTTCTATGGGAGTTGTCTCTTCAAATTTAGCAGGTTAAGCACAAAGAAACAATGTGGAGGCTAAAAAGAAAAAGTAATTTATTTAATGAGGTTCAGAAAAACCAACCTCTGCGAATAGGCACTCACACAATATAGAATGTTTCAAGTGTCTACCTTTTCCACTTAATCAGGAAACTATAATTTTTTAGAGATTGAGTCAAATGTCTTCAACACAAGACTCATTAATTCTTCTAGTTGCAAATGTTGTTAAACATTATAATATTATATATGAGTGATTTGACAAACACATGAAAATTCACCTATTCATGTAGGTTTTTTTTTCTCCTTCTGAGTAATTGCTTTGAGACTAGTAGGTATTTCGTTTATGCTGATTTTGCTCAAACTATATCCGAGATTGGCTTTGGACTTTTTATCAGAACGTACCAAATGTTTTTATGTTACCACCAGATCCGTATATTTAAAACATAACTCTCTCTGAATAGCTGGAAATCATTATCAAAATCTACAGTTATATTTAGAATCAAAACCAGTGTCTTCCAAGTTATGAGATTAATTTATATGTGTAAGTCAGAAATTTTCTCCACTGGCGATTGTCAACAAGATTAAAAATCTTTAGAGTTGTGATATTACCATCATAATAAAGGTCATTTAAGACCTAAAAGGTAAATTATTATTTAGTGTTATAAATTTTTTATTTGTGTAAAAGTCCACTTAACTTATTTAAAAAATAATTTGATTAATGTACATATATGTATGTACATATAAATACATATATGTAAACTTATATATAATCACAAGTAATAAAGTACTTGAGGATTATAGAATAATAAAATTGGGAATTATTTAATATAGTCTATCATATTCTATTTTTGAAACATGATGTATACATTTTCCTATTAAGAAAGGGAGAAATAAATGAAGATTTATAGGTTATTATAACTTTATTAATAATATTATAAAATAAAAAAATCTAAATATACAGAAATAGAAGATGAGAAATTTTGCAGCTCTTAAAAATGCTTATGAAACACATAATGCTGTAAGAAATTGTTATAATTCTTGCACAAATGTGGATATGAACTGAATGAAAAATGTAAGTGCACCAATGTATTTATTTAAGAGTGGAGAGATACAATATTAAGGATAGCTATTTCTGTTGTGGCAAAGGGAGGAGATTGTGAGTGACATTAATTTCTTGAATTTATTTACTTGTTATGATATGTTCTCAACAATGAGCATGTATTCCTTTTCTACCCAGGGGAATGGGGCCTGCAGCTGTGATTAACTAAATTTTTAAGAGAAGATAAACAAAGAGATTGAGAACACAGATATTGACTCTATTAGTTCAAAACTCTGCTCTTGCAACCAGCTTGCATATAGTGTCTGGATTTTTTAAGAACTGTTACTCTGTGGATAAATTCTTGTAATAAAATCCCCTTGAAAAATTGCAGGGGTTTAAAACAGACTTTAACCTCTGTAGTGCATTTCTGTCCAATTTCTCCAATTCTTCCCTTTGCCTGCCCAAGGTCACCATTTTGTCTACTTACAAGGATAGCCCAGTCTTGACCTTCTTTCTCCCTGACAAAGCCTACATTATTTAGTATTACATCAAATTAATTTGGAGGAAATTCAATATTTTTATAAGAAGTAAATAATTGCTACTAACTGGCAATAAATGGCATATTTCAACATCTGGAATGTGTTTACTTATTGACAGAGAAACTTCTGGCCCAAATAATCTTTTATTGAATTTGAGTAATTTTTTTATATCCTGGAGATTGCTCCCCACCTAACTGCCTTTGTGTGTTAAAATTCATTTCTAAAACTGAAGGACAGCTGAAACAAACCCCTAGCCATATGGTTCTTTTCACATAAATCTTTCTTTAATAAAATGTATACATTTTCTTATTCCAAAGAGTTTCACCCAACAGCAAAAGCAACAAATCTCTTAATGTTCCTCTCCCCAATATAAAGCTGATTTACTTACTTAGTTTTTAATGTTAAGTCTATTGAGGTATGATTTATCTACTGTAGAATTCACCATCTGTTGACTTCCTCTTTTGACTAAGATAAAGTAACAAGGATCATATTTACATTTTGCCTGAAACAACTTAAAATCTGGAAGTAAAATTATACAAAACAATGTTTTTTTAAATATTGAGCACCAGGCAGTGCAGGACTGTGATCCATGAGAGAGGGCAAACAAATAAAGTGAACCCTATGATTGCCCCAGAATACCAACTGGAGACAGTTCCCAGGCTACCAGGGGAAAGTTAGGAAGAACCTGTTAGGTTTTATCTGTTGAGTGGATGGCACTAAAAAATCCAAGGAGAATATATAGATAAAGTTTTCAAAGCAGAGAACCAGAGTGGAGAAATTTCCAGAAAGAGTTTTAAAGATCTGCAAGTGTCCTTTTAGTGACTTCAGCTAAGTACTATCACCACATGCAAGTAAGTAGGCTTCCTAATGCCAAGGAAATATTATAATTCATACACCCACCTCCCTTATTATCCACAGGAAGATGGATTGAGTACTTAGAGGATACTCCTTAGTAATGGGGCAAAATAAACTCTAGATTCAAGTTCTTCTGCTCCAGCCCAACACAGCTGTAAAAAAAAAAAGTTTCAAAAATATTTAAACTAAAATTGCATTCCAGAACAAAGTTCAAAGGTGTTTATATGAATACAAAAATACCTAATACTCAACAAGATAAAAATTATAATGTCCAATAGCCCATCAAGAATTACTAGGTGTAAAAAGAAGAGGAAAATTATGACCCATGATGAGAAAAAAGGAATCAATGAAAAGAGAACTAGAAGGGTACAGATGACAAAATCAATGAACAGGGTCTTAAAAGAATTAATACAATTATATTTCACATAAGAAGGCAAAAATAGTTTGACTTTATTAACTGTATTAAATCTATTAAATGTATTAAATGTATTAAATCTCAAATATATAGAGTTTCTGGGTTTGGGTCTACACTTAATAAAGTGTATATATATATACACTTTGGGTCTACACTTAATATAAGTGTATATATATAAATCTCAAATATATGTAACACATATAACTTATATAAACAAAATATAATTTAATAAATATGAAAAATATTTCTGATATGAGATGTACTATATACTGAATATGATTATCAACAAGTTAGATAATGAAGAAAACAGGTCAATAAATTTAAAGACACAGAAATGAAAACTGCTGAAAAAATATTTCAAAAGACAAAAAAAGGCCATTAATCTTTTATTAACTAACTTAAAGAAATCTAATATCAATAAATGAAATTATGACAAAAGAGGAGTGAGAGAAATGATGGTAGAAAATTATCCAAATGTGATAAAAAATAATGTGTACCTTCAATATCAAGAAGATCAATGAATTGCAGGCACAAGAAACATAAAAAAACACAATTAATATTATAATAAATTATTTAAAACAATAATTAATAGAAAATCTTAAACTCACCCATAGGAAAAAATATAATTTATATACACATGAACCAAGATAAGAATGACAGAATTTTTTTTTGTCAATTGAAAGAATGTAAGCCAAAAGACAGTGCAGGAACATTTTTAAATAACTGGAACAAAAAAGAAGGTAACAGTATGAATGATATATCTGTGAAAGTATTCATTCCACTTTTTGAATCTTTTTGAAGGAAATTGTGTGTGTGTGTGTGTGTGTGTGTGTGTAGTTAACCTTCGAACAACATGGGTTTGAACTGGATCAACTTCTGTGAAAATTTTTTTCAATAAACATATTGGAAAGATTTTTTGAGATTTGTGATAATTTGAAAAAACTTGCAGATAAAACATGTAGTCTAGAAATATTGAAATAAATTTTTAAAAAGAGACAATTATTCTAAATGAAGTATCACAAGAATGGAAAAACAAATGCCACTTGTATTCATCATTAAATTGGAACTAATTGATCAACACTTATGAGCACATATGGAAATAACACTCATTGGAAATCAAGCAGGCATAAGGGGGTAGAGATGGGGAAATTTACACCTAATGGGTACAATGCACACTATTTGGGTGATGGACACACTTATAACTTTAACTCAAACTCTACAAAAGCAATTCATGTAACCAAAATGTTTGTATCCCTGTAATATTCTGAAATAAAATAAAATAAAAAATTAAAATCAGTTCCCTATGGGGAATGGTTATATTTGGATGGTAGATTGAGAAAAGACAGAAAATTCTATACTTTATAATATGTCTTTCATCCTGTCTTTAATTTTTAATATTTTTATCCATGCATGTATGTTACATTGGTTAAATATGTTTGTCAAGTGTTTAAAAGAAGACTACAGAATAAACTATTTCAACTGTTAATAAATTGTTCTTTCTTTAAAAAAATGTATGCCATGAACTTATAAAATATATGTGAACACTAGTCTATTTTATAATTTACTACAATAAAATATCATCTCAAATATTTATAATTTATTTGTGTGGGGAACATTCTAAATCCATTCCTTTAGTTATTTTGAAATATATAATATATTATTGTTAATTACAGTCACATTATTGTGCTACTGAACCCTAGATTTTATTCATTTTAACAATATTTTTGTGCACAATAACCTTCTCAGCCTGTTGTAATCATCATTCAACTAGCTCCATGAAATCAATTGTTTCTAGCTCCCACATATGAGTGAGAAGATGCAATACTTGTTTTTCTTTGCCTGGCTTATTTCACCTAACACAATGTTCTCCAGTTTCACCCATGTTGTTGCAATGACAGGATTTCATTCTTTTTTATGGGTAAATAATATTCCATTGTGTGTATATACCACATTTTCTTCTCTCTCTCTCTCTCTCTCTCTCTGCCTCTCTCTCTCTCTCTCTCTCTTTTTTAGGCAGTCTTGCTCTGTTGCCTGGGCTAGAGTGCTATGGCATCAGCCTAATTCACAGCAACCTCAAACTCCTGGACTCATGCAATCCTCCTGCCTCAGCCTCCCAGGTAGCTGGGATTACACGTGCATGCCACCATGCGGGGCTAATTTTTTTCTGTTTAGTAGAGATAGGATCTTACTCTTGCTCAGGCTAGTCTCAAACTACTGAACCCAGGCAATTCTCCCATTTTGGCATCCCAGAGTGCTAGGATTATAGGCATAAGCCACTGCACCCAATGGGTCAATATCACATTATCTTTATGCATTCATCCATTGATAGATACTTAGGTTGATTCCATAGCTATTGTGAGCAGTGCTATGATAAAATAGGAAAGCAGATATCACTTTGATATACTGATTTCCTTTTGATATATAACCAGTAGTGGGATTGTTGAATCAAATGGCAGTTCTATTTTTAGTTTTTTGAGGAATCTTCAAACTATTTCTGTAATGACTCTACTACTTTACACTCCTAACAAACGTGTACAAATATTCTTCTTTGCAACTTCCTCACCAGCATCCACTATTTTTCTGTCATTTTGATGAAAAACATTTTAATTGGGTTGAGATGATATCTCATTGTAATTTTGATTTACATTTCCTGGTGATTAGTGATGTTGAGAATTTGTCTTATCCTTGCTGGCCATATGTATTTCTTCTTTTCAAAAATGTCTGTTCAGAACTTTACCCCTTTTTTTTGAGTTCCCTAAATAGTCTTTTTATTAATCCCTTGTCAGTTGAACAGCTTGCAAATATTTTTTCCCTGTCTGTAGGTTGTCTCTTCACTTTCTTATTTGTTTCCTTTGCTAGGAAGAAACTTTTTAGCTTAATATGATCCAATTTGTCTATATTTACTTTCATTGCCTGTGCTTTTGTGTTCTTATTAAAAAAATCTTTGCCCAGACCAATATCTTGGAACATTTTCCCAATTTTTTTCGAGTAGTTTCATAGTTTCAGGTTTTACATTTAAATCTTTAATCTATTTGATGATTTTACTTTTATATATGGTAAGATGTAAGTGTCTATTTTCATTCTTCTGCATACGCATATCCAGTTTTACCAGCACCATTTATTGAAGAGATTTGTCTTTTACTACTTGTTTTTCTGTATGGTCATTTATATTGAATTAGCCTCAAGTTCACTGATTATTTTCTTAGTTGTATTGATAATAGTAAACAATATTTCAAAGGACTTTTCACTTTTTACTGTATATTTTCTTTCTGGAATTACTTTGATCTTAGTCATCATTTCTCTGCTAAAATTGATCATCTGATCATTCATGTTGCCAATATTTCACAAGATCTTTAACCTAGCAATCATAGTTATGATGATAATGATGGTTTGACTGTCTCTGATACTTCAAATATCTGAGGAATCTCTGAGCTTGGTTCTGTTTACTGCTCTGTATATTGGCAGTGGGTTGCATTTTCTTGTTTTTTGTGTATTTCATGGGCTTTATATTTTATTGAATGTCTGACATCATATGTAGAGCAGGAGAAATTGAAAATATATATATATATTTATGCCTAGAAATAAACATGTCTTTATCTGCTAAATCATTACACTGGGAGATTGGATCAATCTAGTCAGATGTTAAGCTGGGTTTCAGTTTTTGTGTTGCTATGTACATTTTCAGTGTCTCAGCAGTTTCAAATTTCTCCATCTTTGTATGATTTAGGATGACTGACTGTACGTTTTAATTAATGTTCCCGTTTTATCCTCAACTTCCATTCTTTCTTGTGTACTTGTGCCACCAAAGTGTTCTTTCTCACTGCACTTGCTCCTCTCGCAGTGGTAGACGATTTGTGCTGTTTATTCAATGTTTATTAGCTTGGTGTCCAGCACAATGGCTGTTAGATGTCATGACTCAGCCCCAATTTTAGGCAAGATATGTTTACTTGTATATCAGTATAAGGTTTTCTCAGTGATATTGTTCCTCCTTCCTATGTCAGTCAAAAATGTGCCTTATAATTTTTGAGACATATGCAGGCAAGTTTCCATCCACTTCCCAAGGTTTGAAATATTTCTAGTGGTATTTGTATATGTAGTAGGTAGATGCCTGCTATGGATTGAACTATGTCCCCTCTAAAATTGATACATTAAAGCCCTAAACACTGATGTAACTATATATGGAGATAGGGCTTTTAGGAGATAATTAAGGTCAAATGAAATCATAGAGTGGGGCCCTAATTTGATAAAAATGTAGCTTTATAAGAAGAGGAAGAACTCTAAATCTCTCTCTCTCTCTCCAGCCCCCCATGCTCTCTCTTTCCCCACCATGTGAGAACACAGAAATACTTGCTCTCTGTAAGTCCAAAGTAGATCCCTCACCAGTACCTGACCATAATAGTACCATGGCCTTAGCATTCCAGTTTCCGTAACTATGACAGATTACATTTCTGTTGTTAAAGAACCCAATCTTGGTGTTTTGTTATGGCAGCCAGATCTAAAACAATGTCCATATCTTAATCCCTGGAACTGTGAATATGCTGTGTTAAATGTCAAAAGAGACATTGCAGATATGGTAGGGAGGTTATCCTGAATTATCCAGGTGGGCTTTTGTAATCATATGAGTCCTTAAAGTTGCAAATATTTCCTGGCTGTGGTCAGATAAATAATAATGGTAGAGGGTAATATAGAAATTTGTCTTGCTGTCTCTAAAGATGGCATAAAGCTCCAAGAACCAAGGGATGAATGAGATTTCTAGAAGCTGGAAAAGACAAGCAAATAAAGTATCCCTTAGACCTTCCAGAAAGAATACAGCTCTGCTGACACTGATTTTGTTTCAATGAGACCACTGTAGGATGTCTGATCTACTTCTCTGAGATACAAAGTTTGTAGTATTAATAATTTTTTCATAGAAGCAATGAGAAATCAACACTGCTTAGAATTATGTGTCCATGATTGTTTCTTAGCCCTGGCCCTATACCTACCTAATGGAGAGGTTTTTGTTTGTTTTATGTTCTTCTCTAAGCAACAATAGGTCTTCAATTGTGTCCTAAGGGTAAAAAATGCCTGCTGTCCCTTTCTCTTAAAGTTTTCCTTCTTTAGAAGAGAATGCTCAAGGTGGGATTCTGTGCCTTTATTGCATTCTCTTCCTCAGACTTGAGCCACAAAGGGAGACTCCCCAGTTTTCTTTCGTTTGGCCAATCTTTTTCACCAGTCCATATTAGTGAGAAATGGACACTACTCAATTTCCCACCCTGAGTGATACCTGGCTACTGGCAACCACTCTTGCAGTTAAGCACTAAAGGTCATTACTAGTTTAACAACCAGAGTCAATATACTCAGAAAATCAAGTAGAAGTAAAGACCAAGACACAGTTTACTGCCCAGGGTCAGAATCAGCTGTCTCTATATCAATAGAGCATCACATTTACATTTTGATATCTGATTACCAATATAGAAATACCAGTAGTAGTCCGTCTTAGTTTGGGCTGCTATAACAAAGTACAATAGATTGGGTGGTTTATAAACAACAAAAATTTATTTCTTTCAGCTCTGGAGGTTGGAAGTCTGAGACCAGCATGACAGAATGGTCGAGTTCTGGAGAAGGCCCTGTACTGTGTTGCAGACTGCTGACTTCTTGTTTTATCATCATATGGAGGAGAGAGTGTGAGAAAGCTCTCTAGGGTCTTTTTTACTAGACACTAATCCCATTCATTAGGGTTTTACTCTCAAGACCTAATTACCTCCTAGAGGCCCTATCTCCTAATACCAACACATTGGGGGTTAGAATTTCAACAAATGAATTTCTGGGTAAGGGCACACACATTCAGTCCATTGCAGAGTTCTTCTAAATAAGGGATTAAAACAATGTGTGGACACAGATGATTCTAACTAAGCCTGCAATTTTAATTGTAAGATTGAATATAGTGGATGTATAGTTCTCTCTTTATGAAGGAAGCTGAGGAATATGTGTCAGAGCAATCAGAAAGGGTAGAATGAATCACAGTTCTTTACCAAATGTCCCCAAGTTTTTGGTGAACAGATTTAGGAACTAGAACAAAAGCTCATTAATAAAATAAGTACAATTGAAAACATAAATCAACAAGAAAGTTACAAAGCATAAAAGAAAACACTTATTGAAACATCTATGTTTGTGTCATGGTCTGAAAGTTTGTGTCCCTTTGGGATGTGGCGAGCATTGTAGGGGGGATGGGCATACCTCTAACCCTTCTTAGGGAGAGGCAAAGATATACAATGTATCCAAAATGTAAAAAAAAAAAAAATCTTATGTTGGACGGAGGGCAGGCGGGAGGGGGGAGGAAGTGTAGAGTTACATAATGTGTGCCTTGCCTGGGCCACCTGGGGATTGGATTGGCTTGAAGCTCTGACATGTGGGGGGGGAGGGGTGGTAGGGGCAATGTATGTAACCCTAACAATATTTGTACCCCCATTATATGATGAAATAAAAGCAAAAAAAAAAAAAAAGCCATATCTTGAAATCTAGCCTCCATTGTGGTAGTACAAAGAGGTAGGGTCTTTGGGAGGTGATAATGGGATTAGTGTCCTTATGAAAGACTGTGGAGGGAGCTTGTTTTTCCCTTCCACCATGTTAGCATGCAACGACAAGTCACCATACATGGAGAAAGCACCATTTATGAAGCACAGAGGAAGCCCTCACCAAATCTTCTGGAGTTTGGATCTTGGACTTCTCAGACTCTAGAAATGTAAAAAATAAATTTCTGGTGTTTATAAGCCACTTAGTTTATAGTATTTTTGATATAGCAGCCTGAATGGATAATTTGCTCTTATCTGTATTATTTGTCAGTTAACACAAAGGAAAGTTCATAACAATAATATCAGCACCCTTAATGTAGTAGGTATCGTGTTCAATGAAATCTTCAGAGCTTTTACATGCATTATTTTATTCAATGATAAAAGCCATGATTATAATAAATAAATGGATTTTTACATTAAAAAGTTAAGTCATACCTGTAGTTCCTATAATTGACTCCATCAGATATATTAACTGAATCTAACTTATTTGTCTCCTGGATTCTCTTTGATTTCTATACTCATTTTAAAGAAATATCCATTTTGTCTGATATTAACTTCCCAAGATCATATTATTTTCACTGTAGTCTTTAATGTATTTGAAGACATCACAAGTTTATATTACTATCATATATATATATATATACTCATATCTAGAAGGATAATGTAGGGATTTCACAGATCATTATTCACTTTAATTGCCTATATATAAATGCTTTCCAATATCTTTTGCAGCATTTATAAATTTATTTTAATTATTACAGCAATTAGCCTCAGTCATACTTGTTAGTTTATTTGTATTTTTCTCTTGTTTGGTGTTAGATTTTAGTTGATATAACTTACAACTAAAACCTCAGTTATTTATAATTGCTTTTAAGATATTTTCTGTGAAGTAAAATTGTCTATGTATCAATCAACCTACAAAACACTTTTATGCATTTTATATATTTTATTCTTAAGTTCAAATTATTTTAAAGTCAGAACACTTATTGTAGATATTTTTCTCAATAAGTTATTTTCCAAAATTATTTTTAAAAACTTTTTTTCTCCCATTCTGTAGATTGTTTGCTCTCATGATAGTTTCCTTGGCTGTGCAGAAAATACTAACATGTTACACATCCAATAAAGGGCTGATACCTAGAATATATATATAGAACTCGGGAAAATCAGCAAGAAAAAATCAAACAACCCTACCAAAAAATGGGCAAAGGACATGAAAAGAAACTTTTCAAAAGAAGATAGGCTAATGTCCAACAAACATATGAAAAAATGCTCAACATCTCTAATAATCAGGGAAATATAAATCAAAATTACGATGAGATAAGATATCACTTATCTCCAGTGAGAATGGATTTTATCAAAAAGTCCCAAAACAATAAATGTTGGCATGGATGCGGAGAGATAGGAACACTCATACACTGCTGGTGCGACTGCAAACTAGTACAACCTCTGTGGAAAGCAAAATGACGATACCTCAAAGAACTACAAGTAGAACTACCATTTGATCCAGCAATCCCATTACTGGGCATTTACCCCCCAAAAACAAAAGAAATTCTTTTAAAAAGACATCTGCATGCGGATGTTTATAGCAGCACAATGCACAGTTGCAAAGATGCAGAAACAAATCAAGTGCCCATCAATACATGATTGGATTAATAAAATGTGGTATATGTATACCATGGAGTTCTACTCACTCACAAAAAACAATGGTGATATAGCACCTTTTGTAAATCTTGGATAGAGCTGGAATCCATTCTATCAAGTGAAATATCACAAGAATGGAAAAACAAGCACCAAACGTACGCACCATCAAATTGGTATTAACTGAACAACACTTAAGTGCACATTTAGTAATAACATGCATCGGGTGTCGGCAGATGGGGGGGTATATTCACACCTAATGTGTGCAATGCGTACCGTCTGGGGGATGGACATGATTGAAGGTCTGACTCGGGTGGGGCAAAGGCAACATACATTACCTAAACATTTCACCCTCGTAATTTGCTGAAATAATAAAAAAGTAATAAAAAAATAAAAAATAAAACCTTTTTTATTACAAACCAAGCCCTCACACAGTATATTCAATAATGCCAATTATTTTAGTTTTTTCAGCATTTTTTTAAATAAAACATATTATATATTGTTTCCCAGGAAATTTACTAACTGTGATTCTTCAGGATAAATGGTTTATTCTAGAATGGATTTTCAGTTGACCAGTATATAGCAAGGTCATTAAAGAAAAATAAGGATGGACACAACATTTTCCTTTCTCTAGTCCTCAGAGAATACTTGTCCTGCATGATTTCCTCAAGATAATGACAAATGGTTCATCAATGACATCTGACATTTTCTTAATTACCCTGAGGGCACATGACATGAGGATGTTCTGATTTGAATTCTTCCAATTTCTTCAGGAGATATTTCTCATTTCAGCCTAGTTCTCATTCCATGCTCCAGGCAACAGGTTTCTTCCAACATTAAAAGCTTTATGGCTGGCTATTATTAGTGTTTCTCCTTACCTGTCAAAGTAAGGAAATTTCCTCTGACTTTCCCCCTTTTTTTCCCTTAATATATTCACAAACTTTTTTTGTCCGGGGGATAATTTTTTTATGGACAATGTTAGGGACATCTTCCCTCTATTTCTGGACTTCCATACATATAGATTTTATTAGACATTTCAGCTTTTTCATCCAACTTTGAATTCTCTATGGTTTATATGTAGTCTTCTTAATCAATGATCAATTATTAAGTTTCAAGGCATATTTTCACATTTAATTTTGCGATACAATAGTATTTCTTATCAAAATAAATTTCAAGTATGTGAAATTCTAAACTACTTTTCATTATACTCAGGCTATAATTTTGTCTGGACAAGGGATATTGCCAGAGTTTCATCAGAAACATTCCCTTCATGAGGATGAAATTACTGGTTTTGGAAACCAGAAGATATGGGTTTAATTATGTCTGTTTGAGACCCTGTAAAAAATCTAATCACCCTTGTATTCTGTTTCAATATGTAAGAAACACAGCTAAGAATCTCTGCCTGAAATAACTCATAAAGGAGAGTGCATAGAAAAGCACTTTGTAGCTCATAAAGCTATAGACAAGTGTAGTATATTCCTTTTAAAAAATGCATTCTGTAAAGTACAAATAAGGAAAAGACACTTTCTAAGAAATTGAGAAAAACTGTTGAGTTCACGTTTTCCTAACTTGAATTTCTGTAGTGTTTATAGTTATCCTCTGGAAACTCTATTGTACAATTTATTTAGTCAGATGTTACAGGGGATAGGAAAGATCCTGCTTTTGTAGCTTTATACTGTAAAAATGGATAATCACTATGTCATTCCCTAAGGGAGTAGGAGGCTATCAAAAGCTCTTCCCACACAACTCTCCCCAGCTGAGTTGATACATATACCTTTTCAGTTCAATGTCAAGCTCCCATTTGAACTCTGTGTCAGTTGAACAGCTCCTCAAGTTTCCTTATAACTTTCATTGCTAGTTTGCTTGCTGATGCTGCGATGTTGCCACTTGCTGTATTCTCACTTCCTATGCCCATGGCTAAAATTCTGGCACAAATATCAGATGATCAAAAAGCCATGAAATGTTCAAGTCTTACTGGGAGGCTGTCTCTTTTTAATATTTCACATTTTCATTACATGTTGTTAGGCCAGACATTGTATAATATAAAACAAAGCTTTATATAAGGGGCTTCAGAATTTCTTTAGAATAACAGATGAAAAGTGATAATATGTTCCAAATTTGATACATCTGCATTTTTATAAAATTAATATCAATGATTAAATAGCTAAAATGAAGTCATAAGTAAAACTAAATACAGGTTGTTTTTTTTTTAGTTGTTATGGACATGGTTTTTCCTTTTTCAAGATAATTACTTGGAATTTTATTATTTGTTGGATAAGTATTAATGCTGGGCTTTGAGTAATTCATTTGACTTCTTTCAAACTCCATCTTCTAAGCTGTAAATGGGATTAGTAATATTTACCTGATACAAATTCTGTGACTAGTCATTGAGATATAATTCAGTAAAGAATTTTAAATGAATATAATAAATAATAATTGACATATATTTCATCCTCAGCAAGATGTATAGAATATATACAAAACAAAGCTGTAGGCAAAAATGGAAGACATTGGGCTATTCTATCAAAGAATATATATAATATATAATTGTGGCCCAAAGAACTATTTATACTATACAAGAACAGAATACATAAACATAAATTTACTAAATTTTGTGGCTCAATTATTACAACCATATATACAAGGAGATTAAGATCAATAACATCTAAAGTAGTAGGAAAAGTTCCACAGAGATTTCTTGAGAGGCTTGAGAGTATATAGCTTTGAGGTAGGCAGAGGCGTAGATGGAGAAACTCACAGGTAAATGAAGTAGCATTCAAGAATGCATAAATGCAAAATAAGTGGGTCAATATACAGTAAGGAGGATATTAAGTTGATATAAACAAAAATAACTTTGAAAATAGAATTAAATATCTTTGCATAGGTAAGATCAAATCAGCTTAATACATTTAGGGGGATGAGAAAGATAAAATAATGAGATTTTGAGCAATGGAACTGCCTAAGATTTTTTTCTGGATATTTCAGATTTAAAAATAAAAGAATAGTCTAGCAATGATGAGAAGAGATATTAGACTGAGGAAAGTAGTCTCATATGAGTAGTAGACTTATAACCTATGAGTCTGTGGTACCTATTTATGTTAAGGTTGTGGTGTTACATACTAAAGTATTAGCAGTGAAAATAGAGAAAATGAAAACACTTAACTCACAAGAAAACAATAAGACAGCTAAAACTAAGTATCAGCTTCTGATATTGGCAGAAACTAGAAAAAATCTCATTGCGACTCTTCCCCGAGAATTACACCATTTCTATATGGGGAGAATCTGTTAAAAATCAACACTAGCTAATAGTCATGAAAAGAAAAATAGTTCACTGAAAAGGAAACATAATGTGTATGTACCAGAAAGGAAGAATTTCTTTGTTCTGACAATGATGGACTGAAATGTTCAGACATTACCTGATTTTTTTTAAAGCTTCAGCCTGTGAAACTCTCATTGTCTGTCTCTCTGAGTAACTAAACAGGATTCAACAACATGGAGCCCTCAAAAGTTGGGGTCTGGGCTTATTTTGCAAAATTGCTTTCTGCAAGATATACTTCTAAAAGCAGTTGTCAAATCAAACAAGGCTGCATTGACTACAAGCTATTGAAAGCAAAAAGACAAACATAAAATAAATGGTTGACCTGGCTCAGTATTGCAGTGAAGGAAAGCTACGCATGTCAGTCATGGCACCATACAATTCTCCTGAGAACAGATAAAACATATAGGAGGAGAGGGAAAAAATAAAAAAAACTAAAACCTGGAAAAGGATGTAAAGACCAAGGAAAGAAATAAAACCCAGTGGAAGACAAAAGGCAGGCACAACACAATTGAAACGACTGATTCATTTTTATATAGTAGAAAATTCAAGCATTCATTTCCCCTTCCTTTCAAGTAGATCACCTTAAGGCCATACTGGTTCACAGAAACAACTCAAAAAGCACAGCAGAGCAACAAGAGCATCTGATGAAGAAAGGAATCAATGAAGACAAGCTGGTTTAACTTTGAAGAATTATTAACCACCAGAAAAGTCAAAATGCTTAAGAAACAGGGAGATGTAAGTCAAAGAGGAGAGTGTGAAAGATTTATTTTTAAATCCAGTTGACATGCCAGTTTACCCAGTCAAGAACTAAGGTAATAGCTTAAAACATCTTGGGAACTTTTCTATGAAGTGTGGTAAAACAGGAATAGAAAGGGCTTGCCAGCTCTGTAGGTATTCACATACTTATTGAATCCCTTATTACCCAAAGGCATCTTTTTATTATTTTTTTTAAATCTGATGATCTTTGTTCACTGCTGCTAAAAAATTTAATATTGCTTTAAAAGTCATACTGAATCTATGATGGTTAAGATTAGAAAAAGCAATCCTTTCCGATGAGGGGTCTCTGTGTTTGCTTTTCAATTATATCCTTTATGCAACTGGACAACTGGCACTTCTTACTTAGAAACAAAGCCTGTGGCTATTTTCACCACATTTAAAAAGAGTTTTGAAAATGATTTAATCATAATAAAAGCCCAGCAAAATAATAACTTTACATTTAGCTTATGGAAGCATGGCAGAAGCATCTTATGTACATATTTAACTCTATGAAATAAGACAATGTGCTTGAAAATATAATGTTTCCTCAATTGGTATTATTTTTCAGAAATATTAAATACCTAGCATATTAAATATGATAGGTATTTTCAGGAATATTAAATACCTTTCATATATTACATTAAATTTTTAAGTATACTACATGTGATTAAATTTAGTATCTTCGTGAAACATAGGACATACAAAAATATACGAATTATAGCCCCTCTATATCCACAAAGCTTTTTTGCCATCTCCCATATTTCTCCTGGGACCCATCACTTCCTCTGGAGTGATCAGGGATATATATTCTTCTAAATCCACCTATTTTAGGTTAGGAGGACATTTGAGCATTCCTTCAGTTTTCCCTTGCCACTGCCACACATTTCTTCTTTCCCATCCTCATATAAATCCCTGTTTCTTTTGGGCCTCATGTCCAGCTCTACCACCCCTATATTCCTTCTCCTACTTAGTGTAATCTGCTAACCTCCTAGTCACTCCTCTTCAGTTTGGAGATGCATGGCCTGTGTTCTTGTCTATCTCAACACCAGTGTCTTCCTGGGTGACATAATTTTTCACTTGGATGATGCATACAACATCCCATATAGTCATCCACTTGAGTAAAAAACTTTCCCTTCATTTGCAATTAAGCTATATCCTTTTATGCCTAGAGACTAGAGCTTTATCATTTTCCCATATATACATATTTCATGATTTTACCTCTGAAAAAATAAACTTATTCATCCCATTCTAACTAAAATTCCACATTGTTTTGCTCCCTGAAATCAGTTACTCTCTTTTCAACTTTCTTTCTACCTAATAGTCTTCTCCATTCCCATGACAGCACTGCTATCTTATTAAATCATTTTTCACTTTTTTAAACTTCTGACCCGATAGTATCTTTATTGATTCTCAGCAGATGATTTGTATTCTTAATTCAAAGACAGTGAGAAAATAATTAAATGGAAAAACCTTCAACGTTCTTCCTTCAAACTGAAACATACATTTTCCCTCCATCTTTTTATGGTTTTGTTTTTCTGTTTTGTTTCCATATTCTCCTGTTTCATGAATTTCTACTCAAATACTAGTCAGGTTTTAGCTTTGATAGCCTGACCCCATCTCTCCATCCAATCGGAGTCAAGTGCCTCTTCCTTTTGTTTCCAAAGCATCTTATAATTCCTCTTTATTTCAATATATCTACAAACCTATTGCAATTAAATTAACATATTAAATTAAACTAACATATTAAATTAGCTGAACCCTTCATTCTACCCAGCAGATTCTAGAATATTCATTTGTATATATACACATATGTATATATATAACATATGTATATGTGTACATATTTATATATATTAATAAGCATGTTGTTTTTCTTGTTAACATTTCAATAAATGATACACAGTTCATTCTAAGAGTGAATTAAGTCTTCACACTTCTTAATGAAGTCTTTATTCAAAAGAACATCATCATACTTTTAGTAGATTTTTAGTACACTTTTAGATTTATAGGAAAATTGATAAAATATTCAAGTTCACATAAGCAGAGCACTCAATTTATGTTATTATTAATACCTTATTTTAATGTGATATATTTGTTACAATTAATGAACCAATATTAATACACCATTTTCAAGTAAAGTTCACAGTTTACTCATATTCTCTTAGTCTCTTAGTTTTTATCTAATTTCCCTTTTCTGCTTTAGGACTCCATCCAGTGTAACACATTATGTTTAGTTTAGTTTAGTAATGTCTCCTTAGGCTCCTTTTGACTAGAATAATTTCTCAGACTTCTCTTGTTTTTATGACTTTGACAATTTATCACCTGGCTGAGGTAGTGTTTGTGAGATTTTTCCACTACAAAGTTACTCCCTTGCCCCTTTTCCTTCTACTCTTTGAGAAAAAATAGCTATTCACAGCCCACACATAGGAAGTAGGAAGGTAGTCTTGTTCCTTAAGGAAGGAGTATCTATATAAAGGCACACCTCAGAGATATTGTGGGTTCTGTTCCAGAGCACCAAATTATGTGAATATTACAATAAAACAAGTTATGTATTTTTTATTTGTTTTCCCAGTACATATAAAATTTATTTTTCCACTATACTGTAGTCTATTAAGTGTGCAATAACATTATGTCTAGCAATGTACATACCTTAATTTAAGAATACATGCTAAAAATTCCTAACAATCATCTGAACCTTCAGCAAGTTATAATCTTTTTTGCTGGTGGAGGCTTTTGCCTGGATGTTGATGGTTACTGAGTGATCAGGTTGGGGATTGTTGAATGTTGGGATAGCAGTGGAATATTCTTAAAATAAGACAACTATGAAGTTTGCCCCATTGACTGACTCTTCCTTTCATGAAAGATTTCTCTGTAGCCTGCAATGCTGTTTGATAGCATTTTACCCACAGTATAACTTCTTTCAAAATTGGAGTCAATCCTCTCAAACCCTGCCACTGCTTTATCAACTAGTCATTTCAACAGTGTTCACAGCATCTTCACAAGTAGATTCCATCTCAAAAAATCATTTTCTTTTCTAATTCATAAGAAGAAATTCTTCATCCATTCAAGTTTTATCATGAGATTGCAGCAATTTGGTGACATCTTCAGGCTCCATTTCTAATTCTAATTCTCTAATTTCCACCACATGTACAGTGACTTCCTCCACTGAAAACTTGAACCCCTCAAAGTCAGCCATGAAGGTTGGAAATAACTCCTTCCAAACTCCTGTTAATGTTGATATTTTGATCTCCCATGATCTATGGAATCTAGAATGGTGAATCCTTTTCAGAAGGTTTTCAGTTTACTTTTCCCACATCCAACAAAGGAGCCATTATGTATGGCAGCTAAAGCCTTACAAAATGTATTTTTTAAATAAGACTTGAAAGTCAAAATTACTCCTTGATCTATGGGCTGCAGAATGTTTGTTTATTAGAGAGAATAAAAGCAACATTAATCTCCTGTACACCTCCATCACAGCCAGGGTGACCAGGTTCACTGGCAATGAGAAGTAGTATTTTTAAAGAATATTTTTTTTCCTGAGGGCACAGTAGATTTAGCATATTCTTAAGGGCCCTAGGATTTTTGCAATGGAAAAGGAGCATTGGCTTCAGCTTAGGAAGTCATCAGTTGCATTAGTCCCATATAAGGGAGTCAGTGTGTCCTTCCTTTGAAGCTTTGAAGCCGAAGACTGACTTTTTCTATCTGCGAACATTCTAGTTGGCATTTTCTTCCAATAGAAGGCTATTCTGTCTACAATGAAAATCTGTTGCTTAGTGTAATGGAGTAAGTACGTAAGACATGGAGTAAGTACGTGCTGTTGGAAAAATGGCACCGATGACTTGCTCAATGCAGGGATGCCACAAACCTCTGATTTGTAAAAAGTGCAATATGTATATACCCATACCCTCCCCCTCCCACCTGCCCGACACCTGATAAATGTCATTCCTATATGTCCAATTAGGATGTACATACATAATGAGTGCGATGCGCACCAACTGGGGTATGGACAGGCTTGAAGCTCTGACTCGGGTGGGGGCAAGGGCAATATAAGTAACCTTAACATTTGTACCCTCATAATATGCTGAAAAAATCTGTTGCTTAGTGTTGCTTAGTGTAGCCACACTCATCAACTATGTTAGTTAGATCTTCCGGATAACTTGCTGCATCTTCTACCTCAACACTTATTGCTTTGTCTTGCACTTCGATATTATGGAGACAGCTTCTTTCCTTTAACCTCATGAACCAAACTCTGCTAATTTCAAACATTTCTTCTTTAGCTTCCTTACCTCTCATAGAGTCGAAGAGAGTTAGGGCCTTGCTTTGCATTAGGATTTGGCTTAAGGGAATACTTTAGCTGGTTTGATCTTCTATCAAGGCTACTATAATCTTCCCCATATCGGCAATAAGTTTGTTTCACTTTATCATTTCTGTGTACACTGGAGAAGCACTTTTAATTTCCTTCAATAATTTTTTCTTTGATTTAAAAAACTTTTAAAATTACTATTGGTATATAATAGTTATATATCCTTAAAGGGTTCATATGATGTTTTGATACAGGCATACAGTATGAATTAATCAAATGAGGATAATTGAAGTATTATCACCCCAATGATGAATGATGAACCCCAATGATGAGCCCCAACATGAATGATGAATTATTCATCACCTCAGGTATTTAATATTTGCAACTTAGTTAACTGGTGCAAGAGGCCTAGTTTTTGGATTATCTCAGCTTTTGACATTCCTTCTCATTAAGTTTAATTGTTTCCAGCATTTCATTTAAAGTTAGAGATCTGCTACTCTTCCTTTCACTTGAATACTTGGAGGCCATTTTAAGGTTATTAATTGGCCTGATATCAGTATTGTTGTGTCTCAGGAAATCAGGACACCTGAGTGAGGGAATGGGCTGGTCAGTGGAATAGTCAGACCACACAAAACATTTATCATTAAGTCTGTCCTCTTATATGGGGCATAATACCTGGTACTCCAAAACAACTACAATAGTAACATCAAAGATCACTGATCACAGGCCAATATAACAGATAAAATAACAATAAAATGTTTGAAGTATTGCAAGAATTAACAAAACAAGACACAGAGACATGGAGTAAGTACGTGCTGTTGGAAAAATGGCACCGATGACTTGCTCAATGCAGGGATGCCACAAACCTCTGATTTGTAAAAAGTGCAATATGTATATACCCATACCCTCCCCCTCCCACCTGCCCGACACCTGATAAATGTCATTCCTATATGTCCAATTAGGATGTACATACATAATGAGTGCGATGCGCACCAACTGGGGTATGGACAGGCTTGAAGCTCTGACTCGGGTGGGGGCAAGGGCAATATAAGTAACCTTAACATTTGTACCCTCATAATATGCTGAAAAAAATAAATAAATGCAATATGTATATAAAGTGAAGCACAGTAAAATAAGATATGCCAGTAAATTATTTGAAATTATTCTGTATGGGGAATTTGTCTCTTCTTTGCCATTAGTTAATATATTTAGTCATTTATTTATATTATTGAGAATTCATTGATACTTATGTTATCTTATAGGTTATAATCCACTATTATTCCATTTAATTTATTGTTTTGTTCTATTTTTGGCTATTGGGACCTCTTTTAGCTGAGTCTTCTGCCCCTTTGAAATACTCCCATTGTTGTGTCTATATGTGTGTGTAATTTTGGGGGGGGGTGGAGGAGTGGATTTCCAATGTATTTATTTATTTTTTTTGGCATTACAAGATGCTCCATGCTCATCTTGAGTATTTCCTGCACCTATAAGCAGTCACTTCTCCAAGGAGCCTTTTTTATTTTATCATTTGAGAATGGTACTAAAAACCAAGATTTAGGTGCTACATGTGCTCAGTGCTAGTGGATATTTGTTCCTTTTAGGCCCTCTCGGTTGATGAGGTGAGAAAATAAATGTGTGTATACTAGCCTGTGAATGTTCATTTACATATAAATATTTCTATATGCAATAATCTGTGACTATATTGAGCTACACATGAATTCTTGTCAACACCTCCAACACTAATTCGTGATCACGTGGATTATTCCAGACCATTCCTTTTGCTTTTCTGTAAATTCCCATTCCAACATAGAGAAACTTGGCTCCCACAACCTGCCATCCATTTATTTGCTTAAGTTTACTATTTCAGTATGCATTTATATTAGTATAAAAATTGTCAACCATTGTCAACATCTTTGTCTTCTAGACTTCAGGGCTTATGTCCTCTTCCTGTTGTCTTTGTTCTTACGAACTCTATTAATTTTCAGATGAAGGCAGCTCTGTTATAATCTTTTCCCCTGCAGAGTAGGACTCATGGAAAATGCTCTGAGTGTATTTTAAAAAATGATTCCTCTATCCCTGCCAGAAACACAGAAGTATTTTTCTTGACCCTTTAACATGAGAACCTGATGAGGTTCCCAGAGATAAGACCCATGAATATATGGGGTTTCCCCTAAGACTGAGGCCCTTAGGATTTTCACATTCCCACATTAGTCCACACTCAGCCTCCAGTGATTTTCCAAAATTATCCTTGTCTTCTTACCATGTAAGCTACTTCAGTTAAGCAGATCTCATTTGTGATTCTCTGCATTTACCTATCACCCAGGTTTTGTGGTGGCAGTTTGGCTTTCTGATGAGTCTAAGGAAAATAGTTGATTTTCAGTTTTTCACTCTTTTTTTCATGTTTTAAGGATAGGAGTGATGACTCCATGCTCTGACTTTACATGTTGGAGCTGAAACAAGAAGTTCTTAATACAATTTTAAGGAACACCTAGACTAGGAAGACTCTCCTGACTGATACAAGTAATCACCATTTCTTTTTTTAAAAAAAAGCCATCCAAAGTGTGCTATGAATTCAGTTATTGTATGGACTAACTCACCAGCCATCACCTAGGGCCCAGATTAAGGTCATTCCTTTTACGTCTAATAATAGCAATAAAATGTGTGATGCCACAGGGAGACTTACTAACAAAAAAAGTGAAAACAGAAAGAAATAGAGAAGACTGGGAAAAAAATAAAAAGCATGCCAGTCTGGCAACTTTTATTGAAGAGACTCACAGTCTTACACATTGTTATGTAGTCCCTGAAGTGATTTGTATATCGCCAGAGGTTATAATAATCAGGGTGTAGAATTATAAGGTCAAGTCATGAAAATAAAAAGTATGCCCAGTACGTTAAATGTAATAAAGCAGGAGTGTGTCTAATATTTAGAGCAACCCCTCTATTTAATACATTTAACACTTTAAAATAAATTGGGACTTGTCAGTCCACTTCTGTTGCCTGGAAAACCGCTTATATATAACACCTCAATCCACCAAGGTTTTGAGTAGATGAACTGTTTCTGCATATTTTTACCTATGAACTGCTTGGTATAATATGTAATTATAACAAGCAACAGTCATGTTAGAAGAAATACCTTTCTTATCCAGGCAATGTTATAGATAATTGTCCAACAAATATCTTTACTATATATATCAATTTGGAATTTTTTTGTAGTCTCTTTAATTATTCTCATTAAGAGTTAAAACAGAGGACTGGAATATTCGCTTAATAGATTCTCTTTTAGGTACACGATTATTTTATATCCATCTTTTACTCTTGGTAGGAGTGGCTGAACAATAAATGCTTGAGTTGTTGCAGTATCTTTGAAAGCATTAACTCACTGTTTCCTTGTGCTACTAGAAGGAGATACTAGCAGTACTTTATGAGGCTGTTTATGGATTCTCATTGGAAGAGCCTTATGACTTACTGATGGTTCTTGGTGACCAGTAATTGATTGAAATATTCTTCCAAATTGTACATCAACAGGGCATTTTACCTCAGCAAATGCAATTTACAGAATTTATCATGGTTCGAAGTTATGCTCCTTTGCCTCAAATTCTGGCCTGATCCATTTTGGAGTCTAAGAAAAAGAGTGATATTATTGAATGATACTTTCCGGAGATGGTATTTGGTGCCACTGGGTGCAATAGATTAGGGTGGCAGGAGCTAGTGCTAGTTGCATTAGAAAGGAAGCACTTTATAGGCATTTAGATTGAAATTGAGTTTGGCTGGACGAGAGTTCTGGTTTATGGCTGAAACAATGCAGAATAATTGCAATTATATGAAATATTAAGGAGAGAATTTTAGCAAGACCCGGAGAAACTCTGAAAATCAAAAGAAAGGAAATAATATTTTCTTGCCTTTGTATAGAGTAAAAATATTGATTCTGAGTTTGGGAAAAGTTTTGCACAAGAAATGGATTAGTTGTCTGTCTGAATTAGAAAGTGGAAATAGTTTCTGAAATAACGATTGCTTCAGGATGAGGAGATGTTGTATGTAGAATATGATATCCAGTGAAACACGTACATGCTTATGTTGTCCAGGAGTTGCAATTAAAGCTCAGTGCTAAGGACAGACATCTTGAAGAGCCCTCATGCTCTCATTCCAAAGGAACCACTGGTGGTTGAATTAGCTACTCTCTTACGTGGCTTATTGAGAACTGAAATATTCCTGTTATAAGCTAAATCCATAAGCCTCTCCTCAGGGAAAAAGGAATAAAAGTAAATAGTGTAGTTGGTTATTAGAGATTGCTGATATCACACAAAGTATATTACTTCCTTCCCTCATGTGGGTTTTTCTACCCAAAATCAAATGAAAGAGGGTCCAAGAACATCATTTGCAGAAATTAGAAAGGCCTGGAGAAATGATGATAGTAAGGCTGTTAAATAAAACACAGAAAGTATACTTAAATATGATTTTCAGATAAACAAATGCATATTTGTATTACAAACATGTTCTCTATAATATTTGAGATGACCTTATAATAAAATATAGTTATTCATCTCAAATTCAAATTTAACTGGAAAGTATGAATATTTATTAGCTAAAAAGGGCATGCTGGGTGATACTCATCTTGTTTCCTGGCTAGGTAGTTGCTGAGTGACAGTTCATTCGACTTTATTCTGATACTACTACTTGGCTCTAGCATGATGAGTGAGTTTTTAAAAATGCATTCTGAAAAGCTAAGAGTGTGCGTGGCACAATGTTGAGGTATTTCAATGAATCAATTTCATGTTTTTGAGATTTTTTTCATAAACTAGATTGTCCTGCTATGAAAAGCTGGATGCCTGCCAAGAGATTTCAAAGGGTAGTAGTATCTCATGGAAAGACTTCTTAAACATAATGTGCAAAAGAAACACTGGGGATTATGATAATATGCAGAATTTGATTCAGAAGTTCTGAAGTAAGGCCTAAAATTTTACATTTCTAATAAGTTCCATGTTAATGTCAAGATTGAAGCCCCATGTACCACACTGTGGAGAAAGAATGCAGTTGAGCAATATCCAGGCTGAATCAGTTCATGATCTGACTCTCCATATCTCAGGTCCATAAACTTGATCTTGTCAGTGTGATCTAGAGAACTACTAACCTAAATTTAGCCAAGCATAGAATACGGTCATACAAATCCAGAAGGCTATGCTCGAGGCCACACTGTTTCTCAATTTAATAAAATTTCAATTTCAATTTAATAAAACCTAGCATGGTTTTTGTCACTACTCTACTCAAAGACCCCCAGGGCTCCCATTCCTCTCAGAGTAAAAGCCAGTATCCTCCAGATGGCATCTGAGGCTCCGCATGACCTATCCCTCTCCCTCCTAACCCTCATTCACTCCTCTCCTGCTGCATTAGCTTCTCTATTGTTCATAGAGCACACCAGGCACTTTCCTGTTTCCCAACCTTGTTTGCTCATGTTTCCTTCTGACATCCCCACAACATCCTATCTCACCTCCTTTAAGATTTTACTTTAAAAACGGACCTTTTCAATGAGACTATCCTGCCCATCCTATTTTAAATTTTAACTCTTCATCATACACCCTAGGCATTCCCTTAGTCTACTTTAATTTTTCTGTAACACTTATTTTCGATCATAGCATATATTTTAGTTATTTGTTTTATTAATTGCTAATTGCCTATGTTCTCATGCTAGAATATAAGCTGCATGAAGGTAAGGTTGTATTACTACTGCTTTAAAGAGCTTCTGGCTCATAGTATCTTACTAAATGCTTTTTTATTTGTGTTCAATTCATTTATTTGTGAGGAAAAATTACTGAATGGCAAGTTACTTTGAAAAAATTAAATAAGGGAGAAGAGGAAGTGGAACGTCATAAAATACACTTAATCCAGGAAAGTCTAATAAAGCATCCCTTGATCTTATTATGTTTCTAGGAACATGATTGTTAATTTTACTGGTCAATGTGCTTTTATATTAATGAGTGCTGGAAGCCCCCTTCCAGATATTTATTTTTTCATTTATTCTCTTTCTCAATGGTCATTTACATTGTGTTGAATAAATATTTTTCATGTTAGCACCACAGATTTAGCTATAATTTGGAAGAATTCCATGTTTTTCAGGTGGTCTAGCGATTATTTGATATGATCCAATATATATTGATCTTATTATGATACAAATTCTCAGAAATGTGGGGACTTGACTCAAACAAAATCATTTGTTTTGCATATAGTTAAAAGGACAAATTGTAACAACTAAAAACATAGAATTGTTATCTGTGTAAAACTATTAATTATTGTAAGAAGGAGAAAAATCAACAATAGGAGAGTTCATGGTACATAGAGAAAATCCATGTAGCAAACCCAGAGTCACAGTAATTGGACCATATTTGGTATTATATTAGCTTACTCATCCCAGTATTTTGATAAGGCTGATATTTAAAACACAAGAAAGGAAGATATTTGAGAAGAATAATAACACTGGTTAAGAAAATTAGGGAAATAGAGATGGTATGCAGATTTTCACAAGATAGGAAAAGTGAAGGTTACATAATAATATTTATTCTACAGAAATTTATCAAGTACATATTATGTTGCAGATATATGATTTTGGTTATACTAACCTGGCAACTAAAATAGAAATTTAAAAAAAATAAAAGTACAAAAATATCTCAATACAGAAACAAATCCAATAAGATTGAATTCCATGGCAAAGAAATCATATGGGACACTTTAACTTGTTTTTTTACCCAAATGGTTTTATGCATTTTTGGAATTGAACTTTTTTATAATATCTTTTCTTGAATCTCCATCACCATAGTCTTTATTAAGTTTTTTTATTAATTTTTATTATGCAATCAAAACAATAATCAAAATTTAATTGGAAATAAAAAATTAGCAATAACATTAATTGAAATGATTAAAATATTTATTTTCATACTTTTAAAGCTAAAGATATATATTTTAACATTACTTAAAATTTAAAGGATAGTCAAATTTTTATTGTTATTATTCTGCTCTTGTCCATAATTATGTGCCTATCTCTAAAAAAATATTGTGTGGAGTAATTTCCTAATGTTCTATAAAATAGATCTTATATTTGCTCTTATATTTAATGATTTATAACTTAAATAGAGTCATACATTAAAGATTGCTTCTTTACTTTCCTCTATCAAATTCTGAAAGGGCAAACGCTATTGGAATGTTCAAAAATCTATGTTCCATCCTTCTACAATGAATTAATATTTGTATAATATCATAAGGAATTTTGGGGCTCCAAGTAATGTTCCAAAGAATTGATTACTACTCTTTGTACTTTAGATGTCAAAGCATTGTTACCTGCCCTGGCTATATTCCATGTTTTGATCCACAATTCTTGTTTCTTCAATAGACAGGTTTTGTACCATAAAATCATCAGCTGCCACCTCTCCAATCCCAGCTACAACTAACTGAGATTAGAGCAGAAAATCTGACTTTTAAGTTAGTTATCTTGCTGTCACTTGACAAGTAAAGATAAGGTAAATCAATCAGATTCCCTAATTCAGGGACTTAAATTCAAAATCTAAGAAAGAATTGTCTAGTTTGAAGTATGAAGAAAAAAACAAAATATATAGAGACATGATTGGGTAGAAAATTACATGTGATGCATTAGTAAAATTAATAAGAAAACAAAACAGAATAAGCCAATTCACAGTGTGTTAAATGAAGCAGACATATACATCATCATTAGAATCATACTATTAGCAGAAGACTATAGAATTAAATGAATTAATAAATGTACGGACTTAGGTCAGTGAGGTTTTATTTTAAACATTCAATAAATGTTGTCTGGTTTATTATTATTTAACTAGTCAAATAATAATTACTATTAGCTGTCAATTATAACTAACTTTGGTTGTATATATATTTAAGTACTTTCATCTCATAAAATTACTTGCTTCTGATCTATGCATTGGAAACAAGATAATTGTTTTTATAAATATATTTAAACATGAGTACATAGTTTCAGATTAATAACCAAAATTGAAGGACAGTTTCTTCTAATTGTCTATCTATTACCACTTGCTTTTACATTACATGTTTTTCTGAGTCGTTGTTCACATAGCCTATTCAAAATTAAACTACTTAATTCCCCCAACATCTTCCCTTTGATACAAAATCTTAGACAAAAGCATCACTAGATTTCTTACTCTTCTAACTCAAAATACAGAATTTATCTTTAATTCCTCTTCGCCCCTCAAAATTATATCTAACCTGTTACCAATGGTTTAAATTCTAACTTCAAATTCCATACTTTTAGACTCATTTCAATATCTACTCCCATAGTTCAGGTGTTACTTTCTATAGGTTTAAATATGGAAATAGCCATCTAACTGGTTTATTACTTATATCCCTTCTCTAAAGTGAGCATTTGTGTGTGAGTATGCATATATCTGCCTGTTTGTGTGTGCATGAGACTAAAGAAAAACAATGTAGACATATTCCCCAAACTCATGCATGATATACTTATAAAGATGGCAGATCTTGCTGCCTCTCACCTCTAATGTTCTGTAAAGGCTGCCATTCCTGGGTTTGTAAAAACCTATGAGTAAATATCAGTGATAACACAATAAACATAATGAAAATCACCTCTCACTCTCTTCAACTTTTATTTCAAGTAATTTTCCAGCCCCTAGGATCAGTCAGTTTCTAGCTACAAGTCTGGGTCAAGTTTTAGAGGAGAGAAAACCCTTCCTTCTTTTTAGATATTAGATTCTTATAACTCTTTCCTATGTTAAGATTATATTACCTATAATGATAATGCTCTAGAATTTTTGTAGTTGAGCAATGATTTGAATAAAATAGCCTTTTATGACAAGAATACACATTAAGAAGAATTTTCAATATTATTTCTGAGTTGAAAGCAATGAGACAGAGATGATAAGTTCCAAGTGATAAGGAGAATTACATTTCGAAAATCTATCTCTGTATCATTTATACATTAACTACAGATGCATACATGTCATTTATATATATATATGTGTGTGTGTGTGTGTGTATACTTATATGCATGCATACTCACATAGTAGTATGAAATACCTGTTTCTTTTAGAGATTTGGTTCCTTCCTAACTCCCTCTGGCAGAGTGGTAGATTTTAGTAAGATAGTCATCATATTATATCATGAAGGACCACTGGCATGAGCAAGATGAATCTCACTGTCTTTGGGCAGTCACTCTAAGAAATATAATGATCCACAGTTACCTATCCAAACTGGCTGTAACAGGATGTAAGATGATTTTGTAAGGGTGGAATATCAGTACATGCATCAGGAAATAAGGCCCAGGGAAAAGGAATTTCAGGGGTCCCCTGTGAGGCTCTCTCTATGTGTATAAAATGGTATATTTAATCATTTTCTTAACTTTCTTACAGCTGGCTGCTTCTTTTACTTAATTTTGACACTTTTAAGTAGAATGAATATCTTTGAAAATTGCACCAAAAAATCTTTAGACAAAAGAGGCAAGAGGGCTGTATTTTGTCATTAATGACTTCTCTGTAATGTTAAGAGAAAATAAGAGTGCTGGGGCTTCAGGAAACGAGCTTGTGCTCCAGGGTAAAGGCAGCTGGGCCACTGGACACAACAGTATCAATTCATGCACATTCTCCAAAGGTGTTCCAAGAAGCCACCTGCTACTCAAAGCCTTACCCTTGGATCTGGGGATTACAACTAAGACTAAGAACAAAGATGAGTATCTTTGTTAGTGTGAAAGACTGAGTTAAGATGGAAAAGCCACCCTCCCATTTTAACCACACAGAATTTACAGGGGAAAAGAAATGCCACTATTGTACCAGGAAAATACTACATATAAAAACATTTGATCAATTTTCATTAAAATTTTTTTTTTAAATTCCAGTTGAAACTAAAAGTTAACTCCAAGTTAGAGCAGTGGGCGAGAATTGAAGGCAACAGCACACAGAGGCAGATAGTAATCTAACTATGATCTCAGTGTTTACAAGTGGATGGGAGTTCTAAAAGCAGCCCTATGTGTTCAGGGAGCTGACACATAGCTTCCTACTCAAAGCTGGCAACAGAGAAATGTCGTGGATCTAGAAAACTCTATGATTGAGTTTGGAAATATACTATAGGAGTATGCCACCTGACTAGGACATAAGAAAAAAAAATCCTCTTGCTAGAAATCTAAACCACATGACTATGCTGTTTGTGATAAAGGGTTCTAATGATAAATTCTCGTAAGTCATAGATTCTTGTGCCCTAGTTCACATGTTTTTGGCCCCCATTTGTACTACTAGAGCTGTTGTGTCAGTTGTGACAAGTGTAACCTGACTGTTACACTGGCTTCAGCTATATTATACACCACTTGCTTTCTGTTCTGGGATTTGTCTATATGGGACACCTGTGAAAACCTACTCACACATTCTGACTCATTCATAAACCTGGAAATTCAAGAGAAACAACATCGTTAAAGGTAACAATTGGCCAAGTAAGAGAAAAAGTTAGTGTATAAAGATTATTCTCTTGTGTTTCTTGTAAGCACATTTGAAAGATTTAGCAAACAAAAATACTGGACACCACGTTAAATTAGAATTTTAGATGAAAATGAAATTTTATTGTAAGTATACAGGCAGTCTCTAGTTACAGACAACTCAACTTGTGGAGTTCCATATTTACAAATGGGCTCCAAAGGCTCCCCATAAAAATAATTTTAAATTAATAATTTGAGTACTAGTTTCTTCCAAGCATGTACACAAATCCACATGTGTAAGTAGTTCATCGGTGCAGCATCTTTATGCTAGTGGCTATTCTCATCGTTTATAAGGTCAGTTACACACATCATCACTTTTGTCTTAACTTTTTATTCAGTTTTGTAAGTCTCTGTTTACCCTTACGACCATGCCTCCAAAGTAAAAGTCCACTGCAAATCCAGATGAGCCTGAAGCAAAGAGAAAGGTGATTACAATGTAAACAAAAATAGAAATAATTAAGTATTTGGAGAAAGGTCAGACATCATTCACTGGGAAAGCATTAGGCTTCAGTTGCTGTATTGTTGGAACAATTATAAAGGATAAAGTGCAAATAATGGAACATGTGAAAGGCAGTGCCCCAATGAAAGCATCAATTATTACTAAGCAGCATAGTGGATTAATTATTGAAATGGAAAGATAATTATTGATCTGGTTAGAAGATCAAAATAAGTATAACATTCCTATTAGTTTAGAAATTAAAAGAGAACAATAATTTTTGTTGCTTATTATAGTACAGGGGTATTATTATTACGGTACTACACTGTATTGTTATTAACATATAAGCCGTTACAGTATTGTCATTATTATTATTAATACCATATATGTGCTGTTTATCAGGGATCTGAGTTACATACAAATCTGACCTAAAGATGTTCTCAGGAATGTATCTTGTTTGTAACTCAGAGACCACCTGTATTCCATGAGATCTTTGGGATCTATTTATACTAAAACTTGTTTATCTGAAGGTCTAATTTAAATGTTGCATCTTCCAATCCTACTTGAGAAAGCATTTCTATAGCACGTTCTAAATCAATCCTCGGTATGTCTCCAATGAGGCAGAGTCCCAGTTGCCCACAGCTTGATAACCCATCTTTTAATTAAGTTATCTCCTTTCTTGTTTCATGTTGATCAGTTCTGTATTTCTGTTACTAGAGATCAGTTCTGAAAACAATTCACAACACACAGAGCTTCTTTTCTTTAAGAGACACCATAAAAAGTAATCATAGAAGGGCCACCCTCAGGAAAGTATTCTGGAACTAGATCACTCATTGGGAAGCAGAAGTTAAGGTCTCTTTGCTGGTGGGGAGTGGATTGGTGATAATCCTCAGCATGAAATAGCAGTAGAGCTATTAAAATTTTTTACATTTGATGAATTTGGATGAGGTACCCATGGAAAGTGAAGTCTTGATTTATGTAGTATCTCTCCACAAAATGCTTAAAAGTTAATTTTTAATGGATTATAAAACTTGAAATTAAAAAACAAAATATGTGCCCAAATCTTAAAGAATGTTGTAAAGGATGGTTTTCTTTATATCTATAATTGTTTTTGTTGTTGTTTATAGCATAGCAGTCAAGTTTCACATTATTTCATAAAAAGGACCAATTTCCATCATACCATTTATAATACTTACAAATGGGTCCTTTCCTTGGATTGCAGTGTGACCTCTACCGTATATTGTGTTCATGCGTTATGTGTCTGCATTTGGGTTTTTTAAATCTATTCTGTTATTTTTGTCTTTACCTGAACCAACATTTTAATTATTATAGTACTATTTTAATTATTATAGTTTAATAATTTATCTTTTATCTGGTAAAGAAAGTGTTTCCATGTTATTAAGAGAGAATATTGAATATTTTTGAAAAACAAACCTCTTTGTATTTTGGCTGTGATTGCATTGAATCTATAAATCAGTTTGAGAAGAATTTTATCTTCACGATATTATACTTTCCAATCCATAAATATGATGTGTTTGTCTATTTAATTAGGTATTTTTAAATGTTTCTCAATAAAGTTTTATGATTTTTGCCATGGAGGACTCCTACATATGTTGTGATATTTCTTTCCAATTTATATTTTTTATAATTATAAATAGTATTTTTCAAAATTTTCATTTGTTAAATGTTTATTGCTATCAGGTAGAAAATAATAGATTTTTATATTGATTTTGTATCCAACATACTTGATAAACTTTCTTATTATATTAATAATTTATCTGCGAAGCCTCACATTTTCTCTGTACACAATATCTTCTACAAATAATTACAGTTGTATTCATTCCTTCAATTTCTTATACTTATAAGTGATTTTTCTTGCCTTACTTTACTGCTTGAGAAGTGCTGAATAGAAGTAGTGGATGTAGGTACTATTGTCATATTCCTATCTTTCTCAATGTTCCATCATCAAATATGATGTTTGCTATAAGTTTTCTATAGTTATGCTTCAGTGGATAATTTTATCTTCTAAGTTCTTTATGGATTTTTATCTTAAATGTGCTGAATTCTCTAATTCTTTTCAGATGTAATCAACATAATTATTGGGCCATTTTAATCTGCTAATTTATTGAATAGCAGGAAATACTTTTTTAATTTAAATAATTTTACAGTCAATATTGCTAAAATTCTTGACATCTTACTCCATTAGGGATGGTATAGTAGAAATACCATAAATCGGGTGTTTTTTCAACAACAAACATTTATTTCTCACAGTTCTGGGGGCTGGGAAGTCCATGACTGAGGTGTGAACAGATTTGGAATCTGGTAAGTGATCATTTCCAACATACAATGCTTTCTCCCTGCATCTTCACATGGCGGAAGTGAAGAACAAATTTACTTACACCTGTTTTACAAGGGCACAGATCTCATTCATAAGGGCACTGCCCTCATGACTTAATCACCCCCCAAAGGCTCTACCTCTTAATAACGTCACATTGGGGGTAAGTTTCAACATATGAATTTTAGGGGGAAAGAAGACACAAACATTCACACTATAGCACAAAATCTCTCCAAATTGAATTGTAGATAAAATGAAACTGTAATCAAAATTCCATCAAGCATTTTGGAGAAATTGGCAAGATACTTATAAAATGCATATGGAAATGCAAATTACCTAGGATACCCAAAGCAATGTTATAAAAATTGGAAATAAAACTATTTTTAAAATAATTTATTTTCATATTTCCTAGAACTATCCATTCCATGAGGTCATTTGAGGCTTCCTTTGTATTTTTTTATGAAATGATTTTCTGCATCCAAAGGTGGTTGCTCTCCATTGTGCAGGAAAAATGAGAAGAGCAGAAAAATCTATGTTCCAGGAACTACCATGGACCTGCACTTCCCCATCTCTAGCGATTCTCCAGGTCTCATCCCAAGTGAACTTCTTTTACTCAAATTCTCTTCTTGTTATCTGCTTTGAGGAAACATGAACTAAGATGTGCCTTGTTTTGGATTCTTTTTAAGTAAGCCATTTCATTATCCTCACTTTTGTTTTTGAGGTTTTACAATCTGTTTCTATTATTCCAGGTTTCCTTACAAACTACAACATGCTAATTTAATTTCTAAACAATTCATTTTTACCTTCCTTCCTGAAAACATGTATAAATTAGAAAAATGTTAATTTGTATCCCTCTACTGACTTAGCTGTCACCATTGCATTGTTTAATTCTTTTTTTTTCCTATACTGTTTCCTATTCTGTTCATTCAACACTATTGCTTAGTCTGTTCATTCAACACTAAGTTCCAGCCTCACTACTTTTAATGGATGTTGATAATCCACAGTGTGGCTTTATCACATTTTTTACAGTTTTATTGAAGTGTAAGTGAAAAAAAAAACTTACACGTAATTAAGCATTGATTTTTGACATTTTCATACATCCTTGAAACTGTCACCACCATTAAGATAGTGAACACGTCCACCACCCTAAATGTTTCCTTAAGGGCGTGTATAATTAATTCCTCCCTCTACCTCTTCCTGGCTCCCTGTCTCCAGGGAATATACTTTCTGTCCTGTAGATTACTTTGTTTTTCTAGAGTTTTATACAAATGAAATCCTATGTATAACACTTTTATGTCTGGATTCTTCCACTCAGCATAATTATTTTGAAATTCATCCATGTTATTGCAAATATGAGAAGTTCACTTATTTTTTAATTACTAAAATGTATGTTTTATAATAGTTGTCGGCAAAACTTGGCAGAAAGTAGAGAGATCTCATAAATTCCCTGTTTCTACATACATACAGCCTCTCCCACTCTCCCTCTCCATATACTGCACAAGAGTGATACATTTTTATGATCAATGAACGTATATTGACACATCATTATCACCTAATGTCCATAGTTTACATTAGGATTCACCGTTGGTGTTGAACATTCTGTGGGTTTTGACAAACGTATAATGACAAAATACACCATTGTATAATGGCACTACCTTAAAAATCCTCCATACTCTGCCATTTTGTCTCTTCAGAAATCTTGGCACATACTAATTCTTTTACTGTCTCCATAGCGTTACCTTTTCCAGAATGTCATACAGTTATAATCACACAGTATGTAGACTTTTCAAGTTGGCTTCTTCCTCTAAATAATATACATCTAAGTTTTCTCCATATTTTTTCATGACTTGACAGCTCATTTCTTTTTAGGGCTGGATATTATTCCATTGTCTGGATGTACCACTGTTTACATCTGAAGGACATCTTAACTGCTTCCACATTTTGGCAACTATGAATAAAGCTGCTATGAACATATGTGTGCAAGTTTTTGTGTGTCTGTAAATTCTCAGTTCATTTGGGTAGATAATGAAGAATAAGCTTGTGTGGTAAGAGTTTGTTTAGTTTTGTAAGAAACTGTGAAACTGTCTTTCAAAGTGAACTACCATTTTACATCCCCACCAGCAATGAATGAAAAGTTCTGTTGCTCACATCCTCATCAGCATTTAGTGTTGTCGCTGTTTTGGGTTTTGGTCATTTCAATAGGTGGGTAGTGATAAATCTTTGTTCTTTTAATTTACAATTCCCTGATGACATACGATATTGAGCATTTTTTTAATATTTATTTGGGCTTCTGTATATCTTCTTTAGTGAGGTGTTTGTTCAGGTATTGATCATATTTTTTTCTTCTTATTTATATAGTTAAACTGACAAAATTATATTGAGATGTACATGGTTTGAAATATTTATTCATTGTGGTATGGCTCAACCAAGCTAATTAACATATGAATTACTTCACATACTCATGTGTTTGTGGTTAGGACTCTTAAAATCTATTAATGTTTACTTAGCAATTTTTTTTTTAAACATCTCCTTAAGTCCTACTCCCTAAGTGCCTGGTAACCATTATTCTACTCTCTGTTTTTATGAGTTCAACTTTTTTACATTCTGCAGTATTTTTCTTTCTGCACTGGGGCCCCACCCAGGCAGGCAGTGTGGGTGAGAAACTGTGGAAAATACTGTCCACTCTCATCTCAGCCTCAAATGCCGCCCATAGTAGGATGGTGGAGACCTTCCAAGGGGTGCAAGGGAGTGTCAGGGCTCCTCTATCCCTCCTGGGAGCCACACAGTGGCAGCAGGCATGCCTGTGGTTCTCCAGTATCTAGGCTCTCAGAGTGGCACCTGACACAAGCTGCTCTAGGCTCACATGTCTGTGGGTTTGTGCATGAGTTCCCTTTCTGAAACAATGTCTCTGTAAAATCTCTATGTATCTCCATATGTTAGACCTAAGACCTGTGTGGGTTGTGAGATTCTCTGATAGCCAGGGTCATAAAAGCTTGTCTTGCCAAGTGGAGCTCTGGGAGCTCCTGTCTTAATGTTCATTTGCTATATAAGGTCTGCATCTAGATATAGTACTTTTTCATGTCCAGTCATTCCAGCACCTTTGTTGAAAAAATTGTCTTTATTCCATTGTATTATTGTTTTTGCCTCTTTTTTTTTCTTTTTTTTTTTTTGAGACAGAGTCTCACTTTGTTGCCCAGGCTAGAGTGAGTACCATGGCGTTAGCCTAGTTCACAACAACCTCAATCTCCTGGGCTCAAGCGATCCTCCTGCCTCAGCCTCCCGAGTAGCTGGGACTACAGGCATGTGCCACCATGCCCGACTAAGTTTTTGTATATATATTTTTAGTTGGTCAATTAATTTCTTTCTATTTATAGTAGAGATGGCGTCTCGCTCTTTCTCAGGCTGGTTTTGAACTCCTGACCTCGAGCAATCCACCCCCCCTGGCCTCCCAGAGTGCTAGGATTACAGGCGTGAGCCACCACTCTCGGCCATGTTTTTGCTTCTTTATCAAAGCTAAGTGAACTATATTCATGTGGTTCTATTTCTAGGCTCTTCTCTGTTTCAGTGATCCATTTGTTTATTCCTTCACCAATACTGCACTGTCTTGAAAATATAACTTTATGATAAGTCTTGAAGTTGAGTAATGTAAGTCCTCCTACTTTGTTTTTCTCCTTCAATATGAAATTCAATCATTTCTTAACAATAACATTATTAATGCTTTATGTTTATTTGTACTTCTTGCATATGTACCACACTATTTTCTTTTCATTCCTTTTTTGTTTAAAATAACACCATTATAGAGATATAACTTGTGTACCATAAATTTTATCCTTTATATACTCTTAATCAGTATCCAGTGTATTTACAGAGTTGTGTAAAAATCACAGATAGTAAATCTTACAATATTTTCATCTTCATACAATCCTATACCCATTAGCAGTCACTCTGCAACCTCCTCTACCTCAGCCATGATGACCAATGATTTCCTTTCTCTTTGTATGGATCTGCCTATTCTGGACATTTCCTGTAAATGGATTCGGATAGAGTAAGGCCTTTTTTTCTTCAGTCATCATAAAGTTTTCAAGGTTCATCAATTTTGTAGCATGAACTTCATTCCTTTTCATGGCCAAATGATGTTTATGTGTATGGATATGCCATATTTTATTTATTTAACCATCAATTGATAGAAAGCTAGGTGGTTTTCACATTTTGGCTACTATGAATGGACTTTTATGAATATGTTTTTGTGTGAACATATGTTTTTAATTCTCCTGGATATATACTTAGAAGTGGAACCAATGCATCAGATGGTAACTCTATGTTTAATATTTTGAGGAACCACAAAATTCTTTTCCAAAATGGCTTTACTATTTTACAGTTCTGCCATAAATTTATGAGTTTAAATTTCTCCATATTCTGACTAACAATTGTTATTGTTCTTTTTATTATAGCTGTATTACAGTTCTCTAAAAACATAAAACAAATAAACAAATAAAATATATATATGTGTATGTGTGCACATATATATATGTGCATGTGCATAAAAGAGATATCCAGAAAGTATCCAGCCATATAATATGAAAAATTATGAAAATTACGTCTGACACTTTCTGAACAGCCTATATATATATATATAAAGTGTGTGTGTATATATGTGTATTTTTATATATATATATATATAGAGAGAGAGAAATAGGAGAGGTATAGGTAATAGATATATTTATATGTAGATATATTCACATATAGATATATGTAGATATAAATATAGATATATATTAATAGATATGTGTAGATACATACATATGTAGATATATATATAGATGATATATGAGAGGGGATTAGAAAAATTGCCTCAAACTTCCATGACAGGCTGTCTGCAAGCTGGAGCTCCTGAGATGCCAGTAACATGGCTCAGTCTAATTCTGAAAGCCTCAGAACTAAGGAAGCCAATGGTGTAATACTCAGTCCAAGGCTGAAGGCCTGAGTATCTAGGGAGCCACTGGTATAAGTCCCGCAATTCTAAGGCCTAAGTACTTGGATTTCTGAAATCCAAGGCCAGGAGGAGGAGTGCGTCTCAGTTCCAAGAAAGAGAAGAAGAAAATCTTTGTCTTTCTTTTTTATTTTTTGCATGCCTCCAGCTGATTGGATAGTGCCTGCCTACATTCAGGGTAGATTTTTAACACTCAGTCCATCAACTTACACACCAATCTCTGGAAGAACCATCACAGACACACCCAGAAGCAAAGCTTTACCAATTCCCTAGGAATTCCTTAATGCAGTCAAGTTGACATCTAAAAATTATCCCGATATCTTCCTTGTGCATATGTAGTATTAATAGAATGTTATTGTGGTTTGATTTTCATTTCCCTAATGAATAATAATGTTGAGCATATTACTATATGCTTATTGGCCATTCATATACTTTTGTAGAAATGTCTGTTCAAATCTTTTGCCCATATTTTAATTGGGCTTTTTGTCTTTTTATTATTTAGATGTAAGAATTCTTTATATGTTCAGATACAAGTCCCTTATCAGGGACTATATGATTTGAAATTATTTTCTCCCATTCTGTAGGTGTCTTTTCACTTTATTAATGTGTCCTTTGGAAAACAAACATGTTTAGACGAGATCAAGTGCATTTGATCTCGTCTCGGGTGGTATGGCCATATACAACAAACATGTTTAGTTTTGATGAAGTTCCATTTATCTATGTTTCTCTTTTGTTACTTTTGCTTTGGATATAATATCTCAGAAATCATTTCCTAATTCAAGGTCATAAAGATTTACCTCTATTATTTTCCTAAGAATTTTATATTTTTAGCTTTTACATTTAGATCTCTGAAGCATTTTAGTTACTTTCTGTATAAGGTAGCGTCCAATTTCGTTCATTTGCGTATGGATTATTCATTACTTTTTATTATAAAATTTCTATCTGAAATGTTTCCTTTTGCTAAAATCAATCAATCAAAATTTCTTTTTATGGGGACTTCTTTGCAGGGAACACTAAAGTGTTCTTTGTGAATTTTCTATTTTGCTTTAATTCTTAATTTTCTGGGGTAAAACATAGTAAGTTAACAGTTAGTTCTTCTCTGAGTACATTGAATACATAATTCACTGTTTACTAATTGTTTTGGTTCCACTTGAAAATAAGTTGTCAGTTGGCTTCCATCTCCTTTAAAGGCAACCTGTCTTTTTTCCTTGTCTTCTCTAAAGAGTTTTTCTTCACTTCTGGCTTTTATGATTTTTATTATAATATAGTCACATGTGGTTTACTCTTTACTTTTATATTTCGGCTTGACTTCATTTCTTAGATTGTGGATTGGTCTCTTTTCATTTCAACTTTTACCTCTATTCTCATGATCTCTCTCATTTTCTGAAATTTCATTAAACACATACTTTAACATTTCTATACTATCTTTCTTCTGATATAAACTGCAGTTTAATTTTTCTTCTTCACCTGCATCTAACTTCTTGTTAAACCCAACTTTTAATTGTTTATTTTTGAATATTTTATTTTTCATTAACAGAAAGTCTATTTGATTTTTGTCTTTCTGGTATTACCTCTTGTCATTTTAGATTTTTTGTAAAATTTTTTTTAATTTTTATTTTGTTTCTTTTATCATATTCAACATACTAGTTTAGAAGATTTGTCTGATAATTGTTATGTCTGAAGTCTGTGCCTGTATTTTTTTTTTGTATTTATTTCTATAATTGGCCCTTGGTTTCCACATGATATGCTATTTTTTGTTTTGATACATCTATTATTTTTGAAGATGAATTTGAAGCCTATTTCAGAAGTACTTTTCTCTGGAAAGGATTTTTTCTTACTTCTACCAATCAACTTGGGCATTACCATGTCAGTGACTTCTTCAACCAAGCTCATAGCATAAGGTCACCTGGATCTCCCTGGTAATGCAAATCAAAACTGCTAATATGTAAGTGATCCAGTTATTGCCCACGGCTTCTCAGAATTACTTTTATTTCATCTCCACCCCCCTCTTTTTTTGACAAGGCAAACATGTTTGATGGTCAGAGATCAGGTGTATTTTACTTTTCTCCTTATCTGATAATACAATACACTAAGATCCCAGCTTCATATGCTATAGATTTTCTATTAGACTCACATCTTTGGGTAGTCACAAGGCCTTTATTCCATCTCCTTTTCTCACGTAGGCCTATCTCAAGCTCAAGATAGCATAATCAACAGATGCTCTCAAGGAAAAAGTACTTAGTTACCTACTCAGGTCTTTCTCCTATCAGTTCTTTAGGCTCAAACTTTTCTTATATTTTTGACAAATGCTTTCTTATTATCTTGAATATCTTAAATATTTTTAAACAATTCAGAAAATAATTCATCTAGCATTTTCAATTATTTTCAGTAGGAGAATTAGCACAAATAAGCTGATATTAATATTTTATTTCTGGTAATAGAAGTCCTTATTCCATGATTATTACAGCTAGAAAAAATCCTGAGCTGCTTACCAATCACTCTTTCTGGGGTTAGTATTAACGATGCAGGCTTGAAGAGCTTTCCAAATATTTAGTATAAAATGGACAATTTTTATTGACGCCTGGCTCTGACAATTCAGCATAGCAATATAGAAAAGAAAATATATTAATATCAGTTAGTTTGACACAGGAAGAATATTTACTGTAGACTCTTACTTTATCCAATAAGTGTGCGTGTGTGTGTGTGTGTGTGTGTGTGTATCTATGTGTGTAGTGGTCTGCTAGAAGTAAAAGACAATATCTGATAGTAACTCTTGCCAGTATATAAAGTCCAGCTGTACATAACTTATAAGGTACGACACTGCAACAACTTTTCCCTATGTTAGTGAAAGGAAGAGAGAGAACCTACCTCACCACTGGACAGCAAAGGCATTAATTAGCAAACCATGTTCAGCAGGGATCCTTGGAAATGTAAAAGCTATTCTTAGAATTAAAAAAAAAAAAAAGATATTACTCAACTCTGTATGGCATATTTGTCCCCAAAGAGGGAAGGAATAAATACAATGACTACATTCTCCAACTTCATGGTAATTACGGTCACTTGCACAATTATACTAGGTGGGTAGAAGTAATCCACCCCTGATCAGGAGATTTTACAATTGTATAGGGGACATAATGGTATGGGAGTGGAAAAGAGCACGGGTGCCCAAACCAAGACCATAGAGCACTAATCATGTAGAAAGAATTGGTGATTTCATGAGATTCATCATTATCTAAAACCAACTGTGTCCAGATAAATCACATCTGTATAGGTAAATATGGCTGGATGTGGAGAACACAGTAGCATCATACCTGTGATTTCCGTATTCAAAAAATGGTAAGAAACAGAACTCTCTTTTACTATAGTTCACATGTTTTGTGAAAGAGAGAATATAAGGAAAAATGATTTACTTTTTATGTTCTTTTTTTCATCAGTATCTTCAGTTCTAGGAGAAAGGAGACCTTTTGCTTTAATAATGTGAGGGGGGGACGATGAATTTTAGCAGGTAAAAAGTTGCTGATTTACATAGGCACTCCACTATAAAACATGTAACAGTTTACTACTGCCCTCTAAGATTGGAAAAGGAATTGGGTCTGATTTCCCCACGGACTGAAAAAAACAATAAATTAAATTTTTTAAAAAAGGACAGAGAGACAATAATCTAGGCAAGATATGGAAAAATAGAAAAGGAAATGGGATAGAGACCAAGGGAAAAGGGACTTCTATGATTTCATGGTTGGCTCCCTATAGGGCTTGATTTTCCTTTTCATAAATTGTACCTACATCAGCACACACCTTCAATAACTAAAGAGCATATGGATGTGGTACTATTTATGTAATACCAATATACATAAATACTTATGTTTTGGAATGATGTTTTTATTCTTCATAAGGCATGATGCAATGGAATATCCTGCAGTCTTATTCTTCATATAAGCTGATTATAATACAATATTTTAAGTGAGAAAGATTTAGGACATTAAATATATATTTTTAAAAATCTAAAAAACAAACATATTTATTTACTATAAACACATATACTAAAATATATGTTTGATACAAATGTCAGAGATGTAAAGAAATTAATAAAATAAGCAAGCTTGGTAGAGTTGACATGAGGAAACATTTCAATACTCAGAAAAGTAGTTTCTCAAGCTTAAATTACCCTTAATTCCCAATGAAATTAAGTAACTCTTTTCATCTTGTTTAGTTATTTAATCATCTGATAAAAACAAAAAGTTAGGGAGCAGGGCTGAATAAAAGCAAAGAAAGATTTAGTTTTTGTTTTATAGTATAGTTTTACAGGCATACAGTATAGTTGTAACAATAAAAGATTTTAAGCCATATGCTACTTGAGTTTTTTTTTTTAAGCTAGAAATTAGAAAGTGCTAATTAGAGTGTTGGCTGCATATAAAAATATACTGCTTTATTGCAAACGTGCCCAGATAGGGACCTATGTTGAATCCAACTAGAATAAAAAAAAAAAAAACTTCTATAATTATCAAACAAGCAATAAGTAATACTCTCTAGTAATTTTTTAACGTATCGATTGTCTGGTTCACAAATCATTTAATCACATTGTATGTAACTTTTGTGATAAAACTTATTGTATGTGACAAGTGACTTGTGTGCCAATATAATATAGTTATTTCATATTCACCAGGCCTTAAATTTGTAGCACAACATATTTTGGACTACTCACTACTATCTTCACATTGAAGATAATTTCATGAAAACAAATGGCAGAAGTCTACTTCAGATCTTAAGTATTGTGTGATATTTTGGCTCACTTATTAGCCACTAGCTAAACTAGACCATGCCATTCATTTTTCCTTTTATTGAAATTATATATTAGCCTGAGAAAAAACATTTTTAAAACTAGTATATTAATGTAGTAAATGTAGCTCAAATAGGTATCATTTAATAGTAACCTTCTTGTTTATGTCTAGAAAATGAAATTTTTAACAACTTTAAATAGTAGCAGAAAAGCAGAGTTTTTTTCTTTAATACATTAACTCACATATTGAATTCTAGCAATAGTAAATTGATATTACTACTATTTTCAACAGTGGCATACTTGTTTCTAGATTGTGGAAAAAATAATCCTGAGTATAAAATGAAATCAAATGTGTTACAGAATCAGAAAGAATAAATGTGAGAAAAATCTTTAGAGAAAAAATCCATTTAATGAAACCTTTTGTAATGTTAGGAGAAAATATTTTAAATTGCTACGAAAATTTCAGGCTTTTTAATAGGAAAGGCAAAGAGCAGAAATAGTCCAGAGGGGCAATTTTACATGACTCTGGAAGTGAAATATTCCTTAAATGATTTAATTTCTTTAGCCTTTTGCACTCCTCATTTCGATACACATTTCATACATCTCATTTCTTTTTACTGTTATAATTCTTGAAATCTTAGAAGTGGATTATAAAATCACTGAGGGTACAGGTATGCAACATGAGTGTTGGATTGAATGAGGAAAAGGAATCTTAGTGAAGTGGAGTTGATTTATCCTGCCTTATTTTCAGCTGCATTTCTTCCTTTTTATTTTCCTTATCACTATCTTCAATCATCATCCATAAATATCCACTTTTTTGTTTAGTAAAAATTTTAGTAATCTCAGTCGGCTTTGATGTCATTGTTGTTTTCCCATAATTATGCTAAAAAAACATAGTGGATCAGTTCAAATAGCTCACATTTTTTTTATTATACTGTATTATATTTCTTTATGAGTTCAAATTAGTTGAGAATATGGAAATTGCATTAGTTTCTCATCTAATTCAAGAAATACTACATTTCCTTTAACTATGTCTCTTGTCATTGACCAGAAAATTAACAAAAATGGACCTAGACAATATAATGTTAAATTTCCACCCAAAACAGCTTGCAAGGAAATACATGCCTTTCCAGTGATGAATAGGAAGCACTGTTTATTATGCTGCCAAGGATTTACCATGTCATTTGTTGGAAAGTCATGTATATAAATTGATCTGAACTGGTCCCCATCAAATGCCATATCTTCTTGAAATAAGATTGAGTTATGGCCATTACCAGTCATTATCACTCAAATTATTGATATAGCATTGCTTTGCATTGGAGCTTAAAATTAAAGTAAATGTGCAAGGTGTGAAGTAGAAGCAGTATGAGCCAGATACAAGTTACTAAAGAATTCTGTGCCTCAGAACAAATATGACATACAGAGTTGAGTGACATCTTTCTTTAAAATTCTAAGAATAGTTATTATTAATATATTTCTAAAGCTAAAAAGCAGTTTCCTATGGTTCCATTAGGAACCCTAGTAAATTTCCATAGTGAGCACTAACAATTATAGAGGTAGATATTATTAATTTAATATTGAGAAATACATTTTAATTTTTAGCACTTATTTTAAATAAATTGATGACTGTATTCATTGTGTTTTATTATTTTAATAACATTTAGTTGTAGAGAAAAGGTAGAGTTTTCCCAGAATAAAAGAAGAAAATGAGAATAAAAAGAGAAAAACCCATGTCTTCTATCTACCCTGAAAAATAGGTGATTATATTCCAAGTCATGTTTGCTCCCCAAAACATACTGAATTTGGGAGGCTATAATATACTAATCCTTGCTAGGGAGAGGCAAAGATATAAAATGTAACCAAAATGTTTGTGCTCTCATATTTTCATAAAATAATAAATAAATAAATATACTCTGAGGTGTCTTACAGAGCATGTTTGTTGTACCAAGAAAATGTCCCATGAAAAATTTTCTAGGCAAGAAAGAGGAGACAGGAAGTTCGGGGAAAAATAACCTCCAACTCTTTGCTCTTCTCTATAATCAATATGGTATAAAACCATATGAAAAATCTTTATTTTTTGTAAAGCATATTTAATATAGAGTATATAATATAATGAAAACAATGAGACCTATTGACGTTTGACTGAACTAAACTCTCATAATTAAGTTTACTTAATCCTTATAGTACTTGTTACTATGCCCATATTCCATATAAAATATATTCCCCAGGGAGGTTAATGAACTTTTCCAAAATCACAGAGTTAACAAATATTAAGGCTAAAATTCAAACCTAAGGCAACTTAACATAAAAGTGTATTCCTTATCATGCTGTTTAGTCACCCAAGAGCTTATACAATGATGCAACCCTATAGTTCCGCAGAAATTAATATCATTTATATTTAAGCATTGCATCACACTCCATCTCTACCTCGCCTCACTATCCCCACCAAAAAAAGAAAGAGGTACTAAAATATATTGGAAAATACATAGCATTTTTTTTTTACTTAATGAAAAATTGAGTTTGGAATGGTTAAGTACCTTGCCTAAGGTCACACAGCAAGTGGCTAGCGAAACTTAAATGAAAATATAAAAGTAATTTAAACATATCTAGCAGTGAATATTATAATTTATAATACACACACTATTTGAATGTATCTTTCCTGCTGGGGGCATTTGATTAAAAAAGACAAGGGGAAGTGTAATCAAATTATCTATTTAAACTACCTTGCCTTAGAGAGTATATAGATTTAATAACTTAATAGCAGGTCCAGTGGAAAAATATGATGTATGATTTTTATAATGGAGAACTATTGCTATTTCATTTTATGCTCCTCAGTGAAAAAAAGCAGAAGTTGAAATAGAGATAGAAAATAAATAGCCACAATATATTTGCCTACTGATATTTCTGTAGAAGTAATTCATTATTCCTTTTAAGAAATCACACATCAGTCTGTTAGAGCAGAACTATATCCTGATGTTCCTGTTGGAGGAAAAGGTTAACCCTTGCCTTATAGGGTTTAACTGCAGGCAAACAACAACTAGCAGAGAGTCTGGAAGAAAATAAGTAGCAACATATTTATAAATAGAATTTTACTTTTGTTCATGCCCTCAGGTTTGTTTGTTTATTTGATGGTTCAGGTGATATATGAATAGTATTTGCTTGACAGCATCCAATGTTTGTGTGTCATTAAATATGGTCAAACCTTTTATCACTTTTCCTTTCTCTACTTCTCTTGAAGATGGAGAAACAGTACATTCTATTTTTCCTCTTTAGAATTCTTCAAAATCCTTAATTTGGTTTTATGAAACTCTAATTCCCTATTTCTTATATTCTTTGGATATTTCTTCTATCTCTATTATAAGGTTACCCATTTCCTTCCACTCTTTAAATATTCTTATGTTTTGGTCTCAGTCCTCATAGCTCTCCACAATCGTTAATTGTTATGTATTTTTATTTAAAAGGTTTATTTCATATTAAAAACGGATATATCACAAGCAAAATTCTAAGTATTTGATGCAATTTTCTTTTTCTCTGTAGAAGTATGGCACACAAGTTCAGTTAAAAAGAAATCAGGTTAAACAAAATCCCTACCACCATGGTAAAATTGAAAATTATTTACTCAATATATAAAATATGAATAATATTCTTCAAGTGAACTCATTTAAATAAAAGTAAATTAAATATCTCATCTAAATAAATTCCTCATTTATGTCCTTACCAAAAGCAACACTTTGATGGTGATAAATTAAAGGTGTCTTAGAATTCTGTCTCTTATTTATATCTCTCCAAGAGCAGTACTAAAAATTAAAGCATCAACTGCTCCCAAGCAGTCAAACTTTTAAGAAAATGCATAGTTTTAGAGGAGGAGTCCTGGGACAAAAGATATTCACAGCAATTAATCGTGGCAGAGGCAGATATGACAGAGAGCTAATGAAGCTCAAGCTTTAGGTACTTTCACTTGTATGCCCCTTGACAAAGGCTTTGGGCAGAGATAGCAGAATGTGTTTACATAGTCATATATTGCTAACAAATGAGTAGCAAAATTATATTTGCAAAGTTTATAATGTATGTTTTTTGGCTTATTTTTCTTAAAGAGTACACTCAAGTTGTGCAAAATTGAGCCACATAAAATTCATTTCCACATAGTTCCTTGATATATAAGCTGGGATATGAAAATATTAATAATATGTTATAGGAATATAGCAACAACATTATACATTCTTGGCAATGCGAGAAGCATTAAAGCTCACTTGTTCAATCTCACAACAAAATGATTTGAAATTCTTAAATTATGTTATTATGTTACTATTTATACTATTAATACACACCTAATTTAATGCTTTTTAAATAATGTCCCTTCCCTTTCCTCTTAAATTGGTAATTTAAAAAATTAAAGCAAAGTTGTTAAAGTATAATTTAAATCAAATAAAATGCATCCATATTTAAGAGTACATTTCCATGATTATTGAAAGATGTATACCCTTGTGTAATCAAAATTACATTCAAGATATGGAGGAAGACCACTTACAGCATGAGAGGGTGAGGAAACTTATCAGCCTGCTTCTCAAAGAAACTGATGAACTTTAATAAAAAAAAATATTTAAATTCTCTGAAAAGCATACAGCAAATGAAGAAACATTAATTCAAGAAAATCCACTGAAACTCAGTAAGAACCATGATAGTCTGTGGTATCTAAACCAAGACTGCACCATCTGCCACTTCACTGGACAGAAACTTCATACCAGACTGACACAGTAAGAACACAGGATTCTTTTCTCTCCTGTCCCAACATCAGAAGACTATCTTTCATTCTAGGAGGAGTAGAATAAGAGCATTTTTCATCTTGTCCCCAGCTACCTATTTCTAAGGCTACACTATAAGTGAAATGCAATCAAGAGGTAGAAGTTTCCTTCTTTCACCCAGCACTCGACTTGCGTGTGAAGATCTATTTGGGTGTAGCATAACTGAGGTTACTGGAGTCATGATCACTGATATCCTGGTTCATGGAGTTGGTATTCCACACCCTGGGAGGCAAGCTGAGGAGATCTGGGGCTCTGTCCTCTGATCTACCTAGTGCTCCGCAACTAAAGCCAAAGGTGTCACTCAGAGAGAAACACACTATTGTTCCTATTTCCAGAACCATGGTTCAGAGATTTTGCTTGGAAAGAGAAGCAGTCTTAAGCATAGATTGTTCCAGATTGCTTGTAAAAGAAATTTACTTCATTTTAAACAGAGATTGCAAAAGTTCAAGCCTAAAGGAACTCTCAAAAACAGGGAAGTCGTAGTGAATGACAATTGGGAGGTATTGATAGATTCACAGGAGACACAGGCTAGCTAGTTTACTGGAGAAAAACAGGCAAAGAGAAACATGGGAAGAACCATCCTGGGGTCAGAACAAATCTCAAACATTGACATCAGAAACTATTCCCTCGAAGGAGACTGAATTACACTGGATTAGTTCAGGAAACAACTTATGCTTAAGGACATTATTAAAAACTATAGAGCAAACAGCCAGCAATTAGTGGAGCCAACAGGGTGTGGCCAGGGAAACTTAAAAGAGAGTCCTGCCTATCCAGCTATCCCAGGGCATAACCAAGCTGTGTACCTTGAGAAGCACACTGCAGGGGGATATAAACTTTACTAAAATAAAGCCTCAGCTCATTAAACAATCAAACACTTGTATAATAATAAAAGCCCCAGAGAAGTGGAGGACCAGTACACAAAATTTCTATACTATATTATCTAAAATATCCATTTTTCCAACAAAAAGTTATGAAATATGCAAAGTATGATCACTATGCTGGATAAACCGACATTGCTTATGGGAGTGAGCAGATATAGGATATAACAGAAAAAGACTTTAAAGTACCCATTACAAATATGTTCAAACAACTAAACAAAATCATGATTAAAAAGTAAAAGGAAATCGGATGATAATAAATAGAGAATAATAATAAACAAATAGAAATTATAAAAAAAGAACCTAATGGGAACTTTGGAATTGAAAAGTGCAAATAGTTAAATTAAAAAATTCACCTGAAGGGCTCAATAATATATTTAAGTTGATAGAAGAAACTAGTAAATATGAAGATTGGGAAGCCAAACAACAGAGAAAAGGAATAAAAAAAATGAATAGAACCTCAGAGAAATCCGGGACACCCTTAGCACACCAGCACATGCACATATTGGGAATATTAGAAGGCAAGAAAGAGAGAAAGGAGCAGGAAAAAAATATTTGAAGAAACAATGAATAAAATCTTCTCAGATTTATTGAGTAGAAATAATAGACCAGAAAACTTATATTGCTAAGTTGGTAATACTTTCCAAATTGATCTATAGGTTCAACCCCTAAAAGAATCCTAACTCTATACAAATTGACAGTTCATATAGAAATGCAACACAGAATAGCCAAAACAATCCTATTTAGGCCACACCTTCACCCTGCTGCAAGCAACAACTAATCTTTGTTACATTATAGACTAGATTTGTATTTCCTAGAATGTCACATACACAAAATCTTGTGGATGTACTTTTTTGTTTCTGGCTTCTTTGTTTGGCATAATGTGTTTGAGATTCATTCATACTTCATACATTGTTAGTTTCTTGCTTTTTTTGTTGTTGAATAGCATAACATTTATGGGTATTACACAATTTGTCTATTCATTCTCTTGTTGATGAACATTTGGGCTGATTTGAGTTTGGGGATTTTATGAATAAATCTAACCTAAACATTCCTGTGCAAGATTTTGTATGGTCAAATGCTTTCATTTCTGTTTGTACATATTTGTAAAGGTAATTGCTGAATTCTGTGAGTAGTATACTTATCAATACAATACAATACAATGCAATGTAATACAATAGCAATAACTATTTGCTGTTTACTATGTACCAGGCACTGTTTGAATTTTTTTATATGTACTAACTCATTTAATTTTCACAAAAACTGGGAAAAGTATCTTAGTAGCATTTCTTTGTTACTTTACATATATTATTTAGCATATATATATATACGGTAAAGTTACAAGATATTTTAATAATTTGTGTGTTAAATTATATTCTTATCCCCATTTTGTACCTGAGGAGTCTGGAATACAGTTTTTTGCATAGCAATATTTGGTATAATACATAGATTACTTTACTATAAACACACATAGTGAAATTTCAATATGTTTTGACATAATTTAATACTGGTTTTTATCCAAATCCTTTTTCTACATGAGATGATCACTGAAAACAGAAGAAGTATTTCAAATGTAAGGATAAATTATATTTGTATTTCTAATACTGGAAAACAAATTTTGATTCCCATAAATTCTCTTCTGGAGTTTGAATTATTAGTCATCCTTCTCTTTTATATCTACAATCTGTCTTCTACTCATATCTCCTCGTAAATTTACATATACATCCAAGAAATTTTAATTCTCAATAACAACAGTAATAATAGAGATTACATTTAACTTTGTGTTCAGCTCTAATACACAAAACTATTATTAATTTATTTTTAATTGTTATTGTCAAATTTCTGATAAAATTGTTTGCTTTGTTTCCTCTGTATTTCAATTATTGATATATAGACCCTACAACTATGATTCTAATGAGAGTATTCTGAAAGAGCTAACTGATGTTTTCCTTAATTACAAACCCCCTCATGTTTCTCAAATACAGAAGAATTATTTTTTATTGTTGAGTTGCATTCTATGATATAATTTTAATTAATTAATTAATTATTTAATTGACAAATAAAATTGTGTATATTTAAGGTGTACACATGTTCTGATATATGTATACACTGGAAATGGCTAAATCAAGCTAATTAACATATTCATTAGCTCACATAGGTCTCATTTTTTTGTGGTGAGAATATTTAAATCTATTAGCGATTACTGAGTATACAATACATTGTTATTATCTATAGTCACCATGTTGTACTGTGGATCTCCTTAACTTATTTCTCCTTTCTATCTAAAATTTTGTATTCTCTAACTACTATATCACCATTCCCTTCCTCGCCCAGTTCCTGGTAACTATCTTTCTACTCTCTGCTTCTATGGGTTCTGGTATTTTAGAGTATACATACAAGTGATATTATGCAGTATTTATCTTTCTGTGCCTGGATTATTTCACTTAAAGTGATGTCCTCCACATTCATCCATGCTGTTGCAAATGATAGGGTTTCCTTCTTTTTAAAGGCTGAATAGTATCACATTGTGTGCATATACCATGTATTTTTAATCCATTCACCTACTGATGAACACTTAGATTAATTCCATGTGTTGGTTATTGTGAATAATGACTGCAATGAACATGGGGGTGCAGATATCACTTTTGCATTCTGATTCCATTTCATTTGGATATATGTATACCCAGTAGTGGAACTGCTAGATCATATGATAGTTCTATTTTTGATTCTTTGATGAACAACTATACTGTTTGCCACAATGGGTATACTATTAATAATTTATGTTTCCAACAGTGTACAAAGGTTTATTTTTTTCCACATCTGCATCAACACTTGTTATATCTTGTTTTTTTGATAATACTCATTCTAAGAGTTGTGAGATTATATCTAATTGTAGTTTTAATTTGAATTTCCCTGATGATTAATGACATTGACATCTTTTTCATATACTTGTTGACCACTTGTATATCTTCTTTTGAAAAATGTCTTTTCAGGTCCTTGGATTATTTTTTTAATTGGGCTATTTGGGTTTTTTTTAATATTGAGTTATTTGGGTTCTTTCTATATTTTGGATATTAACTCCTTATCAGATGTGTGGTTAACAAATATTTTCTCTCATTCTGTAGATTGTCTCTTCACTTTGTTGTTTCCTCTACTGTGCAGAAACTTGAGAATTCTGATTCTAATACCCATTTCTTCTGTCTAGATTCTTTAGATAATTATATCCATTCCCAAAGTGTTATGTAATTATTGTTATACACTAAAGATTGCCAAATATATCATTAGATGTATACTTTAAGATACAGACTGTCTGTGCTTCAAGATACAGACTGTCTAATTGGCATCTCTGTCAAACTGTCCAGTGGTTATTCAAGCTCAATGCTTCAAAAGCCTAATTTCCTCCATCTTGCCTATTCCTCTGACAAACAATATTGATGATGGCAATGATGATTATGATGATGAAGAAGATGATGGTGATGCTAATGATTACAAAGGCTCAAAACACATCTGCCATTTCTTCCCTCTCTCTTCTTCAGCAGTGCTGTCATTTATCCATTTGCTAAGTCCTATATATAGTTTCTCCAAAATCTCTCTCTAGTCCTTGCCTTCTCTTTTCTTTTCCTCAGATATTCCCCTATTTATGCCCTTCCTCACATTATTCATGGAAGAATGCCTTTTATTTGGTTTTCACAAAACTGCCCTTTTCTCTATGGCTAATTCTCCAGAAAACCACTAGTATAGTACTAGAACCAAATCTGGGTATGCTTCACTTTTCTTAAGATCATTTACAATTGCTCCGGGGGTAAAAACCAAAGTTTCTTGGCCCAGAATATGAGGTCTCTCATCATCTGGAGCTAAACTACATTCATAACTTCTTATCCCTTACATTATTCAGCCATGTAGAGTTACAGACCACATGATACAAGCGATTCAATAAAACTATAACTATGTGCATATTTCCTTTTGATAACCACTTTTGTACCTCTTATAAACTAGATAAAGAATTACTTAAAATATTATTATTATCTCACACAAGATAGATATTCAACAAATATTTACTAATATGAAAGGAATACATTTATACTTATATATTCTATAACGCTCTTATAGCCATGCAGTTGCCTCACACAGAGCTCTATTCAAGAAAAAACCTGACCTGCTACATGAGTGCAAGTACTCAACGCCTTCCACCAGAAGCACTTGAGGGCTCAACCACAGCATTTGAGGGAGGCCACCCTCCTCTGGACAGTTTCCACCCAATGTTTGGACACATCAGAGGTTGGTTGTTTCTGCCCAACAAAGGGCAATCTTTTCATTGGAGCTCTATGTTAGAGTGATTGAGGATTTTTCTCAAAGCTTCACTGAAGGCTGAAACTCTTCCTACCTAATATTTGTTCTTCCTCTTCTTTCACAGGGGTCAGATCAGCAATATAGTCAAAACTCTCTCTGACTACTCCTGATCCTTCTTCTCTTCATCTTTCATAGGCTATGATGATTAATTTTTTTGTGTCAACTTGACTGACTCAGGGATCCCCAAATAGCTGGTAAAGCATTATTACTGGGTGTGACTGTGAGGGTTTTTCTGAGTGAGATCAGCATTTGAATTGTAATGCTGGGTAAAGAAGATTGGTTTCACCAGTATAGTTGGGCACCATCCAGTAAGTTGAGGACCAGAAAAGAAATAGGAATCAGAGAAAAGATTAATTATCTCAGATGAATTCTCTCTCCCTCTTTTGAACTGGGACATCCATCATCTGCTCCCACTCTCAGACATTGAAGATCTTGGCTCTTGGGCTTTCTGACTCCAGGATTTATACTACTGCCCCTACATCCGCACACAATTTTCAGACCTTTGGACTCAGACTAGGAGTTCACTATTGGCTCCCTTGGTTCTTAGGCCTTCAAACTCAATCTGAATACCTCCAGCATTCCATGTTCTCCAGCTTGCAGATGGCAGATCAGAGGACTAGGGCTCCATAGTTGCATGAGCCAATTCCTAATATCTCTCTCTCTCTCTCTCTCTCTGTCTCACTCAGTCTGTGTATGTGTGTGTATATATGTATATAGATGTGTATATATATATTTACATATATATACATGGAAGCAACAGGGTATATGTATACACACACGTATATGTTGTTGGTTTTGCTTCTCTGCAGAACCCTAAAGCACAGGTGTTATCCCCAATAAATCTTTTACACTTTTAAACCATCTTGGTATTTACTCCATTCAATTCCCAGACTAACATAAAAGTCTTTCTTGATTTTCAAACCAGGCAGTCATACTCATAGAATTTTGTGCATAACATACACATTTTCAAAATTATACTTTAATTATTTGTGTTGTTCTTTTCACCAGAAGGTGAACTATTCCATGGTGTGAATAAATGTTTGTTAAATGAATGAATGAATGAATGAATTCACACACACACACATCTGGTTAAAATCATATTTAACTTTTCATTCAGGAAAATTTTCTGAAATATCTGCTATTTTCATATCCCAAAAAATAATATTTATCACATACTTGTGCTTGAGCATGCTACACTATTCATTGAAATGAAAATAATTCTCCCAACTCTTCAGTTCTAAGTCAGAAAATAGTAATGACTTTTCCCTTAAACAACACAGAGAACAAATATACTGAGATTGATAAAGTTCAAAATGAACTCAAGCAGTGTTAAAAGGTATGGAATAATGGTAGTGTAGTTTTATCTATTGAACACCAATCTGATTGATGGTACTAACTAGCCATCAGGAGAACCTGAGCAATTTAATTAAGGGAACTTATGATTCATACAGGAAACAACTGGGATGTAACTAGACTAAGAACCTATGAGCGTGCAAAATTATGATTTCAATAAAGTTGTATTTTTTAACATGACACTTCTTAACAAAACAGAGTACTTTTCAAAAATCATATTCTAAACTGAAAATGCATATGTATTAAATTAGTTTACTACTTTTTATAATTCCTAAAATAAGTTCCTATTGATTTAAATTAATTCCAAATTAAAATAAAATCAGCTAAGAATTATAATATTCACTTCAAAAGACTACCTACTTTTGAAAATGTATAATTAATTTGCATTCCAATTTCTCAGCTTTAACCTTAAATAAATGTTATTTAAATTTACTCTTACTCTGTTTTATTTATATAATCACAACAGACACGAAGATATCACATCACATAGTTTCTGTGTGATTTTGGTATTATTTCTGACAGTAACTTTGAGATTTTTTTTTACCACATTTTAGCTAAGAAATGCTGTGAATCTGCTAATATTTTTAAGTTTGTCAACAGAATATTTTATCTGACTACTGTTACCAAAGAGTAGAATGAATAAAAACAAAATCTAAGACACATAGCATATCCTTAATGAACTTGCAAACTAATTGAAAAGATAATATAGTTATGTATGAGACAGGAAGAACATAATAAAAATTGAAGCAATATATTCTCAAAATGAATATGACTTATACTTCTGCTAATACTCTAATAAACATTGCTGTGCAATTCTGGAAACGTGATAGATAGATCAAACGTGTGTGATCTAAAGACTTTACAGATAGAATCAGGAAAAATTAACAAGGAACAATTTAAAAAATAAAATAAGAATTATTATGATATTATATGTGATATCAAACAGAGAAGTAAAGACCAAGTAATTAAAAGTATAAATAAAAGCTCTGGGGAATTAAGGTAAAGAATTACATTTATCATAATAAAAATGGGACAAAATTTAAAAGGAAATGCCAAACTTAGAGAAAAGATATAACAATTTTACTACAGTATGTAGAAAATACAAAGAAAGATTTAGAAGTCAATAATAAAAATGTGAACTCCTTAATAAAATAACAAAACTCATGAATAAATTATTTACAGAAAAAGTATAAACTGACAGTTTAATCTGCTAAATATTTAGCTCTATTAGTTTGGTAATCAGAATAGCACCTTCTTTAAGGATGTCTAGGTCCTAATCTCTGGAAACTGTGAATATGTTATATGGTAACATGTTATAAAGCAAGGGAAAATTAGGATTGCTGATGGAATTAAGGATGCTAAATTGTTAACCATACAGTGATTATTCTAGATTATGTGGGTGTTTCCAGTATAATAAAAAAGATCCTTAAAAGATACAAAAGAAAGGAAGATAATCAAGTGATATGCTGTGAGAAAGAGTAAAGGGGTCATTGCCAGCTATGATGATGGAAGGAGACAAAAAAAGCCAGCGAAGCGGGCATCCTTTAGAAGTTGAAAAGACATAGAAATGGATTCTCCCCTACCTAGAGCCTCCAGGAGGAATGAAGCCCTACTTGCACCTTAATTTAAGCCCATTGACACCCATTTTGAACTCCTGACTTCCAGAACTATAACACATTTCTATTAAGTCACCAAATTTGTGGTAATTTGTTACAGCAGCAATAGGAAACAAATACACTAATAATAAAATGAAATCGAATTAAAACATTGATCTGATGAAATTTCTCTTCTCTGGCACAGATAAGCAATAGCACCCTCTGTGAACTGAAAAGGCTATATTTGCATATATTACAATTGGATGGATACAGATTGGTACAAATATTCTAAATGATAATTTTGCAGCTTATATCAAAGGATTGAAGAATCGCTGTTTCTTTTAATTACCAATTCATTAATGCCAATGTAAGTTTTCTTAACCTAAGAAAATAGACAAATGTGAACATTATCACTTTCTTTCATGAGTATTCTTGGTCTTTCAGAAACAATGTAAGGTATTGGTTTAATAATTTAGGGTATAATCAAATAATGCAACACCATGCATTCATTAAAACATCTTGGGTTTTGAAGAATATCTTGTAACTTAGAATAACAGAACATAGTGCATCACCCACTTCCTTGAGCTGTTTCCCCATCTGTTCCCCCATCAGTATCTGCATAACTACCTGAATGCTCTCTGTGGAGCCAGGGAGGCTGTCTGCCTTGCCACCAGGCAGGTCTGAAAAGGCAGGCAGTAAACATACTCTGGGAGCAGCCCTTGAGCAATGACTGATCGGAAGTATACTGTAAGTACCCCAGATATTTTCCCCCTGGTGGTATAACAGAGGAGTGGGCTTACCACTATTTTCAGAGTTTCCTCAAGGTTTTAAGGTGCAATCACCCCTAATGGTAGTTGGCTTTATAATAAATCCTTTTTTGGCTTCCCTTGTTTTCCTCTCTCATTTCTCCACTCTATGTCAGTATTTATTTCTCTTCCCTAAAACAAAACTAAACTATTTAATCTTGAATCCTTAAAGCACTAGATGAGGAATTGCTTCAGTTTGTATTAAGAATCTAAATATAAGAGGACAAAAAAATTTAGTGTATATCCAAATCAGATGTGATGAGGTTAGTGGCACAACTTGTAGTAAAGTTCCTGAAAGAACTAGTAACAGGATTTACTACTAAAAGGAGATTTAACTGGCTAATTTCTGGGTTCCAAATCAGCTGATGAGCAGAAGCTTATGTGGCTGCTCTCATGGTCTTTTGTTGTATACCAGCATCTAGGACAGATACGCAGGAATGCCTCTTCTGACCTCTGTGTCTCAATATATACTTAGCTCGTTGTTGGGTTGTTGGGTCTAAAAGATCTTTTCATTTTTCTGATATTTTATAATACATTTTCTCTGTTCATGTTGGACTTTAAAAATTCTATCCCCACCTGAGCAAAAAGAGGCCACATTTTTCATAGATTCTGTCATTTTTGTGCTTTCTGGATCATTAATGGAGAATTAATAGAATCTGAGACCAGCAAAGCATTTCTTTTTCTACTCTTCAAAGTTGGTGAGATAGCTGTCATGCAAATAAAACACTCATCTTTTTTACTGTACAACAACTCATATTGGCACTTTATAGGCAGGCACAGTTTATTTATAGCACTTGTGTGGGTAAGAGTTTCGCTTGAAATGCCATTGCTTCAGAGATTCAGGGAAACATTTAAAATACAGTGAAGATGTTAAAAACACCTCCTGATTGTCCTCAGGTCCCTGAGATCTAGATGAAGATACCAGAGCTTAATGAAAAAGGGGGAGTCAAAACACTCATCAAACTTAATCGTTTCTAGAAAAGTTAACACTCTTAGCTTATTGAAACTTTAGTTCCTATGGATAGATTTCAGACATCTTTTATTAATGCTTTGTAGAAACAAAGTAATCCTGTGTTCAGTAACACAGGCTTGTAAATCATACTTACAGTTTGTTCCATGGTTCCCTAAAATTGTGACTAGTTTATATTAGAAAAGATGTAATGAATAGAAATGTAAAAAAGGGTTTGTTTATTGACCTAGGCACGTCTTAATTTTTTTAAAGTGTTTCTTCCTATGAAACAGATAAAATATTAAATGTGGCAAAGTTAACATTAACTCAATAGTTCAACAAAATTGATTGAGTATCCACTATTTAACAGTTATGGTTCTACAGACCGGAAATATTAATAATAGTACATTGAACAAATAAATAGCTATGTCCTAGCATAAAATCATATCTAGAGTTTGTTCTCTAGCATAAAATAAATAAATGTGAATTATAAAATTAAATTTTTTATGTTTACATAAAATCTAGGATTTATATTTTGTTAGCAGGAAGAATTACTTTGCAATGTTGCAGTTTTTAAATATCTGAGGATTAATTTGGGTAACTTTTTATTTTACAATGATTGGGGTGATTACACCTAAGTTAGCAGGTACACTGTAAAAGTTTTTCTTTTTTCTCATCTTTCTTCTCATTTATAAGTGACCAGCTAATTTGTACTATGCACAGTGGATGAATCACAACGAGATATGCCTGATTTATTTGTTATTTTTTGCTCTAATAGACTACTTGTTTTTGTTTTTTTTCAAGCAAGCCAATTGGAAAATAATTTCACTTGTGCTGTTTCAGTGTCATTTCAGTTGTTTCAGTGAGAGGAGAGTGGAAATATATCTTAGTCAATGAGATATCTCTATTAGGATAGATATATTTCAAACTATTAAATAATTAGTACTAGGTCACCTGACAAATATAGATGCATGTAACTAAATAGGGATAAATGTTTCCAAGATAGCCAGTGGTTCACATGGGATAAGATGGCCATGCTAAAGGCTGAGCAGAAGGCAAACTTCAAAAAAAGAAAAGAGTATTTTGCTGGGGAATAAAAATAACTTTCAAAATACCAAGAATAAAGCAGTAAAACCAGGATGCTAGATAGCAATAACAAGTTAAAAGAATATTCAACAATTATCTATTGAATGACCGTCATATATTGTGCCTTGTACTAGGTCTTGGCATGGAATGGCTGATAAGGCAGATCAGACTTGGTCTCTGTCCTTGTTAAGCTTATGGTTAATTGCAGGATATTGGCATTAAATTAAGAAATGCACCCATGTAAATAATATTACAAGTTATTTTAAGTGCTGCAAAGGAAAAAATAAAGAACATTATGAGAAAAATCAATGGAGTGACAATGTATTGAAATTTAAGCTGAGACCTAAATAAAGCACTAGGAGAAAGAAGGCTATAAGCAATGACAAGACCTAAGCTCATTCTGGGAAATCATAGATGGCCTATTCACTTTGACTAGAGTAATCAAGGAAAGAGTGATATGAGAGGAGGCAGAATATATTTTTCGATTCAGAGTCTTGTAGGTCATCCTGATCGTTTTTCATTTTAACCTAGGACCAGTGAAAACTAGTCAAGAGTTTTAAGCAAACACAAAAAACTATCAAATTCAAATTTTACAAAGTTAACCTTGGCTTTCTATAACACTAATCAGGGGATAGGGGCACAGAATGAATAAGTAATAGTAGTGTCAAAAAACAGTGTTGGTTTGAACCTGATTCGTAGCAGTGAAAATAAAGGGTAATGGATGAAGGGTATATCTGTATCTAAACACACACACACACACAACTGGATGGATCAACAAGACTGAATAATGTAGATGATAAAAAAAAAAGAGTTGTTAAAATCTATTCTCATTTCCCCAGTGAAATTCTGGAGAATCAGGGTGGAGACCAAGAGATGCAATGATGATAGAATGCGGCGGCAAACATAGAGATAGGTAAGAACTTTCAACCTGCTTGATTGCATAACTTGGGTGAGGACATTACACTCCATTAAACAGTTTTATTCTTTGATATCAAATGGTAGTACTAATAAATTATAAAGTGGCATCAGACATAAGATATATACACACTCATACATATATACCCACACATATAACTATATGTGTATATGTGTGTATATATAACAAATGTATTTTAAGTGCCTTAAAAATGTCACTGCCTACTCACTGAAACACAAATGATATTCAGTCCTTTCAAATAAGGGTCAACAAACTTATCTGTCAAGGACCAGATAGTAAATGTTTTCAGTTTTGTAGGTGGAGGGTCTCTGTTGCAACTACTCAACTCTTCAATTATAGTACAAAAGCAGCCACAATTTATATTTAAACAAATGGTCAAGGGCTGTGGTTTACCAAACAGTGAATCTTTTAAATAAACATAACATGGATAGAAAGGAAGAAACTTTGGTATTGGGGCTTATAATACCCTTCTTCATCAAAAATATAAATAGTAAAATAAAGTGTATTAGTTTAAGAGGACTTTATCAAATATATGTTTTAAAAATATTCCTGGATCACTATTATTTTAGTGACTTTATCTATGACATGAAGTTTGACAATTTTGATACTAAAATTTTTCCTATTTTTATAAAGCATTACCTATTGGTATGTGTTGTGGTATACGATTGTCGAAATAACAAACAAATGAAAGAGTGTGAAAAATTGAAATGACACGACTGTTGAAGTAGCTTTTGCATGGTGATGTGCTGAAATCTAGGAGCTGAGATATATTGTGGGTATTAAAATAGTGAAATTAAATCAATATCAGACAGTGACCAATGTGTCTGACTACCCAATGTGCCTAGCATGCAACACTAAAATTCTTCCAGCACAAACAAGGAAAGTGTCAACGTGGTTGTCACAGGCAAAAAGAGGAAAACAGAAAATCACTTGCAGACTAGCTGATTCTTGCAACAGTGCAGAACATAAACTCCCCCCAAAAAGATCATCTGTACTTGGCATTTTTATATATTATGACTACATAATGCAACTATATCAACTGAAAACATCCAACGCTTTATTTGAGCACCTTGATATATATGCATAAACCACTACATATGTGCAAAAATGTGTGTTTATTCAACTATTATTCATACTCCCTTCAAAGATGTGCCCATCCTAGTCCTTGAAGCTTGTCCATATATTACCTTACTTGGTAAAATGGGCTTCGCAGATGTGATTAATTTAAGGATTTGGGATCTGGAGATTATCCTGTATTTTCTAGGTGGACCTGATGTAATCACAAGCATCCTATAAGAGAAGGACAGGAAAGTCAGAGTCAGTAGTAGGAAATTCAAGAAGTTGGAGAGATTTGAGGAAGGGACCATGAGCTAAGGAATACAAGTGACCTCTAAAAGCCAAAAAAGACAAAGAAACCAATTCTTTCCTGAAGGCTCCAGAAATAATACAGCCCGACTGGCACCTTTACTTTAAACTTTGACCTTTATCATTGTAAGAAAATAAATCTGTATGGTTTTAAGCCATTAAATTTGTGGTAATCAGAAAAAAATGCAATTAATAAAGTCAATCCACCTAGATTCCTATTTCTGGGTTTTGTTGGCTTTTTGAAAAATTGTATTTCCTTAAGTTTTGGTGAGCAGACTCGTAGCAAAGTAAGATTTTTTTTTGGAAAAGACAGAAGAATTGAACCGTAGCTTATAAACATGTTCTTTTTTTCTGCTTTGTCATTAAAAATTGAGAAATCACTTTTAACTTTTAGGTGTGTATGTCCAAAGAATCGGCAAGGACTGTGTTTCTGGAATTTCAATAAGGATGTTTAATCTTAAAAATAAAAATAATTAAAAAAAATAAGAATAAAGTCAATCCATGCCCTTCATTACCTTAGGGGTCATTTATTTACAAACAGTATAAATATTTTGCCTGCTATTATTGCCATAATTTTGTGGATAATTGTGTAACTCTTTTGTCATATAGTATCTGATATTGCTAAATTTTCAATTTGAATTTGAGTATTAACTTTCGAATGATATTTTAACATGCTGCTTGTATAAGCTACTTTATTTTTTCTGATTCATGTGTAAAACTCAGTGGTATAATGCAACTACAATGATGTGACATTATTTGAAATGTGAAACCAAATAAATTAGATAAAAATGATTCATATTTGTTATTATGAAAGCATGAGATCATATTATAGAAATACTAGCAAAATATTTGCTACTTTTGACAGGCTAAGAATTTAATTTTCAGCAAAAGTACATTTCCAAGTTTCACTTTTGTTTTGTAATAAAACCCCAATTTCAGGTGATATTGAAATGTAAACAGGAAATAGGTGTCAGCCTCAGGTCAGACCTGCATGGCACAATATACTTATTTACGCCAAATATTTCACAATTGTTATCTCTAAACTAAATAATCATCTCTCTGATGTGTTCTTAGGAGTAGACACAGCTTTCGTATGTGCAAAACTTTTATTTTTCTTTTTAAGGATACTAAATATGAGTGAAGAGACATGTACCAAAAGTAATGAAGATTGGAAATAATCCTGAGCTAGGAAACAGCATGAAGAAATTGAAACGTTTGAAAGATAGGTTATACTGGACGAAGAGGACAAAAAGGAAATATATTGTATTTTAGTTAGTTATCTTCAGTCTTTATACCTTTTCTTTTCCATCATATACTTTGGTCTTTTTCTGTAGAAAACAAAAACAAGCAAGCAACAATAGCAACAACAAAAAACAAATCAGAAAAGAATTTAGGTTTTAAAATTTGTCAGAAAATGAAATTTCAGAATGTCAAATTAATTGAAATTAAAATTATATATTACAATAACAAATAATTGTGATGTAGGAGACAAGCCATACTAGAAACAGATCTAAACTGGAACAAAAGCAAATGATGACAAGGCAAGGCAATGATACTCAACTCTAGAAAAATAGATCAGACATAGGAAGAAAAATTTTACCTCTCTGACAATAAAAGTAAAGACAGAAAGCATCAACTGTTCATAGAACTGGGCTAAGCAATTTGATAAACAAGGTGATCTGTATTGTTAACTAGTCAAGAAATTCTTTTGTTCATTTATGCATTTAATATATATTTATTGAATGTCAAATCTGTGCCATAAACTATTCTAAATATTGGGAATATGACATTAAGTGAAATAAACATCATTCCTGTTCTTATACAGCTTAAGGGTTTGGTTGTAGAAAAGAGTCCAGAAAAATGTAAACAAGTATTAATAAATATTTGTTATGAAGGAAGCAAAGTAGGAAAAGGAAATATAAATGTGAGGGTGTCAGAAGGAAGTTATTTTAGAGAGATCTCAAGAAAGGCCTCTGTGATAAAGTTATATTAGAATAGAAATATGACCAAAGCTTAAAATATGAAACATGTAAAACTGGGGGGAAAGAATGAAAAACAGATAGAATCATATGTGCAAAGGCCTTGCAGCAGGCACGTGGTAGGTGTGTTAAGAGAAGGCTTGGGAATCCAGAGAAGCTGAGATAGAGAGGGGAGGAGAGCTGTGGAGAAAGCTGAGGTCTGAGAAGTAGCTTTGAGAAAGATTGTAAAGCCCAGCAGAATAAAGGAATAGAGTACATGTTTTATTCTGTGTAACATAGGAAATAACTGGACTTCCTTAAGCAGAAGAATTCCATGGTAAAACTAGTTTTGTAAGAATAACTCTAGATGTGTGGTAAATAGATGGTAGAGGGTCAGAGTGGGACCAGAAAGATCAGACAACATTACAACAATATGGGTGGGAGATGATAGTGTCTTTATTCACTTGCTAGGACTGCCATAAACAAACAAACAAACAAACAAAACACAGATTGGCAGGCTTAAACAACAGAAATTTATTTCTCACAGTCCTGAAGGCTAAACATCTAAGGTCAATGTGTCTGTATGTGTAGTTTTTTTCTCTGGTCTTCCCCCTTGGCTTGCATATGGTTGTTTTCTTGCTGTGTTCTCTCGAGGTCTTTCCTCTGTGTCCCAACATCCCTGGTATTTCTGCATACTCATCTTCTCTTCTTACAAGGACACCAATCACATTGGATTAGGGTCCACCTTGGTGGTCTCATTTTAACTTAATCACCTTTTTAAAGGCCCTGTCACCAATTATAGTCAAATTTTCAAATTCAAAGGATTAATGATTCAACATATGAATTTTGGGGAAACACAATTCAGCCCATAACAGTGTCTTAGCCTCAGCTGTGGCAGTAGCACTGATGAGGGAGAAAATACAAGATTTGCTGTTGGATTCAGTGTCTAAGATGTGGTGTTTTTCCCTAACAACGGCAAGATGAAGTTGTTAGCAACTGGGATGTGGAAGATCAAGGAAGGGGTAAGTTTACAGTCTGGCTGAGATAGCAAGAATTTAATTATTAAGGTGTAAAATTTGATACCTTTTAGAAATCCAAACTAAGATGCCAGCTAGACAAATACTCAAAAAGTCTTAGAAGAGTCCCTGCTATAGACTTTGTAATGGCGTGACCTCAGCTGAGATGGGAATTCAGACTTGGAGTGAGGGTGGGGTATGAGCAGAGTAAGGAGTAAGTCCTAGAGTCCAGGCCAAGGAGTTTATAGTGTGTGCACATGGGCAGGCTTCTTTCACTGGAGCCTAATAGAACAATCTATATCTTATATTCCTATTTTCCTGAAAGATGCTAAGTTGCCCGAATAAACCAAGAAAGGATATAGTATTTATAGCAGCAACATCTTATTTATATTCTGCCAAATATTGCCTCCTCACTGCATGTTTTTACCTTTAAAATTTATTTTTTTTCTCTGCTCATTCATTTGACTTCCCCAACCCTGCTATAAATATTTCATTAAGCACTTTCTATGTGGTGGACACTCTTCTTAACAAACCCTACCTGGTACGGTTGGCATTGTAGATACCCAAGAGGAGGCTGATTTTTCTGAAATTGTGAGAATGACCCCACTAAAATGCCAGAAAAGACAAAAAGGCTAGAGAGTAGGAGGCACCTTATTCTCTAGCAAGCCAAGCAAAAGACAGGAACAAGTACATACATGTGCTTCTAAAAACACTGCAGTCTGTTAAAAAATGAAAAAAATAATGTTTGAAATTGTAAGGGTTAGAGAAGATTAAGTTATTTAAATGAAAACTTTGAGAAGGTAGCATTTTAAATTGGGCCTCAAATAAAAGATACTTTCAAAATTTGAGTAGAAAAGACACATACTGTTAAAGGTAAACAGAAAGTGTAAGAAACTGAGTTAGAAAAATCCTTTTCATGGATGCTTTTCCCTCCTGTGGTTAGCATCATTCTGACTACAACACATTTAATTTTTTGAATTATAATTCCAATTAAATATTTTTCAACCCAAAACTTCAGGATGATTTTTTCAAGTAATTTAAACATATTTCTAGAAAAAAATGTGTTGTTTAGAAAGGCTAATTGTTCACGAAATTTCCTAAGCAATTAATCTTACAAAGTCAATTCTTTAAAATAAATTGAATGCTTTAACAGCTTTTCATTTACTGTATAACTCCAAATTTAATTGAGACAACTACACTGAATAAAACACCTGAAACCCTGAAGATTGTTTAACTGGCAAATGTGAATGGTTTGGAATTGGGGGTCAAAGAATAAATCTGTTCTAAATCTTTCATGTGGTGTAAATAAATGAGAAATATAGCAAACTTCAACCTCAATGAAATGTTACACTTTAAAGATTAGGTGAGTTTTAAAATATCAAAAATATCTGAGCAATTCAAATACAGATAATCATTTCCGTACTAAGGTCTATTTATTTTTTTGTAATACAAAGGAGATTAAAAAATATATTTTAAAAAGTAAATGTTAAAGTGATTATTGTGATATTTTCTTAGGATATTGCCTAATAATGACAATCATTAAAACAGCATTTACTTCACCTATGATTTCTCTGTCATGGTCAATCAGACCACAATAGAGAAAAAAGTAAGACCATAAGAGAGAAAATCAATCAGAGCTATGGCATAAGAAGCCCTGGTGCTAGGTAGAAGAATAAAGTAGATCTCACCTCTAAAGTCTACATATCAGTATGTTTTATTTTTTCAGGACTCATATATGTAGAAAAACAACCATAGAATGATGCTATATATATGTATACTAAAGGAAAGTCCCACCCATATGGGGAGGTGAGAGAGGATAAAGAAAAAAAGGATATTTAACAGTAATGCCAAAGAGAAAAATAAACATGTCTTAAATGCTAATGTTTCAAAATAAATAAGTGGTGTAAAGGAAAGCTAATAATGCCAATGCCAAAAAAGCATAACAATGCCACCTGTGAAGCAGTGTTAAGTCTAGCAACAATATAAATAGTCAGGGAAAAGAAATTTATTTTCTCTCTTCTTGCAAAAGTGAGGGTGTACCTTACATGTATACTTTTCCCATTTTTATCTTTTTATATTTTCTGTCTTTAGTACATTTAATTCCTTTAATATCCACTTTCATGCTGTTGTATGTCATCACACAGACTTTACTTTTACCTGGTTCACCCACTAGAAATTACTTACATAATAATTTCAATTTTGCCTCTTCATCTGCAAAGTCTAAAGTGTTTACTATTTGGTTCTTTACAGGAAAAGTTGGCTGACCCTGGCCTATGGTTTTCCAATATTGCTATACTTATTCGGTTTTCTCCAGACAAAATATATTCACCATCCTACTAGCCAAGAAATTATTCAAAGTGTCTAGACATGTTCAACTTTGGTAATTTGGGGCCAAACACCATCATTTTTTAGCATGTAGCTTTTCAATAGCAAATAGAAAAAAACTATATATCATTTAATTTTACTTTGAGAGAAAAATATAAGTTGACCCGATGAACAAATTTCTCACCTATAATCTAACATTTCCTGGGTATTGATTTATGAGACAGTAGGATTAAATCATTTAATTAACTGATTTACAGCTGTCACACATTACTGGATCTCTTCTTTCTAAAGATTGAAGAAAAATCAAGTATGTCCTAGAATCGTCAACACAGAAAGTTCCCTCCCTACAGAGTTCTTTGATTTTTATTTTGTTTTGTTTAGGAAAGTGGATACTTTGATTTTTTTCTTCTTGGGAAGGAATCAATGAATTGAAAATTGTTCTGAACATCAGTAGATTAAGTGATATCAGTTTGTCTTTTGGGGTATTTCAAACCAGTCACTGTTGGAAGATGCAGCACAGTGAGGTTTTATAACTGTGCAGGATATCCTTCACACACACACACAGACACACACACATTTCCTTTACATATTTATATTCCATTTATCATAGTATTCTATTTAAATAATCAAACAGTTACAGCAATTAGCAGATATAAGCCATATACTCTAAATTTTCTTAAGGTATATTATTATCTACAGGGAGCTAATTCACAAGCAATTTTCTTGTTTGTGTATTTAAAACCCATTTTTTATATACTTTAAGTTTTGGTTCAAACACTTGCTTTTTCTTCAAAATAAAGTATCATTTAACATTAATTTTAAATGTCCATCTTCGTAAATTTTAAAAGTGCATTTCAAAGTGAGCACATAAGATGCCTTGAAATAATTGTGTGTGGGCATCACTAATATGCCAAAGGCCAGAATTGATTGTATCCATTTTGACTTTTATTACACTTTTACTGAATAAGGCACTTGGGACAACATTTGTAGGTGTCAGTGGTAACTATTTTAAGGAAGGATGAACACTAAACCTGTGTTTCTTACATAGTCATATATATCAGTTGAGCATCCCTAATCAAAAACCTGAAATCCAAAATGCTTCAAAATTTGAAAGTTTTTGAGAGCTGACATAATGCCACAAGGGGAAAATTTCACACCTGACCTCATGTGACCTGATATGTGAGACAGGTCACAGTCCAAACATAAATGTGCAACACAAAGTTTATTCAGCATCCCCAATGGAAAAATAAAATTATCTTCAGGTTATGTGTATAAGTTGTACATGAGACATAAATAAATTCTGTGTTTAGACTTCGGTCTCATCCCCAAGATATCTCATTGTTTTTCGAAATCTGAAAATATATAAAACACTCCTGGTACCAAGCATTTCAGAAAAGGGATTCTCACCTTCCATTTATATTTTCTGTGTTCAGTAAATTTAACACTTGTAATGTCCACTTTGATTCCATCGTATGTCACCAAGTAGCCTATATCTTTCACCTGGTTCACCCACTAAAAACACCTTTCTCATATTAGATCATAGTAATTTAGGATAGTTATGGATTTTGTACTATGACTAAAGAAATAGGAGAGAAAATGAAAGTTTTTGGATTAGTTTTATATATTTTATGAGATTGTCATTTTTTATATTATACTAGTCAAATGTATACTAAAGTGTCAGATGGCACTTATGCCAAAAAAGGTAGTCAGTTGCTGCATTCAAAATAAGAAAACAACTCACATGCATACACAAAGATGCAATTGTGAAATTTGTATGAGTTTAAGATTTTAAAACATTTTCGTTATTTTGAGTATTATGGAATTTATGATCATAACAAAAACATTGAAATTTATCAGGCTTCATCTACAGTTTTATTCCTGTTTCTACTGCAGTAGACTAAAGACAAGTTAAGAACACAATATAAATAAAATGTATCTATTTTTCTCTTTCATTTATACTTAATTGCTATATGATATAATATACTATCTAGTTGTTATACTCCATTTAGATGAAGTCATAACATTTGTTGAATTAACTAACTAATTTTCAAAATATGGAAGTCAGGTAAACTGATTCATATTCTGCATATCCTAATCTGATTTGATTAGAAGGATATATGAAACTATAAATTAAAATGTCAGTATCAAATAGCCAACTGACTCCAATTGTAACATTTTTACTCATGTTATAATATGTACATTTTAACTCTGACTATATTTTAAGTAACTGTGTGAATTTTCACAAAGCCATTAAAAAAATTTGTATATATCTTTGTCCTTTTCTTGATTTGGATATTATCGTTTTATTGTTATTGTGGATTGTCTTAGAATAGATATAATGAAGAAAACCAGTGCGTTTCAGAGTATCTGGCCCTTTTGTTTTGGAGGATAGAGTAGCATGCTGGATAAATGGGGCCATTTTAAATTCCATCACAAAGCCATGGTCAATGCAGAAAAGTATTTAATGGTTTGGGAAATCCTACAAGGTCTTTGAACATTGCACAGGCAGTGGATCATTCAATATATTACATTAGCATCTGACATATATAGTGAAGGCTTTGGTCACTTTCCTCTAAGTCAAAGTCTGGGCTGAATGCTTTTGAAGGCACTTAACTTAGTTTGACAAAAACACAAACAAAAAAATCTGTGATTCAAGTATCTTTAAATATCAGTGTAAGATTGTTCTTCTGTATTTTAAATTTTATTTAATATTTCAAACTAAGGGTATTAAATTTAAGGTATACTGATACATAGCAGTCTACCCCAAGTTGATAAAACAGATGAGGTGAAATATATAATTACTACTTACCAGAATGTTCAGTCTCATTTAAAATTTGCCAACTCTCTGTTTTTCTATACATTTCTGGTATCTCTAGGAGTCCTAGGAAGTATATGTCCTTCAGGAAAAATAGCTTCAGATGGGGCTAGTACAGCTACCTAAAGCACATTTTAGAATTTTGTGAGTATGTTTTGATTATCACAATTTGGAGGGCAATATTGCTAGACATTTTGTGATGGTCACAGCAAGTCTATATTAACAAAGGATTGTCCCACATCTTGCATATGGCCAGACAATCATGTATGTGAAAATGTTGCTTTATAAGCCTAGAACATAATAACACATACATTAATGCCAAGTATTCTTTGCATGATTATAATAAATAAATGCAATTTTTCAATAATGCAACTACAATAAAATGTAGTTTGGGCTTGCTTGTTGTTCAAATTGTCCTTTAGTTGTTCACTATTTTGTAACATCATGTTATTATTAAATAATAGCAGCAGTGTTCAATACTTGAATCATCAGGACTGCACTTAGTCTGCATTGGTAGCTGTAGAATTAGATGTAAGCATTTTAGTATTTCATCATGTTATTTACTGTTGTATGCTTAAACATTTGCATGTTGGAGTTTATATTGTTTTAGTTTTAGTTGCTTTCCTTATCTCCTTTATTTTCCTCTTATGATGTTATATGCATGTACATTTTCTAGAAATAACTTGTACAGGCTGATTACTCTATTTATGACTTTCATTTCAGCATTGGAAAGGGGTGTTGCAAAATATTTGTTATGCAAAGGGGGTGAAAGATCTCATAGGGTTGAAAACTGGTACCTGTGGAGAGATCAAAGTCTCACCTCTATCCAGTTCCATAGGTATCACATATAGAATAAGATGGGATCACCTATTATCTCTATCCCACCCCACAACCCATTTACAGAAGAGGACTCTATTTTTTACAAAGATTAAATTCCTTTCTTATGATGACATAGCAAATTAGGACAGTGGTAGGAAGAGATATTATCTTTTTTTTTTTTTAGAGTGTTTCAGTTTAGGCAGAAATGTACAAGTCATGTAAATTAGATATTTGTTTTATGATGAGGAATTGGGGCCCAGAGAAACTTGCCTAAATATTAATAGAATTACATATAATTTACAGTCTTGCCCCAGGTTATACAGTCAGATGTTTCACTACAGTAGGTCTTCATGCCTTTGTATATTTTTTCTGTTTTATATTATGTAGTGGCAATGCCAAAAATACCCATAATTACTATGATAAGTCAAAGGCATAATAATTGTTATTATGGTTATTAGCTTTAAAGACTTTGATTCACATTCATAAGTACATAATAAACTCCACCAGTCACACATAAAACAAGTTGGAAATGATTTTCAAATGTGTGATCAAGTTAAACACACATTTCTGTGTTCTGATCAAAGAACTGAAGTATCAAATAAATAGCAAACAAAAGTAGAAATCATGTGTTCATACATAAAGGGTAAATCAGTTTTCCATATATTATCATTTCATTTGGATTTGATTTCTGAAACTTCAGTTTATTTTTCAATGTTGTTATAGTTATTATAAATTGAAGCAAATTAGATGCACCTGTTATTTATATCATGTTGTAGAATTAAGGCAATAGTATTTTTTTGTTAAAGTGGCAGTGTTTTTCTTATTTCTTATTTTAAAAGGTGAAAGTCTCTACACTTAAAATTGAATAGTGGCAACTGAAATTGGGAGAAGATTTACATAGTCTCAAGCAGAGGAAAACTATGAATAGAAAAATTGGCTCAATTCCATAATAGATTTCCAATTTTTACTTGATTACTTGTGAGAAATTCTAAGTGTAAGTGATGAGTGCTTCACGTTCTAAAATTGAACAACATATGATTATAAAATTCTTTATTCTCATTAATAATATCAATTCAAAAAAAGTGTTTTTTTCTCTCATGTGAAATATATAGAATTAATAAAGGAATTTCAAAATACTTTATAAAGTTTTTATAAATTAGTTATAAGATGCTATTTAAAATTTTTAGGTTTTGTTATATTCATTTTGAAATGGTTCTAATGAATTTAGAGGTTTTCAGATATGTATAAAATACTAATATTGAGATTTTCCTTTCAAGTAAGTAAATTATTTAAAAAATATTATATTTAAGTACAATCGCCCTGTTTTAATTTTTCTCTTTGTTAACACAAAATATTATTACTGACTCCACTTATGGGAAGATAGACACATTTTCCCTATTTTATCTGCTTATACAAAAAAAAAGTACCTGCTATTTTAATAATATAAAACCCTGAACATTATATAAAAGACAAACTTAAAAGACTCTGAAAGATAAAGGGAAGAAGATAGAACAACTAGTGAACTCTGCGCACAAAAACTAATATGATTTTGAGTTCCACAGTATTTCCTTATGCCTACTTGAAGGGGCAAAAAGAATGGGTGCCAGAGAAGTCAGTAATCTAGGAATGCCATGGACATAGACTAAGTAGCCTCAACAAAAGCCTGCTCTCTATAACCAAAGGATCAGGAACAGGCAGCTTAGCAAGGCAGAAATGCAAAGGATAATTAGAGACTACTATGAATAATTATATGCTAAGAATTTTGAAACCTATAGTCTATGGATAAGTTCCTATAAACATAAAACATACCAAGATTGAACTAAGAAGAAACAGAAAACCTGAGCAGATCAATAACAGGTAAGGGTATTCAATCATCAATAAAAAGTTTTACAACAAAGGAAAGTCCAGGACTGGATGGCTTCACAACTGAACTCTACTGAACCTCTAAAGAAGAATCAATACCAGTTCTTCTTGAACTTTTCCAAATAATTAAAGCAGAAAGAATTTTTCCTAACTCATTTTATGACGCCAGCATAGAGCTGATACCAAAAGGATGCAATAGAAAAAGAAAACTACAGGCCAATATCACTGATGAACATAGATTCAAAAATCCTCAACAAAATACTGGCAAACAAAATCCAACAATATATCAAACAAATAGTATACCTTGATTAACTGGAATTTATCTCAAGAATGCAAAGATGGTTCAACACATGCAAATTAGTATACATCATACATCACATCAATAGAATGAAGCACAAAAACCATGTGATCATCTCAATAGATGCAGAAAAAGTTTTTGATAAAATTCAAAATTCCTTAATAATAAAAGCTCTCAATAAATTAAGCATAGAAGTAAAGTACCTCAATATAATGCAGGCCATAATTGACAAACACAAGGCTTACATCATACTGAATGGGGAAAAAGTGAAAGCTATTCATCCATATAATAACTGGAACAAGACAAGGATGGCCACTCTCACTACTTATTCAAAATAGTACTGGAAGTCCTATCCAGAGCAATTAGACAAGAGGAAGAAATAAAAGACATCCAAATTAAAAAGGAGGAAGTCAAATTGTACCCATTTGCAGACAATAGGATCTTATATACCAATTTTTTTAGTCTACTAAAAAATTATTAAAAGTAATAAAAATTTCAATAAAGTTTCAGGATACAAAATTAATATATAAAAATAAGTAATGTCTTTATATACAAACAATAAAGTAGTTGAAAAAGAAATCTAGAAGGTAATCTCATTTATTATACAAACGCCACAAATATTCTAGAAATAAATTTAACCCAGAAGATGAAAAAAATTCTACAAGGAAAACTGTAAAACACTTATGAAAGAAACTGAAGAGACTATAAACACATGGAAAGACATCCCATGCTCATGCATCAGAAGAAATAATATTGTTAAAATCACAATACTAACCAAAGCAATCTACAGATTCAATCCAATCCTTATCAAAATACCAATCATAGTCTTCACATATACACACACAGACACACACACACCCCCTCATCTCTAACTGTGTCTGCAATCACAAAGGACCTGAAATAACCAAAGCAATCCTGAGCAAAAAGAACAAAGCTGGAGGTATCAAACTATGAAATCTTGAAATATACTATGAAGCTATAGTAATCAAAACAACATTGTACCGGCATAAAAACAGACACATAAACCAATGGAACAGAATACAGAACTGATAAATTAATACACATGCCTACAGGCAGCTGTATTTTGAGAAAGGTGCCAAGAATGTTCTTTGTAGAAAATATGGTTTCTTTAATAAATGCAGGGAAAACTAGATAGGCAGAAGAATGAAACTAGACTTCCATTTCTAATCCTATACAAAATAAACTCAAATGGATCAAACTTGTAAATGCAAAACCTGAAAGAATAAAACTACTAGAAGAAAACAAAGGAAAAATGCTTCAGGACATTGGTCTGAGAAAAATTTTATGATTAAATTAAGACCTCCAAACATAGGCAACAAAAACAAAAATAAACAAGTGAGATTACATCAAACTAAAAAGCAACTTTGCAGCAAAGGGAACAATACGACAGAGTGAAAAGACAACCCACAGAACAGATGAAAATATTTGCAAACTACTCATCTGATAGGGGATTAATATCCAGCATACACAAGAAACTCAACATCTCAAAAAAAAAACCACAAAAACCAAAAAATCCTATTCAAAAATGGACAAATTGTCTGAAGAAACATTTCTCAAATGGAGACATACAAAAGAATAAAAAATCTATGATAAAAAATACTCACTATCACTAATCATCAGAGAAATGTAAATCAAAACCATAATGAGGTATTAACATACTCTGATTAGGATAAAAAAGACAAAAAGTAACAGATTCTGGTAAGGATGTGGAGAAAAGGAAATGCACATACCCTGTGGGTGGTAATGTAAACTAGTACAGTCACCATGGAGAACAGTATGTTCCTAAAGAAACTACAAATGGAACTACCATATGATCCAGCAATCCCACTACTGGGATTTTATCCAAAGAAAAGGAAATCATTATGTTAAAGAGACACATGCACACCAATGTTTATTGCAGTCTTCTTCACAATAGCCAAGATAAGGAATCAGCCTGGATGACCAACGGTAGATGAATGGATAAAGAAAATGTGCCATATATACACCATGGAATACTATTTAGCCATAAAATACTAAATCCTGTAATTTAGGCAACACAGATATAACTGGAGGACATTATGTTAAGTGAAATAAGCCAGGAAAAGAAATTTAAACACTGCATGTTCTCATTCATATGTGGAAGCTAGAAAAATTTAATCTCATGAAAGTAAAAATTAGACCACAAGATACCAGATGCTGGAAAGAATGGGGTAAAGAGAGGGACAGGGAGAGATTTGTTACAGGATACAAAATTACAGCTAGATAAGAAGAATAAGATCTAGTGTTCTATACCACTGTAGGATGACTATAGTTAAGAATAATATATCCTTTCAAATAGAAGGAGGACATTGAATGTTTCCAACACAAAGAAATGATAAATGTTTGAGATGACACATAGCTAATTATCCTGATTTTACACACTATAAGTATTAAATCACTCTGTATCCCATGGCTATGTTCAGTTATTATTATTTGTCGATGAAAAATTGTTTAAATCCTTCTTTTAAAAAGAGACTGAATCAAAGAAAGTGCTGTCTTCCCACTGTATCATTTTACCCCATGTAACAGTCAGAGTGGATCAGCACAGACATGGAGATCCTCTTATTGCTGAGGGAGCCCAGTGGCCAGGGAGAAGCAATGACAGAAGAGCTAGGACTAGGAAAGAATTGAACAGTGTGTCAGAGTGGAGGAGGGTCTTGAAGGTCTCTAGCCCAACTCCCTTTCTCATAAGGAAGTCTCCACAGTGAATGCTTCAGGAAGGAATCCATAATGCAGACAGGGGTAAAAACATGTCCCTACAGAGGCCCTTGAGTCCCTGACTGCAACTCCCTTTGGAGACTGCATTGCAAAGGCTAGTGTGGGAATTGTATCTTTGCTCCACGTGAGACCTGCTAGGTAAAACTAGCATAATTGCCTGTGGTTGAGCCTGAAAAATCACACATAAGCTTTTAGCCTGAAGCCAGACTCCTTGCTTATTAGGTCCAATTGCCTCTTTTTTAAAAAATTAAACCTTATATTGAGTCATTACTGCTTGCAGTAATTTGATTAAATCATTTCTGGAAGACCATGTAAAGAGACTTCTCATTAAATATAAACTACTCCAGATCACTCAGAAACTGAAGAAAGATGGGAAAAGAGACAAAGCTTTCATGGAGTGGAAAGGCAGAGTGTACGGGCTAGTAAAAATCAAAACAAGCTAACTTCAAATAAAAATTTTCATCCAAAATCTTCACATTTAGAAGCTCCAAGATAAAGTATGTACTTATCCTATTTAAATCAAAGGCTTTAAGAGATATAAAGTGTCCTAATTGATGAAAAATTTTATTTCAAAAATCTAGAGCAGCATATTCAAACAAAAAGTACTTCTTAAACATCTAATAGTTTTGGATGCAGGGAAAAATGTCTGTCAGTCAACTCAGTTTCCAACTCATATATAAAGTGCTAAAAATCATCTTCAGTGGAAATCATATATGTTACAAACGTACATATTGTGACTCTGATGAATATTTTTCCTGTAAGGGAATATCAACTCAACAGAAATGCATTTTCTTACAGCTGACACTCCTTTTACATAATCCTGATATTTTGATGAGTGTTTAGAATACTTCATGGGGACAAAAAAGTAAAAAATGTCACACATATGGTATCTCAATATGAGATTCAGATTACATATCAGATAATATGAAGCACATGTCAATAAAAGGATTTTATTTTCTTTTTGTTGCTTAGTTTCTGGATCATGGCAGATGATACTCTAACAGGATCAGCTCAATCCTTATACAGAATTCTTGAGATAAATTTCTAGTTTTTACTTTTAATTCTTCATTAAACACCACTCAACCCATATATGGTATCACAGATCAAAAAGTCTAGTGCAGAATTTACAAAAGATACACATATCAGTTTATTTTCCCTTAAATGTTCTCTTAAAATTATCCATTCAGTCTATTTTGAATGTAAACTTTAGTTTCATGTGGATAAATTTTGTTTTGTATTCAAAGAAATTATTCTTTGTTTCATTATTATCATTGAAAAATTTCAGAGTTCTTAAATATTAATGAACACCTAAAACTAAGAATAAAGTAAAATATTTATATAAATATCAAGCAGTTATTAATGTATTAAGACTTTTCAAGAAATTGAAAAGAATTTATCAAGGCTACATTTTAAAATACATCTACAAATACACACAATGTTTAGTTGCTACTTCCCATTAGAAAATGTCTCCTTTTTCTGGAAATATTCCTAATATCCCATTCTCTCAGTGTACAGTTTTTTATTGGAATCACTAGAATTTGGTGACCTAAATACAATGGCATTGAGTATGTTATAAATGAATTAAAATATTGCTATGATATAAAAAAATCACTTTTCATTTTTTCTATTTTCCAAGTTAATATATTCACCAAGCTATGAAATGAAAACAATGTTTTTTTTTTACATATATTGACAGAGGCTGAATATCCCACAATGTGTTTTTATATGTATATTGTAATTCTAATTTTTGTTAATTCCTATGAAAATAAATTATTTGGTATAACATAATGCTTGTATGAATGTGTTTGTAGGTTTGTGGGTGTATAATTAGTTTGCACTTTTAAAGATTTATATCAATGGAATCAAACAAAATCAACATAATTCTATTGAGATGCTTCCATGTTGTTCCATGTATTAGTAGTTTATTCATTTACATTACAGAGTACACCTCCATTATATGCACATAGAAAAATTATTTTTTGAATTAACATGTTTATGAAAATTCAAATTGTTCTCAGTTTGGGTTATTACAATGAAGTTTCTATGGACATTTGTACACAAATTTGTGTAAACATGGGTATCGTCTTCCCTTGAGTAAATACCTAGGAATGGAATAAATCTATCATATAGTAGGTATATGTTTAACTTATTAAGAAACTGCCAAATTGCTTTCCAAATTTGTAGTATTTCAATTTTTCACTAATAGTGCATGACATTTCCATAGCCTTGTTAAGATGTCTTCAATCTTTAATTTTAATGATTCTAATAGATATGCAAAGGGATATCATTGTGGTTTTATTTCTCATTGTCCTAATGACTATGATATTAAGCATCTCTTCATAAGATGATATGGCATCCATATATTTTCTTTGGTAAAGTGCCTGTTCAAATATATTGTTCATCTTTAAGGACTATTTTATTTTGTTTTGTTGTCTTATTAAAAAGTTTTGGATAGAATATATTGGATAAAAATTTTACTCATATATATGCTTTGCACACATTTTTCTCCTAATTCAAGCTTTTCTTTTAATTTTGTTGATAGTGCTAAAGAGCAGAGATTTTTAATTTTGATAAACTTAATTTTTTTATGGAATGCACTTTATTTTTATATGTAAGAAATAGATACAACCTAGTCAATATAACCCAAGGTCAAAAAGTTTTTCATCTAGCCTTATATTTAGATCTAATCCAGTTAGTTTTTATAGAGTCATGTGTTGCATACTGACACAACAGTTAGGTGATTTTGTCCTGTGCAAACATTATAGTGCGTATTTTCACAAACCTAGATAGTATAGCTTACTACACACTTAGGCTATATGGGATAGTCTATTTCTCCTGGGCTGCAAACCTGTACAGTATATTACTGTATGGAATATTATAGGCAATTGTAACACAATGGCAAGTATTTGTATATCTATACATATCTAAATATAGAAAAGGTACAGAAAACTATGGTTAAAAAGATTTAAAAAAATAGTACACCTGTATAGGTCCCTTGTTATAAATGAAGTTTATAGAACTGGAAGTTGCTCTGGATGACATACTGAGTGAATGTGAAGGCCTAAGATATTACTGTATTCTGTTGTAGACTTACAAACACTGTAAACTGAGACAACACAAAATTTACTAAAAAATTCTTTCTTCAATAATAAATTAATCTTAGCTTACTCCAATACTTTTACTTTATAAAGATTTAAATTGTTTTTAACTGTTTGACTCTTACAATTAATACTTAGCTTAAAATACAAACACATTGTATAGCTGTATAAAAATATTTTTTTCTATATCTTAACTCTGAAGTTTTTTCTATTATTAAATATTTTTATTTTATTTTTTTACTGTTTAAACATTTTTGTTAAAAACTAAGACACAAACACACACATTAGCCTAGACCTACACAAGTTCAGGATCATCAATATCACTATCTTCCACTTCACATCTTGTCCCACTGGAAGGTCTTTAGGGGCAATAACATGCATGGAGCTGCCATCTCCTATTATAACAGTGCTTTCTTTTGGAATACGGCCTGAAAGACCTACCTGAAGTTGTAATTTTTTTCATACTTAGAAGTAGTATACTCTAAAACAACAATAAAAAGTATAGTATAGTAGATGCATAAGCCAGTAACAAGTCATTTATTTGTATTAATAAGTATTATGTACCATTTATAATTGTATGTACTGTACATAATTGTATGTACTGTATTTTTAAACCACTGGCAGTGCAGTAGACTTGTTTACAACAGTATCACCACAAAAATGTGAGTGATGCATTGCACTACCACATTATGATGCTTAAAAAGTCAGTAGGCCACAGGAATTTTTCAGCTCCTTTAAAATCATACCAAACCAACATCATTTATGTGGTCCATCATTGATCAAAATACCATTATGTAGTTCTTGACTGTATATGGTGCAAGTTCATTTTTTTGCATATGGATACCTAATTGTTCTTGCAACATTTGTTGAAAATGAAATTTTTCCCCCCATTGTCTTTGTATGTTTGTATAAACAAATTGTCAAAACGAGTGAAACAGAGTTAGATCTGTGTTCTAGTTAACAGTACTGCAGCAATGTCAACTTTGTGGTAATGACATTGTACTACTCACTATTGAGGGGAGCTGAGTAGAGGATTCAAGGTACTTTATGTACTGTTTTTTGCAATTTCCTAGAAATATTATCCCATAATTATTTACAAATAAAACATAAAATAAGGTGTCTATGTATGTTTGAGTATACAACTGGATTCTCTATTATGCTCCATTGAATAACTTATTTCTATCTTTATGCCAATACCACCCAACCTTGAGTGCCATAGTTTTATTTAAAAAAATAAACCTTAAGATTAAATGTTATTATACCTTCAATTTTTTCTTCTTTTTCAAAAATTTGTTTTGTTTTCTTTTTGTTTATTTGGTCTTTGTTTTTTTTATTCTGGGTCCTTTGCATTTCTATATGAATTTTAGAATCAATAAGCTTTTACAATTCTCCAAGTTAGTCTACTGGAATTTTTATTGGAATTGCAATTACTTTATAAATCAATTTAGGAAGAACTGAAATCCTAACAACTTTGAGTGTTCTGAATAAGAAAGCAAGCATTTCTCTCCTCTTATATTTCTTCTTTCAGCAATATTTTATAGTTTTCATAGCAAATATTTTAAATAGTTTTAGTTCAATTTTTTTTGGTCAAGTATTTATCCTAAAGTATTTTCTTTTCTTTTTTTTTTTT
>VBSM01000272.1:81471429-81508065 GCA_008086735.1 Cheirogaleus medius | reverse complement strand
CTTGATAAATGCTGGCCCCTTGTTCTTAGACCTCTCAGGCTCCAGTACTGCGAAGAATAAATTTCTGTCCATTATTAATTGCCCAGTCTCAGATATTCTGTAATAACTGCACAAAATGGACTAAGACAGATACAAATATCGTTTCTATAAAATAATGACATAAACACAGTGATAATCTATCTTTGATTATAAAGTAAGATGTAACCAAGATATTGGCTGTCTCCCCTCTAAAAGGTCAAATTCCTCTTTTTTTATTGAAAAGGGAGATTTCCCCTCAGTTCTAGGCTGCAATTTCTTCTCTCTAGGACTCTCTCAGTTGCTTCAGAAGAGCCATTCACTTTGCAGTCCTCTTCCCAGTAACTTAAATTGCCTAACTGCCACCAGATGGTTATTTTATGTATGTACCCAAGATGAGGGAAGTTAGGTTTTTCAGGTTTTCCACTGGATACCAGATTACTTAAAAATTGAAGCATAGCCTTACTGATCATAAAAACTTAGGGTGATTTTCTGGGGAAGAAACAATGCTTTGTTTCCTTATCCAGACAAAAATATTTGCTTTTTTATATAAAAAAAATTGCTGTATCTCAACCTCTGTTGCCATTTATTAATAAATGGCGGTTAAAAATTTTATTGTATGATTTTTATGTTCTCCAACAAGAGAAATAAATGTTTAATAATGTTTGGCTATTTGAAACATTACCTAGTTTATGAAACTGTTATGGCATTAAATCATTCCATTCTTGAGCAAAGAAGGAAAAATTGTGAAATACATTAAATTTATATATCTTATTTTTTTTATTAACTACTCTTATGTCAAGTTCTTTTATCATCTGTCTTCTATTAATAAAAATTTTTGAAGCAGTAAATACAAAATTTCTGTTCTTTTTTGGCTTCGAGAAGCTAGGTAAGAATCTATAAGCTGGCCATTTTTATTAATGATTGACCAAGAAAAATTACTTAATAAATTTGTGTTAAAATATAAAATAAGAAAAATCCTTGATCACACATAGTCATAGTTCTGTTCATAAGCATACATTTGTCTGGCAACAACAATAAAAATGGTACAGATTGTTTTAAAAATTATCAATAAGTTAGTATTAGTATTCCTAGAGTCTTATTTAAATATGCAATAGTAAATAATGTTTCTTTATATAAATATTTATTATATTTTATTTATATAGAAATGTGTAAACTCTAATTTCCAGACAAGATGTTATACCAAATAAGTACCTAAAATCTCAAAATAAGTAAAAAAAATGGATATTAGGAAATTTACCAAATTAAATACAGATCAATCAACTAATATAATATTACTGATTTATCCTCAATTATATGTAAGTTATTGCTATAAAGACTATAAAAAGGTCCATATTATTTTTATTATAAAGCTAACAAACCAGTTGTGTTCTACCTGCATGGCCAATTACACTCAATACTTTCTGAATAATAATAATGATATGTCAGCAAAAAATTTTAAAAAATGACAACTTCAGAGGGTACACAGACTAAATTTCCAATTGGGACAAAATTGAAAAATATGGTGTATAATTAATAATGAAGAACTTTCTAGAAGCTCTGCCTTTAGAGTTGATTTTGAAAAATAGGGCCTCTCAATATAAATTATCTAAATTTTCATCATAGTTTCATAGGCGTAAGATTTTGAGACACTAATGAGAATATTGTTGAAGAAAGATTGTAAAGCTTTTTATATGCTGATATACTAATAATGGTAAAGTTAGAATTCTCCTGTAAGTGCACACTATATCTTGGATATTTTAACCTGGCATAGAAGTTATTTCCAGGCATTGAAATGGTTTATCTCATCTACCACATATATTAAAAATAAATTATATGACAAGTTGCATTAAATTAATTTACATCTTATAAAATCAAACAGCAATTCTTGTTAGAACTCAGTGTTTTTAAGTAGAGCCAAGTTAAAGGCTACTGAAGCACATGGTATCCAAGTATGTGCTATCTAAAATGCCTCAAAGTAAATATAAGAAATACTCCATGTTATGCTGTAAAATACTCAATGACTTCTGGTAAACAAAATTTATATAGTCTACATACTTAAAAAAAAATGAGCTATGCTCTTTGGGACACTGACTACATCTACAGCCATAAATGACAGAACAAACCACCACCCATAATCAGGATGGTGAAGATGGCAGAAAATACAGTTACATTTTCATTCACATTAATGTCCAGTAGTTAAATAAATGGTCATTTTTACCATGCATTAACATTAAAAGCATGTATATTCTATTATTTATCTTCATTATAAGATTGGATAACATTGAAAATAGATATTGATTAATGCTACAGTGAAATATAGTTATGAAAGAAAATACATTTCCAGAATGAATTTAATTTTTGAAACTACCAGATATAAAAATGTCTTATTTCTTTGAAATACTAAATAGTAATATATATGATCATAACACTGCTAAAATAATTCAATTTAAATATTATGAATCATTTGTATTGGAATATCCCAGAAAGTTACAAAATTTCATCTCTTTTACACCAAATAAAAGAGAAATATAATCATACTTCTGCCTCCAAATTTGCCTTCTATAACTTCATTTAAGTTTCAGTAAATCATGACAATTGTGTTTGATATGAGCTTAACATGAATCTTCTCCAAATTTAGATATCATGTAGCTTTTAATGTCATAAGACATTAAGTAGGTTGATGTCACATAAACATCTTTGTACATAGATGGGTTTAATCTTAGAGGACTTCTGAATATACTTAAGGACAATTAAAGCACAAAAGCATTTAGTAACTTGCAATCATCCTCTTTATATCACCATCAACATAATGCACATCTTCAGAAGATATGAAATAAAACATAAAAACATCAATCAAAACTGATATTCATTAATTAAAATCTTTCGGTATTCATAATATTTGAACAATAGTATTTGAAAATCAAGATTTTTTTATATGCAATTGTTAGTCAAAAGCATTAGATGATATAACTTTATAAATGGTGTAAGATATTGTAATTTCAATCTATTTGAGTACTTCCTTAAAATCTTTTTGAGTTTGTCACACGTATTGAAACATAGAGAAGTAAAGTGATGTGTCAAGGTTATGCAACATATTTGTTACATATATTTTTCCATACACTTCATCTTTGAGTTACAAACAAACAAATGCTATTTATTTAGCATTTGTAGGGTAAACAGTGATTTGTCCAAAATGCTGGAGACACATATATTTGTTCTTTGGGTTTTTTTTTACTGTTTAACTCTTTCATTTATCACATATTTACTGCACACTAAAATTTTTAAGGGCCAATGTATTCCCAAAGATTACAAAGAGAATAACCTATGTTTATTCCTCATGAAGAAAGTGACAATTAAAGTGCAATATAATTTGCATAGTAACAGTAGTGTTCTGAAAGCTCCAAGGAAGGGTCTCCAAAACCAATTAAAAAGTGAGATGAAAAATATGTTTTATGATATGGATCTGTGTGTTTTCCCCAAGGTGGTTACTTTTTATAGTTTTCATCTACAGTCCTAAAATGTAGCTTTGTTAGGAGATAGATATAATGAGATGAGAATTGCTCATTCTCTGACCATTAAGGCACTGACCTCTCTGCCTTTGCACCCACTTAGTCTGCATCTCCTGCTATTATAACAGCAGTTTTCTGTCTTTCCCTGAGGATTTGCCCTCCACCTAATTCTCTGGATTTCGCATTACCTCATCTAGTCAAGGATTTCCTTTTTGCAAATATCATGTATAATCAGTTGCACCTTCTATTAGTAACAAAATATTCTCATCTCCATGGAAACATTTAAATACCATTAAATTTGGGAAAAAAATTACAAAAAAGAAAAAAAAAACTTTTCTTGATCCCATGATCCCCTATATTCCACTATGATCTCATTCCCTATTCTCCATGCAGGGCCAAATCCACAACACAGTTCATATTTTGCACTCTCCTCGCCTTCCTCCTCCTTTCCTTCCTTCCTTAACTCACTTTAGTTGGGTCTCTTACCAATATCATCTCAGTTAAACACCAAAAGTCTACTTTTGTGAAATCCTATGGTCAGTTTTCTGTTCTCATCTTGCTGGACTTTCCTTCATCATTTGGCTATGACCACTTTCCTTAGGGTTCTGTTAAACTTCACCTTTATGTTTTTCCTTCTTTCTCCTTGCTGTTCCTGCTCCTGTTTCCATTGCTGATCTTATATTCTCACAATTCTAAATAACATCTGTATACAGATGATTGCTACCGTGTTTCCCCTAAAATAAGACAGGGTCCTATTTTTATTTTTCCCTAAGAAGGCACCCTAGGACTTATTTTCAGGGGATGTGTTATTTTCCTCTCAAAGCCTCAGCTTGCAGCACACACAGGATGGCCGGAAACTGACAGGGGGAGCCGACCATGTTGGTGGGGCTGCTCGCACCTTTCCGGTCACCTCTGGGATAGTAGCTGTGATGATGGGGCAGATGAGAAGGGCTGCTCATCTTCTTTACTGCTCTAGATGAAATGCATGGGTTGTGCAGATACGCTGCGTAGCCACGCCCATCACTAGGTCTTATTTTCAGGACAGGGCTTATATTGTGCAAATGCTTAGAAATCCTGCTAGGGTTTATCTTATGGGTAGGTCTTATTTTTGGGGAAACATAATACATCTTTATTTCCAGCCCTCTTTTCCCTCCTGAGCTTTTCTGATCATCTTCATTTGACTATCTACATAGAATTATTGGAACCTCTTTTTCTTAGATACTAAGACAAAGAATATTGTGAATCTTAGGTTTGTCAGATAAAATTCATGGCACCTGGATAAATTGGAATTTCATATAAACAAAAAATAGATTTTTATGTGTATGTCCCAAGTATTGGATGGAACACACTTACACTAAAACTGTTATTCAATGACATCTATTTATATTTGCTAAAGCCATTAACCCTATCAGGGGTAACATTTATCTCTACGTCAATTCTAATATCTCTCTTAACTTTGCTGGAATCTCACAGCTTCCTATCAGCTCCACTTTAAAATACCCCATACAATCCACCTAAACCCTTGCATAAAGCTCTAGCTTCTTCTTGGGACTATAACAATTTTCTAATACCTGACCAAAGCCTAAAACGTCCTACCTGATGTGATCCATGACTGCCTCTCCCATGTCAGTATCTAGTATTTTTTCTTATTTGTGAAACTCCAGCCAAATGTTTCTTGTTTCTGTGCCTTAAATACACAATACATATATCTATATCAGGGCCTTTTAATATGTTAAAATTTCTGCTAAAAAGATTATTACCTTTTATTTGTCTTTTGTCATTTAAATTTCAGCTCTATGCAGAAAGGAGTTTTGTTACCATGCTGTACTAATTAGCTTTAATCCTACAACTCCTAAACTCTCTATCATATTAATTTATTTTTATATTACTCTTTTTATTTGAAATTGCAATATTTCTTTGTGTTTATGTATTCTTTTATTCTCTATATTATTGTGATATAATATTAGCTCTATGTACTCAGTGCTTTGTTCATTCCATTTTCTCTATATGTTCAGAATCTAGATGGTCACAGGTAAATATTAGTCATATATCAAAATTGATTAAAGAAGTGAGTGATTTCTAAAAGGAAGTAGTTCAGCTAGATTCATCAAGTGTTTGGATAGCATTAATCGCAAAACATATTTTGACATCAATGACAGATTCTTAAACAAGGAGCCCCAAGATTATATTTAAAATATTTTTATTGGAATTTATGAAATATAATAATAATTATGTTAAGCTTATATCAAGTATTTAATAAATATTCAACATCTATATTCTCTCTATTTAGACACAATGATATATAAATAATAACTTTATAATATAAATATCACAACTAACCATTTGTGCATAATACATTTATTTAATCAGCAATAATTTTTAGAAATATTGCATATGTTCTCCTTAATATTAATAAGAAGAGAGTAATTTTTCTTTTTCAGACTTTGTTGTCTTATTGTAACAGATAGGAAGTATTAGCATTGTATTTTCATAATTTAAAACAAGGAAAGAGCCTACAAAACTAGAAGAAAAAACTGCATCTCACATTAATGAGCCAGTTTGGTATACTTATGAAGTTTTATTTTAATCATTTAATATTAGTTGATAATTAAATTTATATAATTAATTCAATATATTCTATAATATTAAAAAAGTTTTGATACTTCCATGTGAAAGAATTTTTAGGACTCAAATACAAGTACATGGATTTTAACTGACAGCTGTAGTCCAAATACTTGAAATATTGGGTAGAAAAGTTGAATATTTTTTTCATAATCATCTCTTTCTCTGTCTTACACATCACCCCATAACAAGAAGCCATATTTAAAACTTTGAAAGAAAAAAAGTTACGAAAGTTTTCTTCTCACATTGTTCTACTCCTTAATTAGAAAGCTGACTGACAGTATCAATCCTTTGTCAAACCTTTATATATACACATATTCTCTGACATTGGATTATAGAACTCTTATGAATTTCTTCTAATTTTGGTTTAGTTTAAGGCAAATTTTATTTCAGATTGAGCAACCAATGTACAAGTTGAAAGTGATCAGAAAATATCACTTTAGTCAATAATTACACAGGACTCATTTATAAATGATATATATTTGGGAAGCCTTTATACATATGTATACCGGGAATGGGTAACTCATTTTTATTTTTTCAGGTTACCCTTCAAGGAAAGTCATTAGCATTCTTGAAACAGTAACATTTCACCATGGGAAAGCATTTTCAGTATAGAAATTGGTGGTTTTATGGGCAGCCCTGAGGCAGAACTACCAAACAGACAGAAACACTATATTTGCAACATATTTCTTAAAAAACAATGCTTTTAAATTTATATATACAGAGTTTTGAGACCAATAGGAGAAGAATATTAATGTGTATATGGAAGCTAACTATGAAATCCAGATGCAAGTCCTGAAAATAATCTAAAAATGAAAGTTCTTCAAAAGTCCCTATAGCCTGAAGACAGCTTATGATTTATTTAGCGATATCTATTGTTCAACTCATTTTGCTAAAAACTAACTTTTTAGTATTTTTACTGTGCATAGAACACTTAATATACCTGAGAATACCCTATAATTTAAAATTACCATAGAGTATTCCTAAAACTGTGTTTAATTAAAAGGATTAAAAATCATATGATTTGATGAAAATGCATAGAACCACAAATATAGTAGTTGAATAATAATTGGCAAAGTCAGAGCTAACATTTTTATTACCTCTAAACTGATGGAAAGTTTGGATTGAGTTCCTGCTCACTCACAGAGTTTAATTTGTTTTATGATTTAGGTGCTATGATTTGAATGTCCCCTCCAAGCCTCATGCTGAAATTTAATTGCCATTTTGACAGTGTTAAGAAGTGAGATCTCTAAGAGGTGATTTGGTCATGAGGGCTCTGCCTCATGAATGGATTGATACCATTATGATGGGAGTGGGTTAGTTATTGCAGGAATAGCCTCCTGATAAGAGATTTAGTTTGCCCCCCCTTTCCTTTTCATCTCATGTACTCTTATCCTTTCTTGCTCTCTTGCCATGTGACTTGTCAGCCATTCTGATGATGGAGCAAAAAGACCATTAGTAGATGCCAAGCAGATGCCAGTGCCAGGCACTTGGACTTTCCACCCTCCATAACTATGAGCCAAATAAATTTCTTTTCTTTATAAATTACCCTGTATGTGATATTCTATGATAACAAGAAAAAAATGAACTTAAGACATTAGGAAATGTGTAAGCTAAAGACATGTTTGTTTACACAAATATCTGTTTTGAAATTCTTGAATGGATTTGATTGTCCAATAAGCTCTTAGAATAAATAGACTTTAAAATCATAAAGAATACTTACCTCCTCCAGCTCACCTTATTGTACTTATCCTGATATGCAAAAATGTGGATTAACTTACCTAGAATTATCTAGTATTACTCCTTCAGGTGTGGGAAAAGAATCTAAGTCTCATTATTTAAACCAAGAACAAATATTTTCTCTTTAACTACTCACCTTCTAATAAACTCACAAAAATTGTGGACATAGATATTTATTTCATATTAATTTTAAATATGTAATATTAATTGCAGAATATATATGCAATAAAATATATTTTTAATATTACAAATGTTCACATTAGGGAATGGTTAAATGCATTGTAACATACCTATAAAATTTCACAGTATAAACTCATAAAGACAATATTAAAAGGTTAAGTGACATAATACCTTATTAAATAAAAAGAATAGCATAAAATTACATATATAATGATCTATATACATGTACATATATATAATTTATGGAATTACTTTTAATATTATTAAGTACATTTAACAAAATGGACCTATCTGGGTACACACACACGACCCAAGTATGTGCATATGTACATATTTTCTAATATTTAAAAATAATATCAGGAAGGAAGCCTTCAAGATGATGGATCACAGGTAGCCACCACTTGCCTCCTCCCCAGAAAAGGGCCAAAACAGAGAGTAAATAACCACATGTTGAATGGAATGTGTAAGAGAGAACACTGGAATCTAACAGGGAACTGACAGTGACCTCTGAGGCAAAGAAAGAGAGGGAAGTAATGCAACCAGCCTAAGAGGATTAGCTCAAAGACAAAAGGAACTCCTCACTGTGGAGTTAAAATCAGTGAAATATTCCCAGTAGTCCACCTTTTCACCACAGACTCCTGCAATCCTAGCCACAGGAGTGTCCCTTGGCCTATGAAGGCCCTGCAATTAGTATAGGGAGTTGCCTGGAATCCATTCAATGGCATTGTTCCAAAGAAGAACTTTGCACTGCATCTCACATAGCTCCCAAGACCCAAGCAGCTGAAGCACAATGCTATTTTGAGAGCCTAGTCTCTACCAGACTATATCCTACCCTGGGACCCAATAGCCTCTGCATCCCCACATCCCTGGAGCCTAACTGATATCCCTTCATATCCAACCAGAGATCTGAAGTGTGACACTAACTGGACCTAGAAATGTGGCCAGGTCCCCAGTACTCTACCTCATGTAGTATCCTAAACCCCTGGAGATGAGGGTGAGATACAATGGTAGTGACTGGCCCACTCACATGCTGTTCTAAGACCTGAGGATATATCCCCATGCCTGCAGCTCCCAGCACCCACATGTGCCTCCCAGGGGCTATCAATTAGCTCATCCAGGTTGCTGCCTATTGTATCCACCCAAATGTGCCACCTGGGATCCTGGAAAGCAGCTAGCCTAGCCTGCTACCACTAATGTCAGCACCTATTTGTGCAAGTTGTGAGCCTGCAGGTTGGCCCACTGTCACTACCTTCACCACTGATGCCATGCATGCCATGCAGAATCCCAAGGACATATCCTCTTGGCTCACTGCTGCCATCACTAGCACTTGAGCATGCTGCCTAGAAGCCCAAGGGCCAGCCCAACCAAACCTGCTACCACTTTGGCCCATATAGGTTACCTGGGGTTCTGTAGACTGGTACATCTGGCCCACTGCTGCTAGTACCACTGGTACCCCAAAAGCATACCATGAAAATAAAATAAAAAATACAATAAAGATGTTCAATAATAGACTAGATAAAGCAGAAGAAAGAATTTATGAATTTGACACAGGTATTTTGAAATAACTCAGTAAGAAAACAGATCTTTTGAAATAATTCAGTAAGAAAAAGAAAAAAAAATAATGAAGAAAACTTATGATATATGGGACAACATAAAGCCACCATACATTCAAATTTTAGGAGTTCCAATAGAAAAAAAGAGATAGGCAAAGACATAGAAAACCTATTGAACAAAATAATATCTGACAACTTCCCAAGTCTTGGAAGAAATACAGACATCTAGATAAAGGAAGCTCAAATATTCCCAAAGAAAGTCAATCCAAAAATGTCTTCTCTAAAGGACATTATCGTCAAACTGTAGAAAATCAAAGACAGAATTCTAAAAACACCAAGAGAAAAGAATCAAATAACTTTTAAGTGAATTCCCATCAGGATTACAGTGGATTTCTCAGCAGAAATCCTCTAAGACAGAAGAGAATAAAATGATATATCTAAAGTGTTGAAAGAAAACACACATACACACACACACACACAAACAACAACAACAACAACAAAAATATCCTTTGAGCCAAGAATACTATACCTGGCAAAGCTATCTTTTAAAAAATGAAAAAGAATTAAAATATTTCCCAGACAAGCAAAAACTGAGGGAATTCATTACTGCTAGATCAGCCCTTACATCCAGAAGTGAAGGGACATTATCTATCATCAAGAAAATACAAAAGAGCACAAAAGTCATTGGTAGAATAGACAAATGAGAAAGAGAAAGGAGTCAAAGGTTATCACTACAAAAAAAATCAAAAAAGTAAAAAAAGCAAGAAGAAAACAAAGAATATACAAAGCAATCAGAAATCAATTAGCAAAATGAAAGGAGCAAGTTCTCACCTATCAATAACAACCTTGAATATAAATGGTTTAAATTCCCCATTAAAAAATATAGACTGGCTGAACTGATAAAGAAAAAAGACTCAAATATATGCTGCATAGAGGAAACTCACTTCCCCTGTAAACACACATATAGACTAAAAGTGAAGAGATGAAAAAAATATTCCACACGAAAACCAAAAGTGTGCAGGAATGGTTCTATTTATATCAATCAAAATATACTTTAAATCAAAAAATATTAAAAGAGACAAAGGAGGTCATTATATAATGATAAAGGAGTCAATTCAGCAAAATAATATAACAAATATAAATATGCACTCAATACTAAAGCACCCAGATATATATAAATATTATTGGAGCTAAAGAGAGAGATAGACTCCAATATAATAATAGTTGGGAATTTCCACACCCTGCTTTTGGCAATATGCAGATCATCAAGACAGAAAATCCACTAAGGAACATCTGATATAATCTTTGCTATAGACCAAATGGATCTAACAGTTATAGAATGTTACATTCAATAGCTTTAAAATACATATTCTTCTCATCAGTATAAGGAACATGCTTAAGGATAGACCACATGTTAGGAAACAAAAAAAGTTTCATTAAACTAAAAAAAATTGAAATTATATCACATATCTTCTGAGACCACAATAAAATAAAACTAAACATTAATATAAAAAAGAACTTTAGAAATTGTACAAATGCATAGAAATTAAACAACACACTCCTAAATGACCACTGGCTGATTGAATAAATTAAGAACAAAATCAACAAATTTATTGGAACTAATAAAAATGGAAACAAAATACATCAAAACCTATAGGCTACAGCAAAATCAGTTCTATGAGGGAAGTTTATAGCAATAAATGTCCACATCACAAAGTAGAAAGATTTCAATAAACAAACTAATAATGCACCTTTTAGAACTAGAAAAGGAAAAACAAACCGTACTGACAATTAGTAAATGGAAAGAAATAATGAATTTAGAGCAGAACTAAACAAAGAATAAGACAAAGTTTAAACAAAATGAAAGTTGTTTTTTGAAAAGCTAAACAAAATTAATAAAATGTTTGCTAGACTAACCAAGAAGAAAAAGAATGAACATCCAAATAAGTAACATCAGAAATGAAAAAGGAGACATTATAACTGATACCACAAAAATACAAAAAAAGCATTGGAAACTATCATGAACAATCTACATTAACAAATTAGAAAACCTAGAGGAAATGGATACGTTTCAGGACAAATACAACCTACCAAGATTGAGTCAGGAAGAAGTAGAAAACTCAAACAAACTAATAACAAGTAGTGACAAATAATCAGTAATAAAAAGTTGCCTAACAAAGAAAAGCCCCAAACCAGATAGCTTTACTGATGAATTCTACCAAAATTAAGAAAAGAACCAACACCAAAACTCCAAATATTCCAAAAAAATTGAAGAGGAGAGAATTTTTCCTAACACATTCTTTGAGGCCAGCACCACTTTAATACCAAAACTAGACAAGGAGAAAGAAAAGGAAAGAGAAAGGAAAGAAGGAAAGAAGGAAGGAAGGAAGGAGAGAAGGAAAGAAGGAAATTACAGGCCAATATCCCTGATAAGCATAGATGCAATAATCCTCAACCAAATACTAGCAAACTTAATTGAATCCATAGCACATCAGAAAGATAACACAATATAACCAAGTGAGATTTATCCCAAGGATGCAAGAATGGTTCAACAAACACAAATTAATGTGACATATCCCATCAACAGAACGAAGTACAAAAAGTACATGATCATCTCAGTAGAGCAGAAAAAGAGTATGGCAAAGTTTAACATCCATTCATAATGAAAATTCTCAACAAATTAGGCACAGACAAAACATACCATATACAAGCCATATACGACAAGCCCACAAATAACATCATACTGAATGTGGAAAAGATGAAAGCCTTTTTCTCTAAGAACTGTAACAAGACATGAATGTCAACTTTTACCTCTCTTTCAACACAGCACTGGAATTCCTACCTAGAGCAATCAGGTCAGAGAAAAAAAGTGAAAGACATTCAAATTGGACAAGAAAAAAGATAAATTATTTCTCTTTGCAAACAGCATGATCTCTTATATAGAAAATTCATTCCAAAGATGCCACCAAAAGACTCTTAGAATAAATAAATAATACAGCAAAGTTGCAGGATATAATATTAATGAACAATAATCAGTAGTCTTTCCATACATCCATAATGAATAAATTGCTGATAAATAAATTTAAGAGGCAATTTCTATTTAATATACCTACAGAAAAATACCTGGACATAAATTTAACCAAGGAAGTGAAAGAATTCTACAACAAAATCTACAAAACACTGATGAAAGTAATTGAAAAGAATACAAACAATGGAAAGACATCTCATGCTTATGGATCAGAAGAGTTAATAATGTTAAAATGAACATACTAACCAATGCAATCTACAGATTCAATGTGATCCCCACAAAATATCAATGACATTCTTCACAGAAATAGGAAATAAAAACTGTCCTAAAATTTACAGAGAAATAGAAAAGTAGTTTTTGTAGTCCCAAATAGTCATAGCAATTCTGAATTTTTGTGATTTGGAAAAGTCAAAGCAATCCTGGGCAAAAAGAACAAAGCTGGATGTATCATACTACCTGACTTCAAATTATACTACAAAGCTATAGTAATTAAAATAGCATGATTTTGGTATAAAAATAGACACAGAGACCAATGGAACAGAATAGAGAACCAAATAAATCCATAAATTTACAAAAATCAGCTGATTTTTGGAAAAGATGCCAAGAACATACTTTGGGGAAAAGACATACTCTTCAGTAAATGATGCTGAAAAAACTAGATATCCATATGCGTAAAAATGAAAGAAACTAAGCCCCTACCTCTGACCGTATGTGAAAATCAACTCAAAATGAATTAGTGACTTAAACATAAGTCCCCAAACTCTAAAGCTACTAGAAGACAACACGGAAGAATATTCAATGTTCAGGGGCCAAAGATTTTATGGTGAAGACTTCAAAATCACAAATAAGAAAAAACAAAATAGATAAACGAGAATGTGTTTAAGGAAAAAAAAAAAAGCTCTGCACAGAAAAGGAAACAATCAGCAGAGTGAAAAGACAACATACACAATGGGAAAATAATATTTGCAAAGTATTCATTCAATGAGGGATTAATATCTAAAATGTACAAGAAACAATTCAAAAGCAAAAAAGCAATAATTTTATTAATACTGTACATGTGCAGAAAGTATGGATAGAACTTTCTCAAAAGAAGACATACAAGTTTGCAACAGGTATATGAATAAATGCACAACATCATTAATCATTAGGGAAATCTTAATCAAAATTACAATGGCACCATTTCTCTCCAATTAAAATAGCTAGTATCAAGACATAAAAATAAATGCTGGCAAGGTAGTAGAGAAAAGGGAACTCAAGAGTTATCTAATTTACATTCCCACCAATGGTATGGAAAATAATAAGGCAGTTTCTCAATAAACTAAAAATAGCACTATCATATAATCCAGAAATCCCACTACTGGGTATTTATCCAAAAAATAAAAGTAAAAAATAAAAAAAAGTAAATCAGTATATCAAAGGGATACCTGCAACCCCATTTTTTTGCAGCGCTATTTACAATAGCAAAGATATAGAACCAACTTTATTGTCCATCAATAGATGAGTAGATGAACACGTACACACAATGGAATAATATTCAGCTATAAAAAGATTGAAATTGTGTTACCTGAAGCAACCTGAATACATATTGGAGGTCATTATCTTAAGTGAAATAAACAAGGCAGAGAAAGACAAATATCACATGTTCTTACTTATAGGTGGGAGATAAAAATATTGATCCCATGGAGGTAGAGAGTAGAATGATGGTTATCAGAGTCTGAAAAGGGTGGAGATGAGGGGCAGATGAAGATAAGTTGATGAATGGGTACAAACATGTAGTCAGATAGCAAGAATAAGTTATGGTGTTCTATAGCCCAGTAGGGTGACTTCGTGTATAATAATTTATTGTATATTTCAAAATAGCTAGAAGAGAATATTTTAAATGTTCCCAACACAAAGAAATGATAAACTCTTGAAGTGTTAGATAATCTAATTCCTATGATTTGGTCACTACAGATCGCATGCGTGTATCAAAATATCACATGTACCCCATACATATGTAATTTTATTATGCATGAATAAAAACGTATCAAATTATTTTAAAAATAAAAATAAAATCCAGTAATTTAGCAATTCATATTTTATTCTTTAAAGTATTTCAATATATGTACCAAGTTATTAATGTAGATTGGAGTTACCTTTGAAAAATTGATTATTATGTTTTTAAAGTGTTACAGGATTCTCTGTATTTAAGCACAAGATCCATCTCTGCCTAAGTTTGACATAAAAGTAAAAAGTAAAAATGTAAAAGAAAGAAATTCAAATTCTTCAAACATAAGAAGTAACTCATCAAATTAAAAAAGAAATCTTTTGAACAATGAGGCCCAAGAAAGTGTTTACTAACAGAAAATGTCTCTAGAACCTCCATACAAATACAGCAAATCCATCCTATTCCACCATACATTACCTTAGCTCAAGATCCAGATTCCCACGATCAAGAGACATTGATTTTTCTTGCCACTTGTGCTCATCCCTTTGCCACAGTGGGATGGGTACTTTTGTAGTCTGGACAGACTGGTAATGCATAGGACACACATATCAGTGACCCAAGTAAAGCTGTGATGCAGTTACCAAAAACAGGTTACAGGTATGATAGCTGGTCTGGCAAAATAAACATGTCTACTACCTGGAGGACGAGCATACTCTTTCTGAGGAATGAGCTCTCTAATTTGATGGTGTAACTTTACTAGATTATCTACAAAGAAGGGTTTCTTTGCTCAATAAACTACACTGCAATTTTCAGTTTTCGGAGGTGAAAAAGTCACATTTCAGGCACAGAGTAGCAATTCAGCTTCCTAGTGAAATCATTCACAATATAAACATTCACAAAACAAGAGAAAGGTATTAAGTGTGAAGTTATACAGAAAAAGTTATAGGTTTGTCTTTTCAATGGTGATAAATACTGGGCAAAAATGGAGGAATTTTAATATTATTTGCACATTATATGACTTTGGTCTAGAAAATCCATAATAACCAAATGAATATGAATATGTTTAATAAAGTAGATTCAATAATAGTTAAATGCAAAGTAAAATTATTTTTACATACATTCAATTACCAATGAGAATGTATTATTGTTTTCAAAATAGCAATAGACTACATAATTCAGTATAAGCGAAAAAAAGGCAAATGTATGTTTTATATATATATTAATTCATATATATTTAATAAAACTAAAGTTTTATTGACGCCATGAAGCTAAATACATTTCACATCCATTCAATAATTAAATATTTTTAAGTAAAGCTACTATAAACCTAAGAGAAAATCTAATTGAAAAGAACAAAACTGCTAGGCCAGACGTGTGGCTCATGCCTATAATCCTAGCACTGTGGGAGGCCGAGGAAGGAGGATCGCTTGAACTCAGGAGTTCAAGACCAACCTGAGCAAGAGCAAGACCCCATCTCTAAAAAAAAAAAAAAAAAAAAAAAAAAAAAAGTGAAACTTCTAGAGATAAAAGAACATATAATAAAAAACACAGTTTTGATTACCAAATAAAGGACAAATTTCTGTACTTCAAATAAGGCTAGAGAAATATTTGTAGCATATATAAAAAATGCTATGAAAAATTTTAAATGAGAACATCTGGAAATATGTAGTAACATAGAATAATGATAATATATTTAATGTGAGATTTCCCATTTACATATAACTAAAGCTATATTAAAAGATCTATACATGGAAGAAAATAAACAGAATGAACATGTAAATATATATATTTTTCTTACTACTTTTCTGCATTATTCTCATATTTTATAATGAATAAATATCCTGTAACAAAACTTAAAAGCTAACATTAACCCACATAAATCAGTAAACTCCTTTATAAAGCAACATATTCCTTTTCTATGAGGCTAATCATTTAATTTTTAAAAATATTAATTAAATTATTCAGTGGCTATAGTCCTGAGGAGGAGCTGTTGTAGAAACATTAAACAGAAATGTCTGTACTAAAGACAGGATGAACAAATAGTATTAGAACAATACTGATAAAAGAAAATGAAACTCTTTCTAGGCCATATGTCTACAGAAATGATTATCAATGAGATGGATATATCATATGTATTTGGGACAGAAAAACTATAAATACCAAGGAACTGGCAATATCTAAGTGTCCTGAGGTGAATATAATTTTTTCTAGTCAGATTTCCTTAGAAATTATGATTCATCAGTCATTTTGGTCTATCACAAAACAGTGAAGTTCTGGAGTTGTATTTTTCATGCATAGGAAAAGATTGCTCTAGTATTTTGTATGTAAAACTCATACTCAAGTACATTATGAAGCACTTAGAGCCAAGCACAGGGAATCAGTTGTCCAATGAGCACATCTGGTCAGTGGCTACAAATGTAACAGAAGAATGAGCAGAAAGGGTCAGAAAAATTCTTCCAACAGGTGTCGGCTCATAATTATGTCTTCCAGGTAATAGGAAAAAAATATTCAATTAAAGCTAAGATAGAAATTCTTTTACCACCACAGAGCCAGAAAAACTAACTTTGTGTATCATTAACATGCTTTTCTTGCCTCTTGTTAGTGTTTTTATACGGCCCCTTTGAAGCATCATTTCAAAACTCAACTTATATTTAAGTGACAAGATCCAAGTAATTGTTTGTTGTTTTCTTGATCATTTTTTCTCAAGAATTCTTAAGAATAGATTAGGTATTTAAAATATGAATAAGTAGTTATTAGAGCAGTGATTTTAACTTTAGATTAATAACATCAGTTATAACGCAAGTACTTAAAGAATACACATTTTCTTATTACCGAAAAACCCAAAGTAATAAGCTAATGATTTTTTTCCTTAGAATTAAGAGTGATATACCATTGCAAATTGAAAATATAAAAATATAATTAAGAACTTATCCTAAGCAGTAACTGGGATGGGCCTTTTAAAGCTCCTGGGCATTCAATCATTTGTTCAGGAAGCATTAAGCACTCACTCTCTGCTAGTAACATCTGCACTAGATACTCAATATCAAATGTAAAGCAAAACATTGGATTCTAACCCTCATGCATTTTATAAGAAAACAGACTTTATTATGTCTCTTTTTGTTTAATCACAAACTCTTTTATTTATCAATATTAATTGTTCTCACATGTTTTTTCTTTTGATTTCTCTCTCCAAAATCCAGATAATGATATGAAGTATTTATTTGAAATTGAATTAACTCTTGATTCTGGAGTCTATGGTCTAAGAAGACATGCTGTCAAGAATAAATACTTCTATGAAAAATTTCATAAGTGGCAAACTATTCTGACATATCTAACAAATACCGGTGGCCTACATTTGAATGATAAAGTAACCATTTATTGACTCTAATTATTATATTGATGTAAGTTATCTCTAAGATAAATAGAAGCAATCAGGACAGCTTGCAAATGGAAACATTCTAGCTTTTGGGGACTACCTATTATTAGCCATGGAAAGAAAGAGCTTAGTGAGATTAAAGTGTCATGCACAGCATCTGACAGACATTCGTATCATTTACTCCACCTATTTTCAGAGCTGCTAGGTTCTCTATGAGTAGAGTGTGTGGGTTACTTTTGGCTTGACATGTATTCAGTGATCATGGCTGCATAGTTCATTTCTAACATCCAGCATGACTGGTTCCATGGGTTTGTCGGTCTGTGTTATTCCTCAAAAATAATATGAATTACATGCACAAAATATATATACATTTTAATATAGAGAAATCATATACAGTCAAATACTCTTTTACAAAGATATCATCTTTCAATACCTAAATTTTACAGGGAATAATTAGAGCCTACATATTTTAGTTGTAAAAAAATGCATACGTTTTTATTGAAGCCCTTAATGTAAAGGAGACTTCAACTGTCATTTTATGCGGGGTTTTTCTTATATAAAATATAAATAGATTTTCTACTTGAATTCTGTATCTCAGTTGTTGAACTTGATTATCTTATTTCCTATTACTTATAAGTTATAATCTCTTCAAGCATTTCAGAAAAGGACAAATGGAGTGTATGCCAATCTACTTGTCTCCATGATATAGGAAGATGATACATTTTTCTCTGTATACATGGAACAACCAGAAATAATAATAAAAAAGGAGCAGGGGGGTGGCTATTCACCATTACTTGGATTACTGTCACCACTTTTGAGAAATGTTATTTTCAGTAAGCCTTCTAAGGCCATGAAAATGAAAGAGGTGGAAAGACAATATTGATATGGCAAATTGCTCTTTATTTAAAGATGCTTTTTAATATGAATATGGCTTTATAATCTGTCAAATAAAGATGGCATACAGAGATAAAAATAAAACATCAGAACAAAATGTTCTTTTCTTTCCTATGAATAAATTTACACATCAGTCAAGTATCTGTCAGTGCATATGCTGAATGAATGGCATGTCTTAAGTAAGTAGAAGCAAAAGAAGAGTAACTAACAAGAATAACTAAAAGAAGTGGAGAAACTGACAGCCCACAAGAATTCTTCTCTACCCACAGAATGTATTCAGTTAGAATAATGCCTCCAAGCAAGTAAAGAAATAGTGACAAACTACCAATTATGATGGAGGGAAATGTAAACAGAAATGCAAATTCTGATGTTTGGGTGGTTCTGATGAATGATTCGAGAGTGTACAGTAGGATTACCTTTTCGCCTATGGGCTAGTGATTCATTAGCACTTCATTAATATTCATTGATATTACTATTTTCATGACACTACTTTTACTAGGATGAAAGAGTGCCTTAATTTCACTCGCTTAAGCAAGATTTTGCAAAACCAATTTGGAGAAGGCTAATATGTTTCCTAAGCAAAGAAGAAGAGCTACCTGGGCGTAACCATGGATGAGACAGGTTCTCTTATAAAGGCATATTGAGAGTTTATAATCTTCAGGTTCCCAGAACTTCATGTAGTAGCATAATACCCCCCTATTTAAGAAGATGTACAGTTTTATTACTGTGTTTAAGTTTAAAGTGATTCCTTTTTTCTAAGTGTAGTTCAAGGTGAAAATGGTTTTCTTTTAAAAGCAATGTTTGATTTGAAATTTAAAGATGAAACACAGATTTATAACTTTTCCTTACATTTAAAGATGTTTCCTTATTACAATTCAGAATACATTATTATATTACAAGGCTTTATTCTACCTATTAATATTTTTATTTAAATATTTAAAATATTACTATTAATAACTCATTAAGATTTAGCATGTATTGAGATCTTTCTAGAATTTTGCAGGATGATCTTATTTATTTATGTATTTATTATAGAGATAAGATCTTGCTCTGTCACCACAGCTCACTGCAACCTCAAACTCCTGGGCTCAGACGACCCTCCCTCCTCAGCCTTCCAAATAGCTTGGATTGCACACCACCACATTCAGCTAAATTTTTTTTGTTTTTGTTTTTGTATTTTTTGAGAGACGGGTTCTCCCTATGTTGCCTGGGCTGCTCTTAAACTCTCGGCCTCATGTGAGCCTCCCACCTTGGCTTTTCAAAGTACTGTGATACAGGCATGAATTACTGTGTTTGGCCAAGGTGATCTTATTTAATTCCATCTAAAACTAGTTAAGACAGTGTACAGTTACTTTAAGTTCCATCACCAAAGTGGTTTATTTTTTAAAATTTTAATGCCTACTTAGTATGTTTTTTTCAAGGCAAAAATGTAGGTGCCATTTTTTTATTTCTTTGTCTTTTAAAAAATCAATAAATCCTGTCCTTTCTACCTCCTAAGTATATCTTTTAAAAATTTTTTTTTTATTTCAGCATATTGTGGGGGCACAAATGTTTTTCATTCTGTGACTACTTATTAGTTTAATTTAAATATTTTGGTTTTAATTATTAAATTTTTTAAAAATCAGTTGATGGATAGAGATGTCTTGATCCATTGCATCCTTAGCACCTGCAAATAGACTAGGTTGTCAAAACATTTTTTGAATGAGTGAATATTATTTATCTCTTTACTTTCCTTTCAAAGTACCCAAAATAAATAAGATGCTTTTGCTACAGTTAACAAAAATATGAACCATAAGTGACTTAAACAAGAAAGTTACTTCATTTTCTTGCTTAACAAAAAGTTTTCAATTTTAAGATGGATTATTTGTGCAGCTTTCCAATGTTATCAAGTGCCCAGATTTTCTACCCCCCTCCCCGCCCAATTTTCTGTTCCGTCATCCTGTATGTTTGTGTTATTTTTAAACTTGTCTCCTTGGGATCACAAAAATTTGGGCAACCTAAGGAGGATCCAATCAAACATCATACCTTCTATCTATTTTCCAGAAGGATTAAGAAATTGACCCTTCATAACTTTTTGGCTAGAAAAGCAATATTCTCTTTCTTATAGCATATTTTCATTCTTAATTTATCTATTTGGTTTACACTAATCAAAATTTACTTCTTGAGGTCAGGAGTTTTTTTTTGAAGTCCATGGCCACCTGACATATAAATTACATATTTTGGTAGTAAAGAAGAAAGGGGAATAAGAAGATGCTTGGGAGGTAACCAATAGTGTATGGCAAAGAATATCAACAAATAAGCATTGACAAATGCATGTGAAATTCTATCATTTTGAAAATTTTTATAACTTTCTGCTAAATGTAACTCTACAAAGAGATGACATTTTGCTTTAGAGGTATTCTAGAAGAAATACCATTACAATAATTATAGGTTACATTTTTCAATAAAACATGTAATCAAGACCAAAATGGATTCTACTATGTAAATTAAATGCAACAACATCAAAATATTGTATTACCTAGAATATAATAAACAGGAATATTGAATTTGCCAATCTTAGTTGAGATAATAAAAGTAGTTCCTTGATACCTGAACATATTTTTCTTATTATCACCCAACAATATACATGTTCTTTTTTTTGCTACAAATTTTATTTTTATATGCTTTTTTAAAATTTTATTTCAGGATATTATGGGGTACAAATATTTTGGATAGATAAATTGCTTTTGTGCTGTTTGAGTCAAAGTTATAAGTGTTCCCATCACCCAGATAGTGTGCATGATACCAGTTAGGTATGTATTTAACCATCCACTCCATCCCCCTCCCACCTGCTTGATTTCTGACGAGAATACATGTTCTTTATATTTTGCTTGGAAATAAGCCCATCTGAATATTTTTCAACTTTATTACTTTGAGTTGCTATTTTATTACTTTTGAAATAATGTTTCTGTTTTGAGTATTTTTATGATAGAAGCTAAAAATACTTTTAAAATTGTGTACCATTTTCCTTTTTCTGAAGTGCCAAGGTAAAAATTAAAGAGATGAAAGATATTGAGTCTTACAATATTTCATGACTGGAAAATATCTATCATGAGTTTTTGACAGTGTATTAACATTAAGAATGGAAAGAGTTTCATATTTTAGTGTATTTCAACAGGTTAGATCCAGTAGAAATAGACTTTTTCGTGTAACAACCAGTAGACTGCTCAACACATGTACATTTTTCAGTTTGAATTGTCAGCACAAAGAGTGTCACAACTAATATGAGTTTTATCAGATATTAAATTTACAAGGCTCTTTGCTTCATATAATTCACACTAATTTTTCACAATTATTGTCGGTTTATAATCAGATCTCACAATATTTATGATAGTTAATATAAGACACTGAGCGCTGAGTACTTGCAACTTTCATGCCCCAGATATAGCTGATTTTTAATCTACAAGCAACCTTAAAGGTAGAAAATGATATCCTTATATGTCAGAATTAAAAACAATACTCAGAGAATAAATTGCACAATATTTAATCACAGACTGCCTGAGACCAAAGCTTTTGTTTTTCTTTTTATCCTTCCTTCCCTACCTTTCCTTTTTTTCCCTCTTTTTTATATTTCAATATATTCTTATTCATGAATATATATTTGTTGTACCTTATTTTCACATACCCTTTGGGCAAAACTCGGGAAGAGTTTTAGGCTGAGGCTTAGGTTATAACAGAGGAGTAACAAAGCTTATACACAAACTGTCAATGTGCAAAGATGTCTACACTTAACTTGATAGTGGGGAATCCTGGCACTGCCCTAACCAAGTGATCAGTGGTAACATCGCCAGGAAAAGAAATATTAACCTCATGTGTCTCCTGAGATAATACACTGAGAAGAACATAATGCTGTTTCTTAGCATTCCTGACAAAACTATATACCCTGAATCTAATTATGATGAAACATCAGACAAACCCAAATTGAATGGCATTCTACAAACTGTGCACTTTAAAAATGCCAATGTCCAGAAGCATAATTAAAAACTAAAAAACTATTCTAAATTAAAAGACTAAAGAGACATGGCATTGACTGTAATACATGATCCTCCATTTTCTTTTCCTCTGAAGGACATTATTGGAATGATGGGTGAAATCTGAATAATGTCTGTATATTAGGTAATAATATTATATTGAAGTTAATTTCCTAAAATTATTGCTTATACTGTGATAATGTATTAATAAAAGAGTGCCCTGGTTTTTAAGAAATATACACTGAAATCTTTAGGGGTGAAGGAACACCATATCTGCAACTTATTCTCAAATATCATAAAATATTACCATTTGGGGAAAGAAAGAGAATGTTGTGCACTATTCTTGTAACTTTTCAATAAATCTGAAATTATGTCAAAAACAATAGTTAAGAAAAAATTAACAATAAATAGTGGTCACTTTTTTCATCTCTTAAAAGATAGATATTTCTTTTTCATCAAACTTAAAGGGAAATATAATTATAAACCAATAGCCTTCGTGTTAATTTATAATTTGTATAATTATTTTATTTCCTGAAATTATGGAACTTGTAGTACTCAAAACAATTGCTATTGTAAAAGTCTGGTGTCTATCACCATATGAACATCTTTTGCATATTTCTCAGTCTTTTCCTTTCCTACCTAATTTGTATACATGCTTATGACATCTGTAGGCATATTTTAACCTCATTGGAAAATCTCAGGAGGCTGAAAAGATTGCTGTCCTTATGCAAGCAACATGGCAACTGATTTCACACAAAACCATATCACTTTGTTCCAAGTAATCAAGATCCATTGCTTTGAAAGAAAACCAGGGGAATAATGAAATGTCATGGATTTAACTCTAGAAAATGTGGGTCAAAGTGTAACCTAAAAATATGTACATCCATAAGCTTTCCTTTAGGAGATGTATTTTTAAAGTTGCATTTTAAAGCTAGAAAGACTGACATTAAAACCATTACAAGACAAAACATTTATTGTAAATGGCTGAAAAGAGAAAATAAAGTTCTGTCATGCATGATTTAAGAAGGCACCGTCCACTCTACTAAGGCAAGTAATTCATGTGAAAAATTAGATTTTAAGCTAACATATTATATCTTTCTAACACATTTAGTATCTCCATGTAGTTATATATATGCCGACTAAGTCGTCTTCCCATGAAAATAAAATATACTTACCAAAGGAATAGACCTTTATATAAATTTAGGAGGAGGAGACCAAGAAGCTTAACTAATTCTTGCCTTACAGGGGGTGTTTCAAGCACTCACATTGTACTTAGTAGCCTTTGATCTCCTACTAAATTTATATTCATGGCAGTCTAACACAGAGAAGAGTGAATAAAGTGAAAACATAAAGGACAATGGCCCAGGGGAAGCATAAAGATACAGTTGTATTTTAATATCATTTTTCTACATAACAACAGTACTAATGTCCTGGATTTCAATTTCCTTTTTCATTCAAGTGCCTCAAAGAACTTGGTAAAGTCAAAGAAGCCTGCCGGCCATGCAAGTTAGTCAAGTATAATTACTTATTTTATAGGAAGGTAAATAAATATATAGTAAAATTTAAAGATTATTGCAAAGCAAAATGTGCTTTATCAATTGCAAATATTTTAGCCACTTCAAGTTATGTCCAAGGGGCAAATAACTAGGGAAATAATACAGTAAGGAACTTTTGGAGGAAGAAACAAAGTTTCTTAGGTTGGAAATAAAAAAAGCAACGCACATTTTTTCTTATTAGATAAAGGGAGAACTAAAAAGTAAATGTCAGGGACACATCATAGTTATTTGTTCCTAGAATATTTTAATCATTAGAGCAGCCTGGTGATAAGGCTTATGCCACAGTGCAGTGCAGAAAGTTAACCACAGAGAAATCGTGCTTGTTTTGTTTTGTTTTTTAAAACGAGAAAAAGGCAGATGGCAGCTAAGATGTTGAAGAAGGGAAATATATTAGCATTACTTTGTGCGACATGTTTAAAAAAAAGCGTGCTTGAAGTCCAAAGAAGAAAATGCAAAAAACAGACATAAAATGTTAATAAAAATTTAAATGAGGAATAAGAGTAGAATATCCAGAAGAAATATAACATTACAGGCTAGGACTTAGAATTGGTAAATTTGGGATTCAAGAGAAATAGAAATAATTAATATGGGACTTAGAGCTAAACTAAACCAATTAAATTCAAGAAATTCTGCTTTATGGCTTTTACTCCATATAAAGTTCACTTGCACAGACTTGTAAACTCATTGAAATCCTTAGTTATACATACAAAAAGAAAATCAGGCACTGTGATTGGACAACACCAAAACAAAAGCAGTCACAAGTTTACAGAGAAAAATAGAGAAGTGTAACTTTTATGAGCTTTCATATGTAAAATACTTAAAGAGCATTAGTGATATTAAAAACTAATAGGAAGAATGTAGATGCTGTGTCAAGCACAAATGGAAAATATTTATTAGCAATGTAATATTCCACTATCAGCATTTGGATTTTAAAAACATACACATGTTGATAAAAGCAAAATTAGAATTTTGGCTTTGAAGATATAAGTAAATTCTAAGAAATTGCTATAAGGAGTCTTATATTTAGAATGTAAATTACTCATAAAATTTTCTCCTTGGTAACATTTATGAATATGAATTTTGAGGATATGTACTGATAAAAAAACAAACAAACAACTTCCATTTGTGCTTATTGCTTATTTTACCAAAACCTGCTCTCTTCACAGGATACAATATCTTTAACATTTTGCTACTTTTGTCTTACAAATTAATGCTTCCTTTAAACATAATTAAAACCAAATAAAACTTAAATACAATTTTTCTCATAATTTTAATAATTTTATTATAAACAAAAAGGTAATATTTGCTTGGCAAATTTAGCTTAAGAATCCACGGGGGGTGGGGGTGGGGGGGACACATGATCATTTTAGTTTAATTGCACAATTAATTTTAGTCTTGGTTACTTCCCAAGATATCTTTAAAAGGAATCAAAACTTCCATTAAAGCTCTTACAGTCTTCATTCCCAATGTTATTGCTTCTAATCTTAGAAAAGGCACCTGCTTTTATACGTCATTTCTGTAACCAAAGTAACAATCCTGAGACCTTTCCCTTTCTTTCATGTTAAGGAAAGTCACCCAAATCGATCAAAGACAGTCCTCCATTTTTGCTTAATACAATGTTTGGAAAACAGTAGTTAGCCAATAAATGTTTTAGTGAGTCAACTAACAAGTGAATACCTACACACCTTGGCCAGTGGCCAGGTGATTCATACTGTTTACTTAGATCTGGGTATTTTTCATGTAAATTTTACCTTCTTGGTGCTTTATTGTAAAATTGTGGCTTAAAGTTACAGAAAGAACACAGATTTTAAAGTAAGACAAATCTAGAACTCATCTTGGCTTTGATATTGCTGTGAAATTTAGAGTAAGTTATTTAACTCTGCACCTCCATATTTATCTTGTGGGTAGATAAACGTATTTTTATATTTCATTTTATGGATTTGGAAATAAACATTTGGAAAGGGAATGTGACTTCCCCAGGGTCATACAGTGAATATTCAATGAATATTAAACTCAGATGTGGTTTCAAAATCTGTTTTCTTTCTATGCCACCTATCTCAATTCTGTTTCTCTCACTATTTCCTTTTTCAGTCTTCTGCTGTTATAGCCATGGTTTAATAATCCCATTAAATTTATTTAATACCCATTCACTATAATTTCTAATAAGAAATTGTGGTAATTTCTTATATATTTCTTATCTCTCTCTCAATTTTTTTTCTTACTTCACTTCACTACATGTCCTGCACACTTTCACTTCCTGCTGGCATAACCTCTTGCATTTCATTGCTCTATATTTTGGTAGATGAATCCCATAGCATTAAGAAATAATGATATAGGATTCATTCCATATTAAGTTGCATTTAATTATTCACTTTTTTGTGGTAGTTGTTTATTGTTTTTGTTTAGTTTTGTTTTGTTCATTGGGGTTCTTTTTCTTTACACTTGTTCTCTCTTTAATGATTAGCTAAGTCTTCTCCATGTTTTCCTGCTATCTGAGACAAGAAAGTGACTATATTTAGATTAATCACTCTCTCCTCCAAGAATGCAATTGATAATAGCAGGTAAAACTTATCCATGCATTTGAGTTCCTTAGTGATATTTTTTTTGGTCAACAATCACATTGTTTCATTCCTATTTTCTACAGGAAGAAAAGGCTAAACAACTCACTCAGTAATATTATTATTATTTATATTGTCCTTACTATCACTAGTATTCCCTCCAGGGGAATAAATACAGCAAAGAAAGAATCTTTCCTTTTATGGTGCTTCTTGGTTCCTCTCTTTTTACAACACAAATGTTATAAAGAATGCATTATTTAAGCATTGTAAATTTTTGAAATATTGCTCTTGGGACAATGCAGAAAAAATTAGACAAAGAAAATTTTAGAGAGATGAATTAAAGCTTAATACTACCTGCAATGATACATACACAAAGTTATAAACATCTAAATTTGGTAGTAGGATTGATAATGGAAAATAAAAGGTAGATTCAAGATATATTTTAAAGAAAATATTCACCAAAAACTGGAATCAGAAAATAAATTAGGATCAAATAAAATAATTGAGGGGGCTCTCATTTGAATTTGGTATTTAAAGAAAGATAGAAATACTATCCAAAAGAGTAATAACAAATTTAGGACATGGTGGCTCACACCTGTAATCTAGCACTCTGGGAGGCCAAGGTGGGAGGATCGCTTGAGCTCAAGAGTTGGAGACCAGCCTGAGCAAGAACGACACCCCATCTCTCCTAAAAATAGAAAAAGTAGCCAGGTGTAATTGCTCACACCTGTAGTCCCAGCCACTTGGGAGGCTGAGGCAGAAGAATTGCTTGAGCCCAGGAGTTTGAGGTTGCTGTGAGCTAGGCTGATGCCACGGCACTCTAACTCAGGACAACAGAGTGAGACTGTCTCAAAAAAAAAAATAAATAAAAAAAAGTATAAATTCAGGGGCCAATGTTCATTGTGAGAGTAATCCAGAATACTGCATTGGAGGAGAATATTAATTCACTTATAACCTTCATAACTCTGGGGATTATTTATTGAAGATAATTATTTGTAAAACTTGCATATGGAACTATATTGAATTGCTTTGCATGTCTTTGTTTCTAAGGGATTTGAAGATTTTTTTTTGGCCTTTGTTCACTTATATATTTTTTTGTAAATTATATTTTAATTTCCTCCCTAATTTGATAGTTATTTATATTTTCCAATTGACTAAAAATATGATTTACACAGCAATCTTTGTGCATCATACATATATTTAACACTTCATTGCAGTTAGTTTGCATGTTACTTTTATTAATATGTGTTATAATGCAAGTACTATGAACATGGGCAATGGGGAATTAAAATGGTGGTTGTGTATATCTACATACTGCATGTTGAAATTTAAATATTGTTCTCATGTGTTCTAAGGAGAGATTTATTCTGAGATCAATCATCATGTGTATGACTACGTTCTGGAGAGTTATATACCCTATGAACACTTGAAGCTTTAAAACTGACATGTAAGTTCACCTCTTTCTCCTATCATTATGATTAATGATGTCCCTTTTATGATTATCAAACTGCCTTCACACTCATAGTAATCCAGGCTTGAAATCTAAAAATAATAATTTTACACTTTTTTCACCATTCATTTCCAAATCTTCTTCCAAGTCTTGCTTATTGCACCTTCACACTTCCTGTATTGAATTCATAATTTCAAGTCCTGCTGATTAGAACCTTAGTTCATCGATAATTCTATCTCAAACAAAAAATTCATAATTTCAAGTCCTGCTGATTAGAACCTTAGTTCATCGATAATTCTATCTCAAACAAATGTATTTCCAAATTGTCTTATATATTTTCTTTCCCTCTGTTTATTCACCTTAATAACAATAACACCTAATGTTTATCATATGTCTAAGCATAGTTTTAAGTGCTGAGGTGTAGATTTTCATTTAATTCTTACAACTTCACCAGAGAGGTATATATTTTAACTTTTATCTGCATTTGAATGTTAAACCACTTATAAATTAGATGGGGTAAAAGGCTTTTCCACATTCACAAAAAAAGTGAATATTTCTGGTAGAATTGAAATGATCATCCACTTTAATAGAATGTTAGCATCTCCATCCAGATATAGTATCATTTATCTTTGAACTTTCAGCATCTTGTACAGCACCTTTTAGAGAGAAAGCAAGTGATAATTATTTGTTTATTTAAATGATTTTTAAAATAAAAAAATAAGATATATTGATATAAAGTGAATATTAATAGTAAAATCTAAAGCATGTTTTTTGTGGAATGTTTCTCTTATTGCTAGCTATTAATCTAAAATATCAAGTGGTGAACCTTCAAATTCTTAAAGGCAAAAATGTTATGCACTTTAATATTTTTATAATTTCTATGAAATCAACATGATTATTTAAATTAATAGTATTTGCTAATTAAAAATGAAAGGAATCCAACCTAAATTTAATTTACAATGTTCCCCTAAACCCATGGCTTTTTGATATCACCCTTAACCTACTGCGATTTAACTTTAAAACAACCATGCAGATTTAATTATGCGTTGGCTCCTAAGGGATGCACTCATATATCAGTTTTCATCTCTCATGGACAGATCATTTGCAGTTAACTTACAAACCACTGAAAATCAATTTTTAATGGAAATACTCACACAACCTTAACAGCAAAAGAGCAAAAATGCAGGTATAACACCAAGTGGCAGGTTATTAACTATAACTTCAATTTTATGTTCTTTTGACACAAGACTATGTCAGCCATAAATAAGTGAGCATTTGCCACACAAGTCACACTTACCAGAAGATTATTTGTCAAAGAAAGTTTTAGTAGGTCCAGCATTGAGCCCATGGGAACCCTGAAGGAAATTCTGAGCTGCTTAGCAAGAAGGCACTGAACCAAAAAAATTGTGCTGAAATGATGTTAAAGGTCTAAATGAAAACCAGAGAAGCAAGGAAATGCAGAGTTAACTCTGAAACTCCATCTATAACCATACCAGCCAACTTAGAAAGGGTTTTAAGTATAATGTATAAGTTATCTCAAAAATCAGTAACAACACTGGGGCAATATTTCTGCACCATGACATATTCATTTTTTATGCCTATATTTCTATAGCTTATACATTATGTTTAAAATATTTAAATTGATTGTTTTTAAGAAATTAAAATTCAAATGAACATGACCCATTATTGATCAGAAGCTGATAATGACAGTTGCAAATAATATGATTTTCCTTCTCATGAATTGAATGGTTCAAATTGCTTAGGTAAGGTCCTATCTAAGTCCAGTTTGTAAACTCAAATATTAAAGAGTTATTCTAATTTCTATAAATGGAAATAATTATAATTGGGAGGTTTAATTATTTTTTTGAAAAAATCTGTACTGCTATAAATGAAATGCTTTAATCATTAATTTTGCTACTATTCATTTAAAGCCTGCTATGTGAATAGGATATTTTTAAGTTGCTCAGTTTTATTAATAATTTAGATAATTTTTATGAAATACAGTAATTAAATATTCAGAAAAATCAAGTATATAGAATTTTATAATTAAAATAGTATTATATTAGATATATAAATAAAAACAAACTAATTATCACAAAATATTTACTAAGTGATGCAGGAATTTTGAACTATATACAGATCTTATTGAATTCCTTTTTAGTCATACATTTTATGGTAAGTTTTTAACAACACTAAGCTGTAATTTAGTCAGTCACACACGCAAATGAAAAAATATTTCCTAAGGAATTTTATTTTTTATGTGGAGTGGTACCTAATAAACACTTTAATTGTCATAATATCATCTTATTTATTAGGTTTAAATGTAAGGGAATTCTTTGGTTTGATAACAAAAAACATAAGATTTATATAAATATTTCCACCAAGGCCTAGGAAATGTCTGTTAAATTTATTGAAATTTAAAATACATTTTAAAGGCAGTATATGAAGTTCCACGCATTGGAAATTTTTATATCTCAGCTCAATGACTTGGTATTTTACTCACTAGAATACAAGTTACACAATGGAAAGGCTTTTTAGGTTTTGTTTACTGTCGAGAACCTAGTACTATACTTGGCACATCATAATGGCTTATTAATGTTTGTTAAATGAAAGTTAATTTTCAATATCAACTACTGTTCTTTAACAATAAAGTATGCTTGAAAATTCAGTCTTGTCCATGCTACCCAGAGGAAAGCCTGAACTATTTAATCTTACTGACACATTTCTAACTAGAACGTCTAGTTGCTTGAGGCTCAAGTTGAAATCCCCTGCCTTTCTAGTATAATGTGAGTTTAATCTGTATTGCCAATTTTGTTCTAGCCTGAACATAAATTATTTTTGCAGCATTTTTCATCAGGGAAGCTGTTATACAAAAACCAATATCCTCTGTTTGACTGTAAAATGAATACCAGTACTTATTAACTATTTTAGAATATATTTTTGTACTTAAGATAATGTAAGCAGAGACTTGTATTTTCTTTCAGGAACTTTTTTCAGTTTAAGGAAGCAGGTTTTTTGACCAAAAGTAAGGCTTAACTGGGAACGTATTAAGTTGATTTTTATGGAACAAAAATAAACTTTGAAACATTTTTTTTTAATTTGCCTTTGGTAATATAAAGTGCAAAAAGAGACAGTACTAAGCAAACTAGTGATGTTTTCCTTGTTGTTAATAAGAGTATATCATTGTTATCTCACTTCTGAACTTCTTTATCCACCTTATTTAAGTTCCTTCTTATTCAGTAAATTTTACTCTTTTGCTGTCTCCAGCTTTTTGCTTTGTACTAAGCTATAAATCCTTAGGATGACTTAGGGTGCTTTGTCTTCCAGTTTACTTTTTACATAGAGGAAAATGAACATTAAACAAAAATAACAAAACCCTAAAATACAAGTTTCAATATGAAATAGCAAGAAATAATGTTGAATGAATGGCTTCCCAGAATTATAAAATGATAATACTGAATCAATTGCTTATATAATATTTACATATATGGTATGCCTTGGATATGGTTTCTCAGGGAATACTTCTTCAGGGATTCATTGTACATTCTGATTGGAACAAACAATATAAATAAAAAGCAAGACAAAATGGACTGTTTTAATAACCAAGTTAAAAAGAAATAAAAACATAGTTTAATCATATAAACTTGTAAGTCACAAATTTTTTTTAGGCATTATTGTTGCATTAAAAATGCCATTTATACTTAGCTACTACTTTCACTAGAGGAAATGTCTTAACAGAATAATTCTTAACCAGCAAATGCACTGGGGGAAGAGTACTCCCTCCAAGTATTTTTGGGGAGCAGCGTGGGGGTCTACCCAGAATCTGAGATGTGGGATTATGGAGCATGTTCAGTTTTAGAGAAGCAAATTCAATAATAAAATTTTTACATCTATACAAAAATATAAAATAACTGATAGAAAGCAAATCTAAACATGATTTTTTGGTTAGATATATGAGCCAATATCAAAATCTCATTTTACTAACTTTTTCTTGGACCACATTCATTGTCACCTGTCTCAGTTTGAGTCCTTTGAGAAGTACACACCGAGATAGAATTTGATATGCAGGAAATTTATTGGAGAAATACCTACAAAGAGTACGGTGGGGGTGAAGATGTAGGCAGGATGAGTAAGAAGAGTCTCAGAACACCGCTCAGCTTCAACATATGACCAGGTTAGCATGATAGAGGAGTTCCACATCCTGCAGGAATGGAGCAGCATTTAGTACCTCTGCAGTGCTTAGTCATTGGTGGGTGTAGTCTGCTGGAAGCATGGTCTCATCGTGAATGCACTTGTGGATTTAGAGAGGAGGCAGCCAAGGATGTCAGCCAACCACCCTCTCTGTAACATGTTCTCTTAAAGGAGATAAGCAGCACATTTTTATGTCACTATACAGAAAATGGGAAGAAACACAGAAATTTGAGTTAATGTAAATGTTTTATATCTTTATTTTTCTGGTAGTTAAAAGGCATTATATATTTGTCAAAATGCATCAAAACAAACATTTAAAGTAGATGTGTTTTGTACTATTTAAATAATGTCAATTGTTTTAAGTAGACATTAGTTACTATTTGTTTATTTTTAATCTTTATACAGTGAATACTTATTAACCACACCATATTACTAATTTTTTTCTGAAATTTTTTTTAAAATTACTATCCTTGTGTTTTAATTTCCTTCTTTCTGAAGGATATATTTGAGTGATTTTTCCTAGTAAAGGCCTATGAGAAGTAAACTTTTAGTCTTGGTCCGAAAAATTTCTTCAATCTCTCTCATTTTTGAATGGCTGTTAAAATGGGAATCAAATTCTAAATTGACAGTAATTTAGTGTGTATTATTTTGAATGCATTGTTCCACTGTCTTCTGGCATCTATTGTTACAAATGAGAAATCTGTCAGTTTGTCAGTCTTTTCAAAGAAGACTTTACTTTTTTTTTTTTTTTTTTGCCTTTGGTGTTCTATAATTTCAGTCTGATGAGTCTCAGTATGAAATTGTTTTTATATTTCCTGCTTGGAACTTGATGTGATCTTTTAATTTGAGGGCTCATGTCTTCTTCAATCCTGGAAAATATTCAGACTTTATTTCTATGAATATCTTCTCCTCCCCATTCTGTTTATGATATTTCTGAGATGCCTAACAGTCAGTGTTCTTAATTGCAAACAAACAAATAAATTGCCTGAATTTAAAGAGAAAATAAGTCACTGGGGAGGCTGGAGAATGAAAATCAGAAAACAAGCAGAAGTACAGGAAAGTGAAGCAATCAGCACCTCAGGCAAAAGCATACCACAAACAAAGCTGGACAGACTATTGTAATGGCTGTTGAGCACTGGACTTGATAGTTTGCACAACCAACACCCTGATGCTAGACACTGCATGTTGGCTTTACAGCCACCTCTACTTGGCTCTGGGAGACTGATTGTTGTTGTCCCTACATGAAAAGACGTTCCATTGTTCTTTCTTTACACATTAGTTCACCATTATTGTCCAAGGTGAGTGTGTTTGATTGGCTTAGCCTAAGAGCTAAGAGGTATGTTCACATAATTATTATAAGAGAGAATAAGAATGCATTAACAGGTATCTGTCCTTTGCAATGACTATAATGGGCTATAGGCTCTGTACTCCACCAATTCCCATGATGTGGGATATTTCTTAATAGAAAGTAGTTTTACACCTTCAGATTCCTGAGTGATGAGAGTCGCTACAATTTAACACTTTGAACACATTTCCCGGCAAAAATATTCCATGTCCAATATACCTTTTCCTCATATAAACAAAAATGCACTCTCTCTTCAACGCTAAAGTTCACCAGTTGTTTCTAATCCAAATTCCTATCCCCTTTATCTTCTATTCTGACCTCATTTTAACATATGATATCTATGAGCTAAAGCGCCAATTTGCCATCACCTAAACTGTTTAAAGATTAGTGAGGAGAATGGAAAATATTTTTAATAAATATTAAATGTGTTAAAATATAGTTATATTGCTAACATACCATAGATAAAAAAATGAGAAGCTATCATCATTGTTCTTAGTACACCTATTCTCCAGACAATATTGGATATTATTACTTCAATTTACTTCATCTCATTTCTCAATTATTTTATCTCCTGATTTATATTAATTTTCCCAATTTTACTCTGATATTAATTCTTGGTAATTTCCATATAGAAATAGATGATCTGTCTAATGCCAGCTTCTCAGTTATTTGAAATATTCCATTTAATGATTTTATCTTCTAATTTGTCTAATAGCCATTAGCCACTCAATCTCATGGCCGTGCTTTAGACTTTCTCATTACCAATATCTACAAACCTTCCACAACATCAGTTACATATGTCCTACTCTCTGAGCACTATCTATTATCTTTCCAGGTCACTTCTTGTACAATACCTACCTCTACTACTCACCTATGAAGGGAGTTACCAACAATATTCCATAGAGCAGTTCCTCTGATATGTTGAGTCTCAGACTAAGGATGAATAGTAAGTCCCCAGCTAACCAGGATGTATGTACATAGTCCTGTTGTTGTCATGATGTCTGCTAGGCAAATTCTTACTCTAAGGCCATTGAACTGGCTAGGTGCAAAGTTAATAATGTATATACCTTTGATATTTAAAGTAACTGATACGTTGGAATGTATTTGTTACAATGGATGAATTAGGCTATACTGACTGAAAAATGAATTTTCTCCTAGAAGTATAACATTAAGGTGACAAAAACTTAGTACATCTGGCATAGTTTAAAAGTCTGGTGACAGTGAAGATGCTAGTGGCTTGGAGGATGGTTATTCATACTACACAGTAGTGATATATTTGACTTAATGGAGTGTAACTCTAGGTGTAGATGTTGGAAAGCAGAATATTCATAGTGTGTATGGATTACTATTGGCTCTGACAAGAGAGAGTTAACTTGAGAAGGTAATTAACTCCTTCATCAGTAAATATAAAAGGAGACAAGCACAATAGGAAGCCACAATTTTCCCTTTCCACCCTCCACCACTACAAACTAGAAAAAGATAAAATTAAAAAGGCCTATTTTTAAAAATCAAATCAAGGTATGGACCACATGCTTATTTTATTCTAAAATTTATTTAGGTATAAAGTACAATAAACTTCATATTTTAAAAGTATACGTTAAAATCAGGTTTGATATAAGTATGCAATCTAAGAAACCATGGATGCACAACAAGATCAGAAATGTTGTCATCACCACAAAAAGATTTCAGAAATTTTTGTAACCCATCCCTTTTCTATCCCCCACTCCCCTGTCAGGCAATGAGGGACCTGCTTTCTGTCACTTTCAAAAGCAGTGAATGGATTAAAGTGTCTCAGAGCAAAGATCAAGTTAAGAATATAGAGCCTACTTGAATTTATATCTTTTCAAATATGCAAAATGCCTCAGGGAAAAGAGAATAGGTATGCGACTTTCCAACTGAAACATAAAAGGTTCAAATAAGCTGGAAAGAAATAGAAAAAAAAAGATATGTGGGCTAGCAATCAGAGAAATATAGACTTGTGAGTTTTATATTAATATCTCAAAAATAATTTTGTGTATTGTTTCTGGCAGAGCAAATATCTTGAAATTAAAGAAGTATAGTACCTGTGGATTTTTGAAACAAGCATACTTTCAAAAGAACCAGAAGCCTGGATTATACGAAACGGAAAATGTCCACGCATGCTCCTTATGTTCCTTGTCCAGAAAGCAAGCTGAGTGATCTGATCAGTTGTCCGGGAGTAATTTTCAGAAGTAGAATCAGAAATTAATGATCATTCCCCAGTCCTAGGGTTAAGAACCCTCTTAACATCTGCCCTGAAAATTTTCAGAAATGACTCTGTTGAGCATCAGCTGTTTATTGACAAACGTTCAGTCAGTTCTATGGGGGAAAATAACACTGATTTGTAGTGTTTACTGATTTCCCTGATGTAAATATGCCCACCAAGGGCAAAATCAGACTATTAATGTGATGTTAACTGACTCATAATTTTCTTTAAAATTTAACAATTGGGCCTTGCAAACTAGTATACTCTGACTCTAGCATATCACTGGCTATGTCTCCTATGGCCCTGTTTATAAACAGAACCACATATTGTGGCTATATTGTCTTTTTTCCACCACTGTATTTGTAATGTAGGAGGCGTAATTTGTCCTGTCAATTCATGGCCAACCTCTGTGGAAAGCAATATGGAGATACCTTAAAGCAATACAAGTGGATCTA
>VBSM01000272.1:81425858-81471329 GCA_008086735.1 Cheirogaleus medius | reverse complement strand
GGTATTAACTGATCAACACCTAAGTGGACATATAGGAATAACATCTATCGGGGGCAGGGGGGCTGGGAGGGGATGGGTATATACATATATAATGAGTGTGATGTGCACGAACTGGGGGATGGACACGCTTTGAGCTTTGACTCGAGGGGGGAAGGGGGCAAGGGAAACATACGTAACCTTAACATTTGTACCTCCATAATATGCTGGAAAAAAATTCATGTTCACTGAATCAAACAGAGCTGAATCTAGAAGGGATAGCAAAACTGCCACACACCACACAGAGGTGCTAGGCTTTGATATTATAACTAGTTATAGCTTCTAGGTTTTCTCCTTTGTGAAGGAGTAATGTGGAAGAAGAGAGTGAGTCAAGTATTTGAAGAACAGGGGGACCGCTCTGTGGTTGTCACTAACACCGCTCACCAAATATTTCTGGCACCTTTCAGACACATAGGAGTACAGGTCCATGACACTTCCTCATTTAATCTCTCTGACTTCTTTTCCTATTACTAACCTCCTTGTCCCTCACCCCACCTCACCACATTGGCTGCCTCATTGTCCTGATAATCTTCTAGGCAAATTCCTACTTGAGGGCTAAGCACTGGCTAAGTGCAAAGTTTCCTTTGCTTGGATCAGTTTTTCCACTTATCCATTTAATTACTCATCTCCTTCAAATCATTGTTCAAATAGGATCCTGATGAGGACCATCCTAACCACACTATTTCCCCAACTATGACATTCGTGATTTTCTTACTCAACTTCATGTTTTGTTTTGCATCATATTTATTTGTTTGCAACATACTATATAACATACTTTCTTGTAGTATTTATTGTTTATTTTTGCCTTGCTCCTAATGAGAATGTAAGCTCTTCAGGGGAAAATTTTTTTGGTTATTTTATACTTATTTTTTTTTGTTTGTTCATTTGTTTTTAACTAGTGTATGCTGAGCCCTGTAATCATTCTTTATACATAGTAGAAATTTAATAAATATTTTTTGAATAAATGAATGAATTACATGTGTAATAAAAAGAGTCAAATGTATGGATCCCAGACATCTGGGTTATATTACCATTTTAGGGATTTGAAGATGAAGTAAACTGCGCATTCAACAGTGAAGGTGGTAATATCAGCCTTACTAAGGTGAAATTTCTTTTGATAAGCTGCCAAGTAGCCTCCATTTTTGTCACCATAGTCACTTTGTCTGTGAACCTCTCAGCAATCACAGAGGTTTCAGGGTATGTTGGATGACTAATATCCTCAGAGCAAATCAATCCGTTCTCATGAATATTACGAATCTCCTTCACACTGCAGGCCTTTTATTTCAAAAGGGAAGAAAAAACTGTTCTTCTTTTGTTTTGTCATTCAAACGGCTAAATTGCTGCCGGTATCTTTCCAGACATGTTAGGTTGAAAATTCATCATAGATACCTGTGATACCATTGTAGGTTTCTTTTTCAATACCTCCTTTCTTTTTCACTTGAATGGTCCCAAGGCTGTGAAATGACTCAGACCTGCAATTTGGTTAAAAGTATTTGAAAAACTTGGTGACTCAAGCCTGGCCTTTTCACCATCAGACCCTAGAATATTCTTGTGGCTATAGAAATCAAAGTAGGAACTAAATGGCATATTCATATATATGTTACTAGGGGCACTATGGTCAATTACCTCATTCCAAGTATTCTTATGTATTAAATAATATGATAATTATTTTGACCTTGCTGTACAATATCTTAAATCTGTAAATTAAATGTTTTATTAGGTCTCTGCCATTCTGGGATAGAAATATTTCTATGGAAATATCATGTATCTCTACCATGTTATCCACCAATGACTTTTGCCTATATAAAACTGCCACAAACCACTTTTAATTTCTCAATGCCTTGGTGAAAAGACAATCTTCTCAGTCTCTAAGAAGAAAAATACAGTAGTAGAATAGTTGTTATATATTATAATCCATTTCAACACTCTTCGTATTCATGGTTAACCACATTACGCTAAAGATTTTCTAACAACTCGACATTGTTTCACTTCCCCACAGTAAACCAACCAAAGAAGCAATTAGAACTAGCTGCTCAATGAGGCATATTAAATCTAGACTCTTTGATAAATATGTTTATATTTGAGTTCCTTAATCTGAGCACTATTGACATGTGGGGCTGTAAAATTCCTTGTCTTAGGGAATAACTCTGTGCATTGGAGGATATTCAGCAGAATTTGTGGCCTCTACACTTTAGAAGCCGATTTAACCTTTCACCAATTTTGACAATCAAAAATATCTGCAGATATTGCAAAATATTATGGGTAGGGGGCACAATTACTCCTCATGCAGAACCATTGAATGAAATCAATACAACTAGCCAAAGCCAAATTGCTTTTATCTTTGTGTTCAAGCAATTAAGAATACATCTCTACTTACAATATCCAAAATTTTTCTAATATAAAGTAGTCATATCTTACAATTTCTTTGGTGGTCTGTGTCTCCTCTGGCTTCATTGGCTTTTGAAATATGCTAGAATGTGCTAGTTGTAGGCCTGGAGATCCGAGAGATAGTGGAATTAAGTCTGAAGTTTGGCTTTTTCTTGAAAAGTAACTTCAGGTGGGGTCACTTAGCATTATTACTAGGGAGAAGACTGTTTGTGGCAGGTGTAGGGAATTTGGATTGATAAGGAAAGAAGAGTATTTACTTGATTTGTTTTTTTAATTTATCCAATGACTTTTTAATATCAGTGAATATATATTTTAACTTCTATAATTTTGTCCTTATTCCAGTATTCTTTTATTATTTTTTTAAAATAATCTATTCTTGACTTCAGAGTGTTTTTTTATCTGTGAATATTTTGAAAAAACTTATGTCGGTGCCTTTACAATTTCCTTGATTGATAATTCTTGTGATGAGATATATTTTTATTTCTGGAATAACCTAAAACTGTATGCTTTTATTTTATTTTATTTTTTTACTTTGAGAACAATTTTTCTGTAATGTATTTTGTGTTTTTTCAAGTTTTCAAAAATGAGTTCATATAGGTACTAAGATTAGAAAGTTTATGGAATATTGTAAAATTATCAGACATTCCTACATCCTTTAGGTCATTTGATTTAGAACCCATTCCCACTCATGACATAGACTTGGAACATTTATTTCTCAGTGTGTCTTTACTTCTGTATGAGCCTGAATCATCAGCAGGCTTACAAAATAGAACAAGGAGTTCTGAATTTGTGCCAGTCTTTTATAGTTCCTTGTTTTATGGGATAATACAGATGCAGAGTGCACAGCAAAAAATAAAGTTCTGGTGTCCTGTCCCTGTGCAGATATTGACATCCTGACTTTAGTTGGTCAGATCTTTAGATACCTGATTTACCTTTAATCTCTCTGGCTTTATGCCCTGCTCACAAATCTTAAATATAATTTATATTTTTCTTTCTGGTTTCTTAATAGTTTTCTCTTTGGTTTGAGCTAAAGTTGCTCTGAAAGTTGGTGTAGATATATATTTTTTATCTTTTGAGTGACACAATGAGATGTGAGACACCCTCCCACAAGCGTGAATTTGCAATACTGAATAGAAATCAGCAGTAGCTATGCTGCAATTAGAATACATATCACATTATATTTAAAATTTTCTAAGATAACAAAAGTCAAGATTTGACTCACATCCTAAAGATAAACTGGTGTAAATTTGAATAATGATTCAAAATATTAATATTTCAATTCTAGTACATCAATAACCTTGCATATTTTATCTCTGATTTTTTTTACTTCAATAGATTCAACAGGATAGTATAGAATAAGGGAAGTATTCTGCAATTACAAAGTGTTTTTTAAAAACATATTTCTTTATTCAATAAATGTTTATGAAGCACCTACCATTTACCAGCAGTTTCAGTTACTATGGATAGGTCAGTGACTAAATACAGAACTATTTCTCACCTTCAGTGAGTTTATATCCTAAATTGGAGCTCAGAAAATCACATATCTATCTACCTTTCTATATAGATCTATAGATATATACGTACTATATATACATATATACCCATGTATATTATATGGACTCACACATATACACAGTATAATATAATAAATAAAAGGTAATTACAGATACTGAGAGATACATTTTATACAAATAAGAAAGAAAGTTAGTTGGGAAAAGAATGAAGAGATAAAGGAGTGGAGGAGTATTACAAATAGAATGATCAAAGAAAACCTATTGACATGGAATTTGGACAGAATATGAATTAAAGGAGAAAAAAAGTCATCTGAAAGTCTGTGAGAAGAATATCTAAAGTAGACAGAACAAGAATTCATATGCCCTGACATGGTAACAAATGATATGTTGGAAGAAATTCAAGGCTACTAGTGTGATTGCATAGAAAAAATGAGAAGGACTATTTGAGAACTGGACTTTTTCAATGAAAAAGTACTAAGGGCCATTTGCTAGCCAGAATAATGGCTCTACAAAAATATTAACATTCTAATTCCTGGAACCTGTGAATATGTTATATTACATGGCAATGGGAAATTAAAATTTCAGATGGAATTAAAGTTACTTATTAGCTGATTTTGAGATGGGTAAATTATCCTGGATTATCTGAGTGGTCCCAGTATCATCCCAAAGTTCTTTATAAGTAAAAGAGGAAGGCAGGAGTATCAATGTCAGAGGGCTACAATCTAATGAAGACTCAACTCTTCATTGCTGGCTCTGAAGGTAGAAGGGGATCACAAGCCAGAGATTATGGGAAGTTTGGAGAACCATAGAAGACAAGGAAATGGATGTCCCCTGGAGTCTCCAGAAGAAATGCAGACCTAAAGATACCTTTATTTTAGCACAGTAAAGCCCATATCGGCCTTTTTCCCCCAGAATACAGAGTGGGGTACAAATGCTTTGGTCACATAAATTGCCTTTCCACTGCCTGAGTCAAAGCTGCAAGCGTGCCCATCCCCCAGACAGCATTCACTGCACCCATTTGGTGTGAATTACACATTCCCATCTTCCCCTTCCCACCTGCCCGATCCCCAATGAATGTTACTTTCATATGTGTACATAAGTGTTGATCGATTAGTACCAATTTAATGGTGAATACATGTGGTGTTTGTATTTCTAAGTGAAGCATCACAAGGTATTTCTATGATACTTCACAAGAATGGGATCCAGTTCCATCACGTTAATACAAGAGGTACTAGTTCACCATTTTTTTGATGGCTGAGTACTCCATGGCACAATTCACAGTTGCAAAGATGTGGAAACAACCCATATTGGACTTCTAACTCTAGAACTGTAAGATAATATATTTGTTTTGATTTAAACAATTAAGTTTGTGTTACTTTGCTAGAGCAGTAATAGGAAACTAATACAGGTTATATCATCTAAGGCCTCATATGCCTTTGGTAGTATTTTGGATTTTGTTCTAACTTTTAAGAACTCAATAGAACATATTAAGAAGGAAAGTGATATCATAAGCATTATTGATTTACAACAATATTCTACCTGATCCATAGAGAATAGATTAGATGGAATTATTGTGTAAGCAAGGTGACTAGTTAGAAGGATACAGTAATAGTTTAGATGAAAGGATGTGAAGGCTTGGATCAGAGTTATATATGGACATGGTGATATATAGCTATATTCAAGTTATATTTTTAATTTAGAGCCCACTTTATGACTGATAAAAGCTGTGCTTCATAAATAATTATATAAATGTGTCCAAAAGTCACAACTGAGGGATGGAGAAAAATTTACAAATTAGTGACTACATGTTATCTAATGTCAGGGGACTAGAAATGCACATCTTGGTAGACTATAGATGAAGGAAAAAAAGTGTTAGATGGACTAAGCCATGAAATACATTAGTGTTCAGAGGTTGAGATAAGGAGGAAGTTCCATAAAATTAAACCCATAAAAAATGACTCATGAAGTAAAATGAAATCTAGTAAACTATGCATGTCCTGGAAGAAAAACGAAAAAATCATTTGAAGAAAGTAGGAGTGATTGTGTCAAATGCCAAAGAAAAACAAGATGGTAAGGTGAGAATCAAGAATTAATGATTGTCACATAGGAATATTTTGTAACCTTGAAATACATAGATGTAATAAAATGATGACAACATCTGCTTAGACTGGATTTAAAAGAAAATGGAAAGTGCAAAAGTAAAGTTGAAGAGCTTTTTAAAATACTTATTATTTTAATATTTATTTATATATTAAAAATGCTGGCCAGGTGTGGTGCCTCACATCTGTAATCCTATCACTCTGGGAGGCCGAGGGGGGCCGATCTTTTGAGCTCAGGAGTTTGAGACCAGTCTGAGCAAGAGTGAGACCCCATCTCCACTAAAAAGTAGAAAAATTTAGCCGGGCATGGTGGCAAATGCCTGTAGTCCCAGCTACTTGGGAGGCTGAGGCCAGGAGGATCCAGGAGTATGAGGTTGTTGTGAGCTAGGCTGACACCACGGCACTCTAACTCGGGCCACAGAGTGAGACTGTCTCAGAAAAAGAAAATGTTCATTCCCTGATAATTCCAGAAAATAATAGCAGCACTGAAAGAGATCACATAACCCAAAGTCAAATTTTTTTGGTAGAATAAACGTCTTTACTAGAAGATTCACGTTATGAAACCGAATCTAGTATTAGAAGTTAACCTGAGAAACTTTAAGGTATCATTTAACACTTTTGGGTCATGCAGGGAATTGGACTATAATCTTAACTTCTAATTCTTAGTAGCTACTGCCCATCTTTCATTTCCCTAAAATTAGGACTCCTCCTACCTGCCATCTGACAAAAAAAGGGAAAAACATATGATTCAGTTTCACAATTAATTAAATTTAGTAACCTGAATTAATTTTAGTAGCATTTATCAAGTCCAACCAACATAAGAAATGATATCTCTGTTTAACACTTATTTATTCAACAAATATTTCACATAGAAATAGGTAGAAGTATTATGTGTGTTAATTGCACTTAATTCATTTGAATCATTCTTATTGTAGTTTTTAAATGGCAAATCAGTAGTATTGAATATAAGTGCAGATTTTAAAAGATTTGTGTTTGTATGTTTATTTGAGTTTATTTGACTTAAATATTTACATGTCTAGAATATAGAAAACATCTAATTTTAGAACTTCAAAATATGCTATATTAGAAGAAACTAGTAGCATGCGACGTTTGCTCATTTATCAAAAGTCTATTTGCATTTCAAGAGTGTATGCATTAAACATGTTTATATTTGTCTTTGGTTTACCCTTTTAAAAAATTTTTGTAGCATTTTAAATGCCACACAGAGTCAGAGAAGACATGGAGTATATTCCTCAAAATATAGTAAAACTGTTCAAAATCTTCTCTCTTGTGTCGGACAGAATTATAGCCTGCTTATAGGAGACATACATGGCTTAGCTTAAAAATTAAAATGCAATGTTGATCATAATAGTTCTCTTCATTACTAGCATGTTCTAGGAAAATGTACCCATACAACTTATAATATTCTAAAGAAATTTCTTTCCTTTTCCTTCTTCCACTCCCTCCAACTCCCTGTAAGAAAACCACTTTTGAAATTTCTTTCAAAATTTCTTGATAATGTCATACAAGTGGGAATAAAAATTGAGGGCTGTGTTTACCGATGTTTGGCATTAAGATGGCTGCAAGCTCATACTAAATCAGTAATTTTTTTTATCATGGTATAGAGTAATATAGGTATCTCATTATTATTATACATATTTAAAATATTGTTTCAAAATGTGGTATAGTAAAGCCCATACTTTGGAGTTAATTGACTTTAATATCTAGATTCTTTACTATTTAGGCACATAAAAATAATAATTGCAACTTATAATTATTGAACAAGCATAATGTCTTAATTCACTGAATTTAATTTATTCCAAGAATCATGGCATTAATATAATAATCATAGGATATTCTATTGTAGGATAGAGATACATAGAAAATCCCTCTTTATCTACCTATCTTTATATTTGTCCATGATCTATCCATCTATCTATCATCTTAAAGAATAATCCCAGGATCACAAGGATACTAAGTCACACAGAAAGTTAATGTTAGAAAAATTGCTTTATCTATTTGTACCTTCATTTTTTAAATCTGAGAATTGGAAAATTAAAGAAGCTGTAAACAATGCATACTATTAATTCATTGAAATAGTTTTCAACATTTGCTGAGAAAAAATTTATAACAAGAAGTTGTGGGTTAAATATGAAATGTCAATCAAAGATCAAATTTCCAGAGCGATGTTAGCAAAATGTTGAACTAGGAAGCTCCAGGCTCTCATTCCCCCATAAAAAGATTAAAAACAAATACAAAAACAAAATAAAAAATAAAAATTATATATGGGATATGTACACCATAGAGTACTACTTAGCCATAAAAATGAATTAATATCTTTTGCAACAATCTAAATGGAACTGGAGACCATCCTCCTAAGTGAAGTATCACAAGAATGGAAGAACAAATACCACATGTACTCATTATTAAATTGGAACTAACCAATCAGCGCTCATGTGCACAGATGGAAGTAAAACTCAATGGAAATCATGCAGGTAGGAGGGAGAAGAAGGGGATGGGTGAAATCATACCCAACAGGTACAATGTACACTATCTGGGTGATGGGCACACTTATAACTTTGACTCAAGCAGTACAAAAGCAATCCATGTAATCAAAACATTTGTACTCCCATAATATTCTGAAATTAAAAAAAAACTGCAACAGAAATATCAACCAAAAACTCAACTAGAGACTGGCTAAAGAAACTTTAGGCAACTCTGAGAAACAGTCAAAGTTCTGCAGAAACCAAGCAAACATTAATCAGAGAAAAGTCACATTCAAAACAATAAGAAATTTCGTGTCATTTTTTCTTATCTTTCCCCAACTCCCACAGTCTGATGCAATCTTGGTCTGAAGGAGGAAGCACTCTAGTTCTTAATACCCTCCTTTTAATTGGAGATAACAGAAAAGACCTTATTTGCAATGTACACACCTGTCTGAAGCCAGCCTGAAGGACTGGTCTCTGTTTCATATAAAAGCAGCAAGAGAAAAGAAACTCACCATATGCAAGGAGTCTGCAATAAGAATTGTCACTGTGTAAACATTATAGAGTATACTCACACAAGTGGAGGTGGTATAGTTAACACCCCTAGGCTATATAGTAGAGCCTATTGCTCCTAGTCTACAAACCTATACAGCTCGTTACTCTACTGAATGCTATAGGCAATTATAACACAATGGCAAGTATTTATGTATTTAAACATATTTAAACGTAGAAAAAGTACAGTAAAAATATTATATAAAAGATTTCAAAAGGGTATACCTGTATAGGCACATATCATGAATAAAGCTTGCAGGACTGCAAGTTGCTCGGGGGGTGTCAGCAAGGCAGTAGTGAGTGAGCGTGAAGGCCTAGGATATTACGATACCCTACTGCAGACTTTATAAACACCGAACACTTAGGCTACAGAAAATAGATAAAACATAGCTGCTTTCTTTAATAATAATCTTAGCTTGTTGTAATTTTTTACTTTATAAACTTTATTTTTTTAAACTTTCAGCTCTTTTGTAATAAAACTTAGCTTAAAACACAAACACATTGTATAGCTATACAAAAATATTTTCTTTCTTTATATCCTTACCTGATGTTTTTCCTATTTCTAAATTTTTTTAAATTTTTAAACTTTTATTTTAAACTAATATACAAAGACACACATTAGCCTAGGCCTAGTACACAGGGTCAGGATCATCTATTTCACTGTTTTCTACTACCACATCTTGTCATGCTAGAAGGTCTCCAGGGGCAGTGAAACATGAATTTGTCATCTCCTATGATAACAATGCCTTCTTCTGTAATATCTCCTAAAGGATCTCTCAGAGGTTGTTTTGTGGTTAGTTTTTTTTTAATAAGTATAAGGAGTAAATTCTAAAATAATGATAAAAGAAATGTAGAACGGCAAAGATATAAATATAGTAATTTATTGTGAAGTATTATGAACTGTACATAAGTGTTTGTATTATATTATATTCTTAAACATCTGGCAGAACAGTAGGTTTGTTTATACAAGCATCACCACAAACACATGAGCAATGCATTGTGATGGCTATGATGTCACAAGGTGACAGGAATTTTTCAGCTCCATTATAATCTAACGGAACCACTGTCATATATGCAGTCTGTTATTGACTGCAACATTGTTAGGTGACCTGATTGTATTTCAAATGCCACAGGCGAGGGGAACAGTCCACAGGGGAGAATTCTACGTAGATTTTCATATAAATTGTACAATAGACTTGTAAAGTTACAGGGAAAAATGCCCTGTATTTGTGTTGTATTAAATCTGTAGATCAATTTGGGTACATGATAACTTAATATTATTTCAGTATGTTATTTCTTTCAATTTATCTAATTCGTTACTTTCTTTTAGCAATATTTTATAGTTACAATGTATATCTCAAAACTCTTTTTAAAAATTTATTACTAATTGTATTAGTTTCTTTGTGCTGCCATAACAAGTTACACAAACTTCATGGGTCAAAGTAACAGGATTTTTTTTCTGTCATTGCTGTGGAGTCCAGAGCCCAATCAAGATGCTGGCAGGCCTGCACTCCTGGAGGATCTAGGGGAGATTCCATTCCTTTATTCTACTAATTTCTGTTGGCTGCCAGCATTCTTTGCTTGTGGCAACATCACTCCAATCTCTGCCTCCAGTTTCACATGGCCTTCTTCCCTGTGTTCCTCTTATAAGGACACTTGTCATTAGGTTGAAGGAATACCTGAATATTCCAGTATATTCTCATCTTGAGATCCTTAATTAACTTACACCTGCAAGTTTTTCAAATAAAATAGCATTCACAGCTTCTAGGATTTAGCATGTGGACATATATTTTGGAAGCTACAACCAACCACATTAAGTATTTTATATTGTTTTATAATATGGTAAATTTGTTTATGTTTAATTTTATCAAAATATCTTATAATTATATAAAGAAATACAATACATTACATGGATTTTTATATATTGAAATTTGTTATAAGACTTGATAAATTTACTGATTAGTTCTATTTGTTTTTTATTCTGAGATTCCTCAAGATAATGTACATAAATAGTTGCATTTTTTTGTGAATAAAGACAGGTTTACTTCTTAATTTTAATTTTTTTTTTTGCTTTATTACACTGGCTATGGATTCCAAAAACATTTTTAATAGAAGTAGTAAAAGTGACCATAATATTTTTTTTTCCAATCCTAATGGGAACACATTCAATATTTCACTATGTCATATGTTATTAATTGCAGTATATGTGGATGTCCTTATTTATTTGAGGAACTTCCATTCTGTTAAAAGAAAAGTCATAAAGTCATAAAAATGAGATATGAATTTGTAACTCTAAATTATGAAATACTTTTAAATGCTCATGTGTGACTTTTATGCTTATAGATGTGCAAATATATAGATATATGGTTTTGTGCAAAATAATTTGACATAAATGTATATATACTTTCACCCAATAATTTCAATAAAGTGGGGTAATGATAAAATATTTCTATGGACTAGTTAAAGTCAGAGGAAAACATTTTAAGAATATGTAAAGGGGGAGATAATTATGGGCAAGAATGACATGCCTTTTAGTTTTCTTGGGGTTAAAAGGGTAACAAAACAGTTTTTCCAACACCTGGAATACTTTGCCTCTTCCAATTTTTTACCTGGTGAAATTCTATCATCAATTCAAATGTCACCTTCCAAGTCTAAATAAATAATTCTCTTTTGTTTCTGGGCTGCAATTATTTTCCTTCACATTGTATTTTTGTTAGAGCTAGTTTTACAACTTTAGAGGTCTGCAGAAAATGACCAAGGGTAGGTGTTCTACAGCTTAATCACTTGAGTTCAAGTCCAAGCCTCACAATTATTAACACTAAAAAGTTATGTGATTTCAGCCAAGTAATGGGAACTCTCTGGGCTTCATTTTTCTCATCTTTAAAATGAGATTTAAAAGAGAAAAATACTGATGTAACGTTGGTTACGAGGATTAAATCAGTTAATGCTTATGAAGTCTTAGACTAGGATTGCTCAATAAGTGTTCTTCTTATTATTTTTCATATGTATTTCTGCCTCCCACATTGGATTATGACATCCTTAAGGACAATATTGACTTTTAGTTATTGAGAAGCTTAAAAAATTTGTAAATTTAAATTGATCAGCTATATATTTGTTACATGAGGCATACTTCCAAATTCAAATATAACATTGAATGAACATTCTTAATATGTTGAATATTTATAATTTTTTATAAGCTAATGGCCACTGTTAGCGATGGTTATAGATGGTTCCTTGGATATTGGTCATTTTCAGATAAATGCATTATTTATGAATGATAAGATGGACTTAATTCAAATTTAGGGAACAATTTGGAACTATTCAGACCACCTTTGAAGATGGTTTAATGCTTCAGTAGGTTTTGAAGGTTTTTAAATGATTCTCCAAATTTGATGAGACCTGCTTGTCCATCTGTAGTTCCATTTCTGTGTGAAATGGGTATTGTTCACATGTGGGCCATAATGTGTACACAAATATTCAACTTAATTAGAACTCTCAAAATCTTTGAAATTAAAAAGAAAAAAAAAAACTCTGGGAAAGAATCAATTAGAGAAAAATGAGATGTAGAATGTCTGGTGCTAGTTAGCTCAAACTATGTCTGGTGTTGCTACCACACATTAGCATACTAAGTAATTTAACAAGGAACTGCTGAGACCAATATCACATTAGAATGACCAGGAAGTTTTATAATGATCCCTAGGCCTCACTCTCTGAAATTCTAATTTATTTCTTCGGGAGTAGGACCCAAACTTGAGTTGTATTTAAAGCCCCACAGATGATTCTTAATATGTATTCCAGGTTAAAATTCTGGTGCAGATGCAATGACACCAAGTCTAATTATTTGTTTCCTCAAAGACCTTATGGTAGGAAGAATTTGTAAAAATGCTACTCCTCACAAAATCCCACTGTAATCCCCAGAGAGTGAGAATATGATGAGATATCACTCTGGTGATTATGTTATGTTATATGGCACAGTTGACTTTAAGACAAGGAGAGTATCTGGTAAGCTCAATATAATCACATGTGCTCTTTATTAAAAGCATAGAATTATCTTCATATGGTGGCAGAAGAAAAAGTAAAGAGATTCAAAGCACAAGAATGATTTGATGTGCTATTGTTGCCTTTGAAGATGCAGACAGCTCCATGATAGGAAACTGACATATACTCTATAGGAGCTGAAAGCAGCCCCTAAGTGCCAGTAAGAAATTGAGGCTGTCGGTATATAATCTCAAGTAACTGGATTCTACCAAAATTGAATAAGCTTGTAAGCAGATGTTTCCTCAGATACTCCAGATAAGAACTTAGCTGGTTGACACCCCGACTTCAGGCTTCTGAGATCCTAAGCAAACAACACAGCTTGCCTAGACTTCTGACCTACAGAACGGTAAGCTGATGGGTTTGCTTTTAAGCCACTATGCTAGTGGTAAATTTCTTACCCAACAATAAGAAACTAATATAAGCCTCAAATAAACTATTTAAACCAAATCCCCAGAGCCCTTATTTCTTTTTTCATAAACCAATGCTCAAAACCTAAGTTCTTAGATCAAATATTCCCTACTATTTTATATTTGCATTATGACCTCTGTTCATCAACTACCTCCCAATTCTTCTTCTCTGCCAATTTACACTCCATACTCAGTGAGTCCACCACCTTTCAGGAAAACTGATAAACAACTAACTAACCACAATGAAAACCATATAAGGCTCAATGACCCCTGTCATTCTTAACCCTCTTGCCTCCACCAATCTTTTCCTTATCTCTAATAATTGGCATCTGTTCTTAGAAACTTAGAAACTGCTTCTTTTTCACAAAAAGACATTAGTCAACTCTTTGAATAGTTTGATACACTATATGGATAACTTTTATTCTGATGACTTTGCCTTATAGTTTCTAAACTTCTTGATTTACAGTGACCTATTTTTTAATGCCTCCTCAGCATATAGGAACTTTTGATCCCCTGCTACCATTCTAATCTCTAAAATCACCAATTCAAACCTATGTCTCTGTAGGAAAAATGCTCTTATTTCTTTAATCATAAGTAAAATCATAATTTTTTTCTTTCTCATCAGGATATCCAGTTCACAGATACTTCTCTTTTTTGTCAATGCTTTCTTCATTTCTTATCTAGAATAAAGTTCATAGCACATTCATCCACTAACAACCTAAATTCCCTTGGATTTTCCATTACCTTTTAATGGCAAAAAGACTAACAAAGAATCTACTTTTTGTGTCCTTTGTTTAATATAGTCACAATAAAGGCTATGTTGCAAATGTGATACATTCAGGATCAACAATCTTTAATATCACTTCAAAAGATTTTGATATTTTATTCCTCTTCAGAGGTATACTACTATAATATTAATACTACTTTCAAATTCAATGGCTCAATTTGCAAAAACAATTACTTTAATATTTTTCCACTCTTTATAAATATCTGACCTTATTCCACTGAGTACTTTCTATGCAGAAGGTTAAATAGCCTTTTACTAAACCTACCAGTCTTCTTCTGTCTATAACTTCTCTGCTGATACAATTCAATAGGTGATTCTCCAACTATTTTAGGTTGTTGATTTAAACTATATATTAAATTATGGTTCTTACTATCACCTAAAGAATATAAATTTCAACCACTTGCTCTTATACATTCAATACCTACATTTCCCCCAAATTTGAGTATCTCCTATATGAAAGAAAAATATTAAACACACAATATTAATTACAAAATATCCCCTTGTTGCCTAACTTAGTCATCTTCTTTCTTTTATAGATAACTTTTTTCTTTCATTAACTTCCCAGTCAGAAACTCATCTAATTTCAGGCTTATACCTGCTTTCTCACTAAGGTTACCAATGACCTCCATGTCTTCATGTTGAGTGAATATTTTTTGTTTTATCTTCCTCAGCTTCATAGGAACATTTTACTGAGAGCTCTTTTACACTGGATTTCCTGACAAACATTTGATGGTTTTGCTCCTATCACTCTGGTCACTCTTTCTTTCTCTCCTTTGCCATCACGTCTTCATTTACTAAGCCATTAATGTGGTAGTTCTTTGAGACTTGGTCTGGAACATTTTTCTTCTTAATCTTTACAATTTCTACTAGGTGGAGTTATTTACTACCAAGATATATCTAAATGGCTCCTAAATTTTTATCTATAGTGCTGATATCTTCTCTGAGCTGTAAGCATGTATCAACCCCAAACTCAACCTTAGGATACTAAACTCATGGTCTCCCATGAACCTCTACTGCTTAAAGTGGCCCTCCTGCAGTTTTCTAGTTTTCTAGGGTTCCTCGCCCCAGTGAATACCACCATTCCTCTAACAGCTCCACTGGGCCAGAGACTGAGAAGTCACAATTTTACTGTTTTTCCTCCTTCAACATCTTATCCAGTCTATGTCTTAGACTATTGATTCTCCTCCTATTAAACTATTCACCTGCCTAATTCCATATATTCTCTACCTTAATTTTATCTGCTATCTTCTCCCTTCTACTTGAGACCTTTTCTCTTGGTTAACAAAACTCACATTTCTTAATCTAGAAGTTGAGTTTGGTCCTATTCCAATTTGCTACTGATTCCTTTTAAATATTTATTTTCTCTTTGGAGATTTATTATGTTTCCTATACTCAGTTGTCAATTTTGTTGTGAGATTTTTGAAATCTTATGTTAACCTTTTGTGTATAATTAGAAAATTAGAATTGATTAAAGCTATTCATTTTAATTAATATTAGTTTATTAAAAAATAAATCTAGAAACTAGTGTTCTTTAAGCATTTAAATTCAGCTTATATATATCATATTTATAAATATAATAAAATAACAAAATTACTTACACTTTCTTTTGTGTTTGCTTACCTCAGGATAATTGGTAAAATTCCCTTAGTCATTTTCAATTTACAACTTCAAGTCTTCAAATATTTAAACTTCATTTAAAGATTAAATTTTCTTTTAAACAGTTCAGTTTTGTATGATATAATAATAAAATAAACCTTTGCAATGATTAAATAGATATTAAAAGCAATAAGTTAAATTCATAAATAAAATGAATTAGAAGTTTGCCTAAAAAGTCTAATGCTGGTGACAGATTAATTATATTATTTTAACCTTTCTAAAAATCAAACCTGAAAGCAAAAGTTACTTAATTTCACATTTTGCATTAAGATGTGAAACTTAATTTATCAGATCCTCTAATATAGTAAGTTATTAATAGGTTATATGACAAATATAAATAGATTCCTCCTAAATTTAATATAAAATTGCTAATACCTTGGGCTTGATTTATTTTATTATCCTATTATTTAGGACTAAAGCTCCCTGAGATTAAAGGTGCATAAGAAAAGTGCTCAATCATTTTAAGTAAGCAGAAATTGTCATCATAAATAAACAAGGGAATGTCAATCAACTAACAGGCCAGATAGCTAAGAAGTATGTTTTGGCCTGAGAGATACATATTTGCACAATTATTCTAACTTCTAGATAAACGTGTGTATTTCAATCAAATGTATTCAAAAAGAATCGGCTTTGGAAGCTACTTTCTGAGTTTAATTTGCATTACCTGTTTCTTCTGACTTATTTATCTAAAATTTCACTCCCAAATCACAATTAATTCCTTCATTTAACTCTTAATTATCAACTTAATTATTTTAAAAATGCTTAATATGAATATTATTTTTTAAATGTATGCATCACCCAATTTCAGCGATAACCAACATTCTATTTTTATCTATATTCCATTACAATTTCTTCATTTTTTTTGCCTTATATTATTATTTTAAACCATTTTAAACAAAATGCTTTCTGACTACATTGGATCTTTTTCATATCTTTCCTTTCTAAACAAGACACTTATCTTAAATATATTTAAATGATATCCAAATCTTTTCTGAATTTCTCTTCTGCATTATTTTCATCCTGGGGTTAAATCAACAAAGTCATATTAATGATTCACCACAGAGACCCAGTGAAAAGTGCTAGATTGAAATCAATTCAAATTCTAAAATTAAATAAAAATTGTTTGCCTAATATATTTTTAATGTTTTAAAAATTAAATACATGAGTACCAAGGACAGAAACTAAAAGTAATTATAACAACGTATATTATAAAAGTCAAAAGAAACATGCTTTGTTATGTTTACTTACTTTTCACATGTGATAAAAACTTTTTTATTATCTTTATCACAACCTTTCACAGATTTCATATATTTCAAGTAAATCTATTAATTTCTTATTGATGTTCAGGTTCTCACAATCTACTCTGAGAACCCCATATGATTCTACAGTCTTTGAAAGTTTTAAGCATTCTTGTTCTCTGACAACAAAAAGTCTCTTGTGCTTTCCAGAACTTTCCTGCATATGAAATAAGATTTGTATTTTTCAAGGGACTCTGGTTCTGCTTATTGAAAAAATAGTGTTGTAAAGACCAAAAATCTAGGAGCTAGGGAATACTTGTGAAAATTTTGAGCTAAAAATATATATTTTTTAATAATTATGAGTTCATATTCATATTCCCTAAAGACTTTAATAATGTACGAGCTTAGCTTAGTCTCCTATTCTGCAGTTACTAAGTTCCCTTCTATGCTCATCTTTGTATGATTCTGTTGTTGTTTATTTGGATTACAGCCTGACAGATATTTGGTGGTTAGATAAGGCTTGCAAGTCATGGAAGTAGTGGCAATGTCAAGAGTAGTGAAAGCTATTTCTATTCTTGTGAGTTATGATTGAAAATAAAGTAAAATGGTAACTCTAAGGTGATTCATTAAAAGAAACTGAAAAATTAGGCTGATTTTTAAAAAATTTTATATAATGGAATAAAAATATGTAATCTTTTGTCTGGCTTCTGTGATTAACAAAATTGTTTTAAGATTTTTCCACATTGTAGCATCTATCAAGTTATGACTTTTTTATGAGTAGCGATACATTTTACGGATTTACTACATTTAATTTTTTCATTAACTTGGTTATGGACAACTGTATTTTTTTTAGATTTTGACTGCATATATAAAGCTACTATGAACATTCATACTCAAACTTTGTTTGGACATATGTTTTATTTCCATTGGGTAATATTGTCTGGAACATATGATAGGTAAATGTATAATCTTTAAGACACCACTAAACAATATTCCTAAGGGGTTAGTCCAGGGGTCTCCAAACTTTTTAAACAGGGGGCCGGTTCACTGTCCCTCAGACCATTGGAGGGCAATTCGAGAGTGCGGCACACATTCCACGCATGCGCACTGTGGGCCCTGGACGAGTTGGCTGCTAAGCAGGACAGGCAGCCATGACAAAAACACCCGGCGGGTCGGATAAATGCCTTGGCAGGCCGTAGTTTGAGGACCCCTGCTACATTCTTACCAACTGCGTATGAGAATTCGAATTCCTCACATCCTGCCTGATAGTAGGTATAGTAAATCCCTTTAAAAAAATTTAGTCATTCTGTTAGATCCATAGTTGTATCATTTTGAATTAGTTTTACTTTTCCCTAATGACTAATGACATTGAGCTTCTATTCACAATGCTTATTTGCTATATATCAATCTTCTTTGGAGAAATAACTCTTCAGATTTTTGTGTCCATATTTTTATGGAGTTATTTTATTCTTATTCACTTTGGAGTATAGTTTATATATTCTGGATAAAAGTTCTTCAATAGATGTGTGTTTTGCAAATATTTTTTTCCAATATGAGGTTTATCTTTTTATAATCTTAATAGTATCTTTCAAAGAATCATTTTTAATTTAATAAAGTCCAATTTAATAATTTTTCTTTCTTTTAAGGATAATAGTATTGGTGTAATGATTTTTAAAAATCTTCTTATTCCCCTATGTTTTCTTCTGGAAATTTTATAGTTTTGGCTGTATATTTAAGTCTATGACATTTTGAGTTTATTCATGAATACGTTGTGAGGTATGGATTCAAATTTAATTTTGCAAGTAAGTACCCAGTATGACTTGTTGAAGACTGATATTTCTCTGTGAAATTGCTTTTGTACCTTTGGCAGAAATAAATTTTCCATATTTTTAGGTCTATTTCTGTACTGTCAAGTCTATTTTATTGTTGTCTTTGCTTATTATTATGCTGATACCGAACTATTGACTATTATAGGTTTACAATAAATTTTGATATCAGGTAGTTAGTTTTCAAATTTTCTTCTTTTAAGTTATTTAGGTCCTTTAAGTTTTTCTTATCAATTTTAGAATTTATAAGAATTTATTTATGACAATTTATAAAAATGTGCCTACTGTAATTTTAGATAATATTACATGGAATCGAATTGTTACTTTGAAAGGATGACTTTGTAAGTAGGGTTCTGGCATATGACCAGAGAGAGACCATGTATCTCTCTATATTTATTGAGTCATCTTTAATTTTACTAGCAGTGTTTTATAGTTCAGAGTATAAAGGTTTTCTATAACTTTTGTTATTTTTTCTTTTATTTTCTATTTTAATGCTGTTGTAAATGGTTTTTGTAAAAATTTCATTTTCTAATTGTTTGTTGCTAGTATAAAGAAATAAACTGATTTTGTATATTGATATTATATATAGCAACTTTGTTAGATGCACTTACTTTAGTAGCATGTTGTAAATTCTGGTGGATTTTCCACTTAATTACATTATCTATGAATAAGGGCAGTTTTACTTCTTTCTTTTCCATCTGGAAGCATTTATTTCTTTTTCTTCTTTATGCTCTTCTATAAGTTCTAGTACAATGTTAAATAGAATTGAGGAAAAGTTTTCGATCTGAGGGAAAAAGCATTAACTTTTTCACAAGTATGATATTAGCTATAGAATTTTATGGATTAAGGAACTGTGTTCTATCTTAGTTTGAAAGGTTTTATGAGGACTGTATATTAGATTCTGACATAAATATTTTTTTTCTGTGTCTATTGATATGATCATGTGGTATAATACTTTTAAAATTGTTAACATAGTATGTATTAGCCAGGTTTATTTTTGTAGAAAAAGAATCAATAGAATTGATATAGTTATATGAGGGATTTGCTATGGTATTGGCTCACATAAATATGGAGGCTGAGAAATCCCAGGATATTATGTCCACAATGAAGAGCCACAGAAACTAGTGGCACAACTCAGTCGAAGTCTGAAGGCCTAAGAACCTGGGGAGCTGATGGTTTAACTCTCATTCCTGTATGAAAGTCTTAGAAACTGGCAGGTCACTGGTGCAAATTTCAGAGTCCAAAAGCCAAAGAACCTGGAATTCTGATGTTCAAGGACAGGAAAAGACAGCATTTCAGCTCCAGAAGAAAGAGAGAGAAAGAGAGAGAGAGTGAATTCACCTTTTGTCTGCATTTTTGTTCCTTCTGGGCCCTCAAATGTTTGAATGATGCCTACTTACATTGGGTAAGGATGGATCTTCCTTACTTAGACCACTTATTCAAATGCCAGTGTTTTCCAGAAACACTCTCACAGACATATCCAGAAATAGTGCTCTACAAACTATCTGGATATGCCTTAAGCTACTCAAGTTCATACCTAAAATTAACTCCCACATGGGATTATGGGATAAATTGTGCCCCCACAAGTAATAGGCTGAAGTTCTAATGCCCAGTACCTCAGAATTTGACTGGTTTTGGAGATTGAGCCTTTAAAGAGATAATTAAGTTAAAATGGTACTATTAAGTCAATCCCCAATACAATCTGACTAATAGCCTTATAAGAAGAGAATACTAAGACACACGAAGGAAAAATCATATGAAGACACAGCAAGAAGGCAGCCATCTGCAGCCAAGCAGAGTGGCCTTGGAGAAAAATCAAAGCAGCAATACCTTGATCTTAGATTACTATACATCCGAACCATGAGAAAATGAAGCACTCAGTCTGGAACTGGAATGTTCCTAACACAAGGGAATGATAAATTCCTGAGGTGATAGATATCTCAACTGCTCTGATTTGATTAATACACATTGTATGCCTGTATTAAAACATCACATGTACCATATAAATATATACAACTATTAGGTACCAAAAATAATTACAAATTAAAAAAAATTTAAAAAGACACTTAGTCTGTAGTATTTTGTTATGGCAGCTCTAACAAACTAGCATGCATCATGGATTATCTGATTGTTTGTTTTAATGCAAAAACATCTTTACATTTTAGGGTAAACCACACTTGGTCATGATATATTAATCACTTAATATTTTACTTTTTTATTTTTTAAATTTTTAATTATTATGGATATATAATAGTTGTATATCTTTGTAGGGTACATATAATGTTTTGATAAAAGCATACAATGTGTATTAATCAAATCAGGGTAATTGGGGAGGTGGAGATAAAGTGAGGATGGTAATTGGTGCAAAAATATAACTAGATAGAATGAACAATATTTGATAATGGAACAAAGTGACTATAATTAACCATTTAATTTTTTTCGATCGTTGGAATTCATTGTTGTTGAAACATTATTACATTAATACTTCTGAGAAATATTTGTCTATGTTTTTCTTTTCTTTCGCCATCTATATAGTTTTGATATTACGATAATGATGACTTCATAAAAATACTTGGAAATTATTCACTCCACTTTTATATTTTAGACAATTATTAAATGGAATTTTTATTATTTCTGTCTTTAAATGTCCTTGGTAGATTTTAAGAGTGAAAGCATCTGGCCCTGGAGTTTTCTATGTGACAATGTTTTTGCCTATATGTTCAAAGGCTTTAGTAAAAATTGAATCATTCACGTTAATAGTTCTTGAATTAGCTTTGGTAATATGTGTCTTTCAAGGAATTTTTTCATTTCATCTAAGTTGTTGAATTTATTGGCATAAATTTGTTCATAATATGCCTTTATTATTCTTTTAATATCCATAGAATTCATAGTGATAAAACCTGTCTTATTTTATATTGTGTCAATTTGTGTCGTCTATTTTCTCTACCAGTCTGCATAGATAGATATCTATGGATTTTATTGATATTTTCAATAAACTTAGTCTTGGGTTTGTTGATTTTTTATATTGTTATTCTGTGTTCTGATTAATTTATTTCAATTCTGGTTTTTATTATTTTCTTTAAATTTCATTAGTTGTTCTTGTTCTAATTCTCTTTCTTTAAGTTTGTTTTTTTATCTTACCAAATTGTTATTTGATTTTTTTTCTTTTTTACTTTTATTCTCTCTTATTCTAATTCTTAAATGAGAAGCTGAGGTCATTGAGTTGAGACCTTTATTCTTCTGTAACATAGGTATTTTGTGTTATAAATATCCCATGAATACTGTTCAAAAGGCATCTCCTAAATTGTATCTTTAATTTTGCGGTTGTTTTGATTTCTTCTTTGATCTATGTGAGATTTTGAATTATAATAGTTTCCAAATATTTGGACAAAATCTTTTTTTTTTGCCTAGTTCAGTATTAATTGTATGTATTTTGTGATAACATTGTATCTACATTGTTGGCTTATCGGTTATTTATTTTCTTATTTTAATGATTGCTTTAGTTTAGAGTATACAGCATTGACTTCCTTTGTCTGAATTTAAGTGATATTATCCTATTCCATGTATTTAATAAGAACCTTGCAACAGTGTAATTCTATTTCTACCTTTCTACATTTTAATCTATTGTTGTCATCCATTTAACTCATATATATATACATACACATATATATCTTAATATTACAGTATGTTGTGCTTTGTGTTTATACTGTAAGTTATCTTTAATGCAATTTATATTATTAAAAAATATCTTATAGTTTTATCTATGTAGTTACCATTGCCAATGCTCTTTTATTCCTTTGTATCAATTCAGATCTTATCTATTTTTTTTCTTCTGCTTAAAACATTTCCTTTAACAGTTCTTGTAGTGTGAGTCCTTTATAAATTATTTTTGACTATTTTATGCCTATAAAAATGTCTTTTTAAACATAATTTTAGAAAGACATTTTTGCTGGGTATAGAATTCTAGATTGATATCATTTCTTTTAGTATTTAAATTTATCAATCTACTATTTTCCGCTTTCATTTATTTCCAATGAGAAATTTGCTGTCATTCTTGTTTTCTCTGCACATCTTTTTTTTTTTTTTTTAATTTTGGTGCTGTTAATATTGTATCTTTATCCTGGTTTTGAACTATTTGATTATAATATGCCCTGTTGTAATTTTCTTCTTGATTACTATGATTTGTGTTGATATTTTTGGATATGTGGGTTTATATTTTTACTGGATTTGGAAAGCAAAAGATCAGTCATTATTTCTTCAAATTCCTTTTTCCTCCACCTCTCTCTCCTCTCCTTTATTGATACCAATCACATATATTCAAGCACTTGAAGTTGTCCAAGAGCTCACTGGTGCTTTGCTCATTGTTCTTTGATTCTCTCTGTTTCAATTTGGAAAATTTTTATTACAATATATTCAAGTTCAGTAGTCTATATTTTTGATACTCAGACATTTTAGGCAACACTGGATCAATTCTCTTTTTAGGTCTGCTTATCCTCTGAGACAAGCCCTGTCTTTGTACTCCATGCCTGATGAATCATGAGAATTTCTAACCTGTCTGGTGAGAAAACAAACTACTCTGAGAGTTGTGTGAGTGTTGACACTTTTATCTGAAAGTTTTTACATGAATTTTTCCTTAGTAGTTTCTTCCCACACAGTCATAACTGCACTCAAGTGAATTTATGAAGGTGACTGTATGCCAGTGTCAAGTGTTCTGTTTATATGCAGCTCTTTCTTCTCTTATACTCTTTATTTGAATACTAGCCATTGTCTTGTTCTCCCTGAATCCTTATCTCGGTCTTCTCATGTCAGGGTATCTGGCAGCCAGATTCAATATGAATTGTTTCTCACTGTACTATAGCCTGGAATCTCTCTCGAGTCTATGCTGTAATTGGGCATCATTATAGAGCTCAGATTGTTGTGGGTATTTTTTCCCATCTCTCAAGATTGTTCTCCATCGTTACCTGATACCCTTTGTCTTTTAAAATGTTGTTTCATATTTTGTTTGTTTGTTTTGTTGGTTTGAGGCCAGAGGATAAATACTTCCCTGTTTCTTCATTTTGGCCTAGAGTAGAAATCTTATTTTATATATTTTCTCTATTTCTTTTAGCTATTAAATTTAGTAATTCATAAAAGTACTCTTAATAACTTACATTAAAAATCTCAAATTACTTAAAATAATAATAACTAATGTTTAGGTAAAAAAAATTTCAGAGAGCACATAATGACAATTATGGTGGTTGAACACAGTGATTGAATAATTCTCAGTTTGAATAAATACTCTAACCTGAACATTGAAGTGACTCAAGTACATTCTCTTGATAATGAATTTTCTTTTGTGTAGGGAAAAATTGTGAAGTGATTAAGTATGCTCTTAAAGCTATTTTAAAGAACTGGAATAAGAGAAGATTCAGTGAAGTAGAAGAAAAGCATTTAAACTAGTGATGCATAAATGAATCAATAGCATGACATTTATTTCCTATAATATTTACTTTGTTAGCCAAAAATTTCACAGTTCATATACCTTATATATTTGAAATATATGTTAATCATGAGAATATTTTAAGTAATACAACTATGACATTTCCCTCAAAATCAATGACTCAGTGTGGAAATGAAAATAATTTTGCTCTAGATTTTACGAAACATATCAATATTTACTACTTAATCCATGATATGTGGCCAGTCAATTTTTCTTAAATACTAGTAATATCTAGATGCTTATTTTTTAACAAAGCAGGTCATTCCAATGATGTAAAGACTCCTTATAAGAAGCAGAAATATATCTGCCTGTAACTTCTGCTCACTGATATTACATCCAACATCTGGATAACAGTGAAGTCTAATCCTTTTTACTTAAACAAATGTTCTATATTATAAATAATTAGCACTGAAATAAATAGTAAAATGGCATTTGATGGATAATTGGGAAAAATATAAACTGTATATTATATTAACATATTTTCAGAAGTCAAAGTATCCTTTTTTTGCGGATGATATGATCTTTGTTTAGAAAAACCTAAATACTCCACCAAAAAACTATTAGAATTGATAGAAAAATTCAGTATATAGTTATAAGGTACAAAATCAATGTACAAAAATCAGTAACATTTCTATATGTCAACGGCAAACAATTTGAAAAAGAAACCGATCCCATTTACAATAGCTACAAATACAATAGAAAATACTTAAGAATAAACTTGACCAAAGAAGTTAAAAATCTCTACAATGAGAACTATAAAACATTGATAAAAGAAATTGAAGAAGACACAAAAAATGGCCAACATATGGAATCAACCTAAGTCAATCAATGGATAAATTAGTAAAGAAAATATGTTTTTTTCACCCAAGATGGCTGACTAGAAGCATTTCCAGCACACCTCATCCACTTAGAAGAAGCAAAACAGTATATAGGCAATCACTGTTGTAATATAGTAATATTATCCGAGAAGAAACACAGGAGCTCAACAGAAAAGCAAAAGGAAACTCCAAATGTGAGGAGAAGGAAAACTGACAGCCTGTGCAGCTGGAACCAGCGGAAAACAGAGAATAAATCCCCAATAAAAGAGAGTGTGAGTGAGTGTCTTTCTGTGTTCCCTTTTCCCACTGGGGAATTATACAATCCAGGCCATAGGAGAGCACCTTGACCCTCCCAATTCCTGAATCTAATTTAGGAAGTGGCCAGGAAACTATGAGAAGGAACTGCTCTGGGAAATATTCCATGCACTCCTTTGGATTTAGGTAGCAATAATAAGATGCCATTCTCAATCCTAGCTACTGATAAGCTGTGTGTGGCTCCAGAATTTAGCAGCAGTATCAGTCTTTCATGTTAGAGAGACTGATCTGGGGTTCCTGAGTGCAAATTTACCTTGTCCAGTTCTGCCACCAAACTTAGAGCACAGGATCCAGGCTCCTGGGGGGTCCTACAACCCAATCAACTACCTGAGTTATGATAGTACTTCTTCCAGGAAATAGAGGTCAGGCATAAATCCTACAGCTATCACCACAGTGGGCTTTTACCTGCTAGCATCAACTCCTGGCCCAGTGGCTAACCTGCATAGACCATTACAAAACTGGTAACAAAAGCACAGTGCTTAGGAATGAAAAGAGCTTCTTAGGACCATTGCTACTCCAATCACCCACACCATCCTGACTGCCCAAGATTTTGAGGACATGCCTGGGAAGAGCACAGCCCACAAAATATCTGTTGTGGAATGGGCTCTCTCAGTAGAAGAGGTTGAGAACTTCACATTTAAAGGAAAAAACAGGTAGACAGAAAAAAAGAGGAGGGTTGAAGAAGCTGAACAGTGCGGCAATTGGTAGTATTCTTGTGAAGTTCTATTAGGTGCTCAGTAAATCTACAAAAGAAAAGATGAATATTCAAAAAAGAGGGTAGAGGAGATAATGTGATCTTCTTAGGGTGAGTGGAAGAGTGATCATATCTCTTCCTTGGTTTACATCTGTGGAGATAAACTCATAATCAACATTTAAGAGTTGATTTAAGCTACAGTTCTAAGGTTATAATTGACACGCACTCATTTTATAGGGGCTGTATATCTTGAAGGGTTCTTATTTTTAAAGGCTGAAGGTAATAAGAAATATTTTACCGGCATCAGGCAGATGGGAGGGGGGAGGAGGGGATGGGTATATACATACATAATGAGTGCGATGTGCACCATCTGGGGAATGCACAGGATGAAGCTCTGACTCAAGGGAGAAGGGGGCCAAGGGCAATATACGTAACCTTAACATTTGTATGCCCATAATATGCTGAAATTAAAAAAAATAAAAATAATAAAAAAGAAATATTTTACCCCAAATACATTTCTTTGGTATATTTTGAGATGGCTGCATTCAAACAGAGATAATGCTACCAGGCTGTCTAGGTAGAGAGGCTGGGGAAGAAATTTGCATCTATAGAGAATCTGTTAAATACAACCAAGCCCTGCCCATTTGACTTGGGACAGGTTTGCTGAGAGCCTAACACTCTTAAAGGTCTTAATAAAAACATTTCCCTGAGGACTATTATACCAAGGCTTCTTTGCATAACAAGAGCACTTTGCTAACCAAGCTACCTTTCTCCCTCTTATATCTTGTCAACAAAAAAAAAAAGAAGAAAGAAAGGGGGAAAAAAAGCTTGCTTAGTCATTTTTTAAGCCCCTACATTTTTTTAAATGTGGACCCCTCTACTTCACTGGGGAGAGGAGGTTGGCAGTGCTTGTGTGACTCAAGTTCTCAGGCTCAGTTCTCCCTATTGTTATAATGAATTTTGAGAGGTCTTGAGATTGTTATTTTTCCTTAACAAAAACATAATGGCACTCCTATGTTTATTATAGCGCTAATCACAATAGCAGAGATATAGAATCAATACAAGTGTCTGTTAACAGATGAATGGATACAGAAAATGTGGTATATATACACAATGGAATACTACTTGGTCATAAAAAAGAATGAAATCGTGTCATTTGCGGCAGTATGGATGGAACTGGAGGCATTATGCTCAGTGACATAAGCCAGGCACAGAAGGACAAATTTTGCATGTTTTCACTCATGTAGGAGGTAAAAAAGTTGATGTCATGGAGGTAGAGATTAGAATGATAGATAGCAGAGTCTGGGAAGGGCTAGTGGAGGGGAAGGTAGAAAGAGGGGTTAGTTAGTTAATGGGTACAAAAATACAGTTAAACAAAAATAATAGGATCTAATGTTCAGTAGCACAATGGGGTGACTAAATGTTACAACTTATTATATATTTCAAAATAACTAGAAAAGTAGAATTAGAAAGTGTCTACCACAAAGAATTGATAAATATGTAAGGGGATGGATATCCCAATTTTCCTGATTTAATCATTGCAGGTTGTGTGGCATGTATCAAAGTATCACATGTACCCCATAAATATGTACAACTCTTATATATCCATAAAAATTTAAAAATAAAACAAAAAATACATAATACATATGAAATATTTCAGGGTAAAGGGACAAAGTGTTTCCAACTTACTGTTAAGTGGTTTAGAAAAAATATATTAAAAAATTAGAAAGAAAATAAATTGTTAAATCTGGATAAAGGACATAGGAATTCATTGTATAATTCTTATGGATTTTCTGTAAGTTTGAAATTCTGTAAGTTTGAAAACAAAAAGTAAAAATGTTAAGAAAAATATTTGTGTATATTAATCATATGTTGTAAAATGTCTCTTTTCTAGGGATGCATAATAAACTACTCATTGATGAAGTGTCATAATATCTGACATTTGGTTTATAAAAATCAGTAAAGAGAAAATAAATATAGCAATTAAAAATCTGGTTTTCTTGGTCAAAAAAGACTTTACTTCTGTTGGACATGGGTTCCTTTTCTAATAAAAGTAACTTTTTAAATCCAAAAATATATTAACTAACTATATAAAAGGAGTTATATTTCACTACTTCATCAGAAAAAGACACACACAAATACCAATTTACTCTATATATCTCTTTCTTGTCAGAGAATATCACAAGGAACAAATTTGAATTGTGCAAAATATTAGAATGAGCTCAAAATATTTTACTTTGCATACATATGCCAGTTAAAAGATATGGACAGATGGCAGCATCTATGAATTTGCAGTCCATTTTCCATGTATAGCATTTCCATGTATTACAAAGTATTTTTGTTGTTAGCATTTATTTTGCCCTAAAGTGACATTTACTGTCTTAAACCTTATTCTTAAATTCAGATTAAGAGCAAAATAACTAGGAGTCTATTTTTGGCTAGAAAATTTATATAGAAAATGGTGAATAATAAAATAATACATCTGTTAAACAATGATTTCTCATAACTCTTTTCCACTTACTATCACCCATTATCTAGTCTTCTCTTCTTTTGGTGAATAAGATGAATGTTTACTGAATTATGTTTTATCTATAGTGCTTTACATTCCAATTGTTATTTGCTGCTTATATAAAGTATATTGTTTAATTGCTAAACTTTTTAATCTGTGATATCACTTGGATATCATGGTTGGAATAGTAGCTGTAATATTTTAATTAAAGTTAATAATTTTTTTCCATTTATTGATTTTTCATTTATTATCAGGAATTTTTCAAACACATTAAAATTATTAAGTGAAGTACAGGTACAATTATTAAATCTAGGTATTAAATTAGAATTTTCTAATTCTGCCTTTAAAACATTTTGAAAATAACAATGGTAAATAAATAAAATAAATTTTAAAGTTTCAAAATAAAAAAAATCAATAGGTTCTGCTGTTATTCTTTTCTTTTTACCCTGATATTTAAATTTTGTCAAAATATTTAAAAGAAAATATTTGTCTCTGCTTTCCTAATCTTCCAAATATGGGTCTGGTAATTCTTGCTTATTTATTAGCACATATATTAATTTTGTTTTATTGCTGTTGTTATTGCTATTATGAGAGAATGATTTTCCATAATGGCTTCTAACAGTTTTTTGCTACAAGATGGAGGGGGCAATTATTAGCATATTAGTATATGAATTTGATTTCTTAGACATATTTAGTATAAATATTGGTCTTTTGGATTTTAAATTTTAATAAAAGAAAAGGGTTACCAAAATTGTATATAAGCACTTCATGGCAAACTCTTGAAGTGTGATGTAAATATTTTTCCCTTTTTTCAAGCCTAAAGAAGAGAAAAATATTTCAATAAATTCAAAAATATTTCAATAAAGCCACTCAGTGAGTTTGATATGCATTTCCTGGATCTTGGGGGACTCATGGGCTGATGTCTGCCATGTCTAAGAAATCTAAAGGCTCTGTACATGTGGTTGTATAAAGTCTTTGAAAAAAAAGTATTCAGGGTGGCATGTTCTCCTAGAACTTGTTTGGATGAGAATGTGTTAGTGTTTTCCATGTACCAAAATCGGGACATATGTCTTAAAGAGCACTGGCCTGGAGTTGTTTTATAGTCTCTATATAATGTTGTCTTATATTCTTACAAAATATATGCACCCAACAGGGGTGTGATCTATCTGACTTCTAAGTGTGAGAGAGGTTTAGGTGACCAGCCAGAGGAGATCCATTCTCCTGAATTAGTGGGACAGTTTGTGAAAGATCATTAGTGAGAGCAGGGAAAGTCTTATGAATGTACCTTGCAAGAAAAAGAATCTTCTTTACTGATCCATCAAGTGTGAGGAGCATCAGTGTCATCTCTCAGTATTACTAAGCAAGTATAGACTATCTTGCCCCATAAGTTGACAATTTATTCTCCACTTCAATGTGAAATGTACTAGAATCAGCCCAGAACTTACTAGGTGCAAGGAAGGAAAATAGAGAAAAAGCATCTATGTACCCCTTCCCCATAGTAGGCAACTTACTTGGAGGAATCTAAGTTGGGGTAGGAGAGAAAATTTATTTGGAGTAAAGACTGAAGTTTTAATTATTTTCTGGATAAATGAATTAACTATGGAACCAATACATTTTTAGGACTGAAAAAACCAAATAACTTCTAGTTATTTAAGAGTTATAAGAAGTCACATCATCTTTCCTAGCTTTTATTCAAATCAGAAATTGAAATGATAATTGAATGCATAGTGGGGAAAATAGATTTTCTATATATATTCAATAACCCTCACTTTTTACATGAAACTTATATTTTCTATATCTTCTAACCAGACATCTTCCCTAAATAGGTAGGTATAATTATCCCTCTAATAAATGATGGTATTGATACTCAAAATAATTAAACAAAGTTGACAAAGACCAAAGCAAAGAATATAATCCATGATTGGATGACTTTAAATCCATTAAATTATTTCCACTATCTATTGCAAACATACACAGCTTTGGACATTTTATTTGCTAGATTTACATATGTGCTTTGCACTTGAAATTTCTTTATTATTATGAAGAAGATTGAAAAATGAAAGCAAAGAGAAAGGCAATAAATAGACATATATCTCTGAAATGTGACATAGCAAGTATTATGAAACACAGAGAGATAGACAAGAAGGGGCCATGTCATCCATTTATCTATCTATTTATCCATCATCTATTACTTTTCTTATTCCAGAAGTGACTGGGATATAGTTTAGTAGTCCATTAAAAATATTACTCTACAAATTTAAAAAATTCTACTAGACTTATTTTTCTAATCAGAAGAAATTCATTTAAAACATGAGATTTCTTATAAATATAGGTTTTTAAGTAAAATAAAGTTTTAAAGCAATTCTATTTTAGATGGATTTAATCCAGTTCCTCAAAATGGCATCTTTTTTCTTTAGAGGGGCACTAATCCTTCTATATAGTCTTTTTTTCCCCCAGTTTAATCATCCTTATCAACATTCGATGTTATTTGATTTATTCTAATTATATTTAAATTGTGTGAATCTTTGGGAAGTTTTAAATTTAAAATCGGGAGATATTCTTTTCATAGAGAATTTTTACTGCAATACAAGTAAAACTTGACTTGTAAGACAGATCACCATAGAAGACAGAGAAGTTTAATGCTAAAAATCATAAGTGCTAGTAAGTACAATTTTCAAAGTCAGTAAGGGATTAAGATTTGTTTCCTCCTGGCTGTTTCAAATTTGGTGATATCTGCCTTAAGTCAAAATTTCAGCTTCTTGAATAAATAAGAGAGGCAGCTTCTGTGATGCACTGCTATGCCAAGGAGCTGTCATTCTAGTGTTGACTGAGGAAGTACCAAGTTACCTACATGTTATGAATTTAATGGTAGGAGATATCTAATATAAAATGTATATTTCCTTTCTTCACCTGGGTGGCAGTTAAATGACCGTTTGCTTTGTAAATATATATTTAAAACTCTATATGCTTGTTTCACACGTTTTAACAAAGAAGTTATATTGCACAATCAAAATATATATATTTTTTAAATTGAAGGAAACCACAATAGGAAAAAAATGATGAACCTACCAAAGCAAATTGAAGGAATGTAGTGGAAAATAGAGAACAAAGAAAAAAATAAAAATCCAACAAAAGCAATTAAAGAACGCTATTCAGCATAAAAGCATCATGCCCTTTCAACCTCTTGAAAGAGTAGGGTGAACATATTTAAGGTTTATTATACAAGCCATGTATTTTAGACATGTAATATATAAAGGACAAAAACATTTACTTTTTAAGGTTGAATGGGCGAAATGTCATTTTAGATGTAAATTTTCATTATTTGCTAGTACTATGAACTAGTTATGTTTGTAATATGATTCAATATTTTGTCATTTAAATATGGATGTGTTTTTGAAAATAATTTTTTCTAATTCTAATTTCTAATTCTAATGTTTTCTATTTTTAGTTAAGATGGGGTCTCCCTTTTGCACAGGCTGGTCTCGAATTCCTGAGCTCAAGTGATCCTCCCACCTTGGCCTCCCAGAATGAAAAACATTTTAAATCACTTCAGATATTATACTCTCTATTTCTGACAATTATCAGATTCTTTGTGATTCTTTAACATTGAAACTCATAATATTAATATTCTTTTTATTTGTTTTTACTTGTTATGATAATGTTTTTGGTAATATTTATAAATAAATCTATGTACATTATAGTCATATGTAAGAAATGAATTGTAAGTTATATGAGAAAAACAATCATTCAGGGCTAGTGATAATATAAAACAGAGTAACAAATCTGATTGTGTAGAAATTACTTGGTAAATAATTACATCAATCAGAAATAAAGAAAGATTAATATTATAGTTATCAGTGCTTTAATTTTACAATATAATAACAATGGTAATCGTGTTGCTACTAATAATATTACATTTTATTCTGGGCAACAATAATATCAATTTTATGTCAGTTATTTCTGAAAAAATTTGAATAAAAGAAGCACTTGTAAGAAAGCAAGAGATATGTAACTAGTTGCCAGACAGCTTCCCGAGGGTGACAGTAATAATAAATTTTTCACTGTGCAAATTACCCTGAACCAAAATGAGTTCTTAGCTATGATGGTAAGTCAGCCTCCTGTGGGTTGACTTATATATAGCTTAATTCACACAAATAGATATAAAAATTAAAATCTAATAAATTAATATATAATAAAAAGTACTATTAAAAAACCAGATGATTTTACTATCAGCAAACTATATGGGAAGTTAAATTAACATTAGAAATTTGAACAAGGAGTTTGGATTATGGGAATTGGTTTCATGTCCTTTATAGACCTTGATTCACAGAAGTAGATGAAATATATATTATTGTTTTAAAATATATTTTTTTCAATTTTTTTACATGAATGGGTAAAATATGTTTTGTTAAACGTACACAAAGTGAAATGATTACTACAGTCAAGCAAATTAACCTAACCACCTCTTCACAGTTATCTTTTTTGTGTGTGGAAATAGCACCTGAAATCTACTCTTTAAGTAAATTTCCACTATACAGTGCAATATCATTAACTGTAGTCATCATGTTATAAATCAGATCTCTAAATTTATTCATCCTACATAACTACAACTTTGTATCCTTTCATTACTATCTCCCTGTTTCCCCTCATCCTTTGTAATGAATCTCTCTATTTCTATGTATTCAATTTTTTAGATTATACATATCGGTGAGATTATGCTTTTTTTTTTCCTGGCATCTGGCTTATTTTACTAAGCACAATGTCTTCCAGGTTCATCCATGTTGTCTCAAATGGCAAGATCTTCTAAAGATGAATAATATTTCATTATGTGTGTGTGTATATGTGTGTGTATAGGATTGGAAAAATGGGCATTTAGGTTGTATCTGTATTTTGGCCATTGTGAATAATGATGCAATAAACATGGTTGTACAGATATCTTTATTAAGTGATTTTATTTCCTTTGAGTGAAATAAAAATTCTGGGTATAATTTCAGAAAATAGATTGCTCAAAATATAACAATATACCCAAAAATGAAATCAAGCAAACAATCCCACTGATGATTGAATAAAAAAGAATAAAATAATTAGAAATTAACTAGGGAGATGAAATATCTGTACACTGACAACTGTAAAACATTGATGAAAGAAATTGAAGAAGACACAAAGAAATGGAAATATATCTTGTGTTCATTGATTGAAAAAAATTCATATTGTTAAAATATGCATAGTAGCCAAAGCAAAATATAGTTTCAGCCCAACTATTATCAAAATTCCAGTAGTATTTTTCATAGAAATCAAAATTCTAAAATCCGTAAAGAACAACAAAAGACCTCAAATAGCCAAAGCAATCTTGAGAAATAATAAAGTTGTAGGCATGACACTCTCTGATTTCAAATTTTGTTTCAACTCTATACTCACCAAAATGCTGTAATACTGGCATAAAAGCAGACTCATAGACCAATAGAATGGAAAGATAATTCAGAAATAAACCTAAGCATATACAATTAACTAATTTTTGACAACGTTACCAAGAAGATTTGATGGGAATAGTCTCTTTAATAAATACTGTGGAGAAAATTAAATATACATTTGCAAAAGGATAAAGTTGGGCCTTTATCTTATACTATACACCAAAATCAACTGAAAATACAGTAAATACAAATGAAAACCCCAAAACCATAAGATTCCCAGAAGAAAGCATAGAGGAAAAGCTCGGCACTGGCTTTTGGAATGATTTTTTAAAAATATCACACCAAAAGTTCAGATAACCATAGGAAACATAAAAAAAAATGGCACTAAATCAAACTAAAAAGCTTCTCTGCACACAAAAGGGAATAAACAACAAAATAAAAAAAGAAGCCATGAATTGGGAGAACATATATATTAACCATATTTCTGATCTGGGGTTAATGTCCAAATATATGAAGAACTCACACAACTCAATAGCAATAAACAAATAACCCAATTAAAATATGGGCAAAGGACTGAAATAGACTTTTCTTTCCAAAGAAGAAAAAAAAATGGCTAATGGATATATGAAAAAGTGTTGAACATCACTAATCATCAGGGGAATGCAAATAAAACACACAATGCATTAAACCACCTCATCAATAAATGGGCAAAGGACACGAACAGAAACTTTTCAAAACAAGGTAGACTAATGGCTGACAAACATATGAAAAAATGCTCAACATCTCTAATTATCAGGGAAATGCAAATCTAAACTACGAGATATCACCTAACTCCAGGGAGAATGGCCTTTATCAAAAAGTCCCAAAACAAATAATGCTGGCATGCATGTGGAGAGATTGGATCACTCTTACACTCCTGGTGGGACTGCAAATTAGTACAACCCCTGTAGAAAGTAATATGGAGATACCTCAAAGAGCTAAAAATAGAAATACCATTTGATCCAGCAATAACACTACTGGGCATTTATTCAAAAGAAATAAAGACATTCTATGATAAAGACATCTGCTCTTGAATGCTTATAGCAGCACAATTCACAATTGCAAAGATCTGGAAACAACCCAAGTGCCCATCAATACATGAGTGTATTAATAAAATGTGGTATATGTATACCATGGAATACTACTCAACTACAAAAAGCAATGGTGAGCTAGCACTTCTTATATTATCCTGGATAGAGATTGAGCCCATCCTTTGAAATTAGGTATCACGAGGATGGAAAAACATTCATCACATGTATTCGCCATCTAATTGGCACTAACTTTTCAATATTAAGGTGCTCACATGGTATTAATACTAGTTGGGTCCTGGTCAGGTAGGGGGGGTTAGGAGAGTAAACCCACAACTAATGGAAGCTGAGCACACTGTATGGAGGAAGGACACACCTGTAGCCCTGGCTTGGGTGAGGCAAACACATTACATGTAACCAAAATGTTTGTAACCCCATTATATCCTGAATTAAAAAAAATAAATATAAAATAAAATAAGAAACCACAATAGGATGGCTGTTGTCAAAAAAGACAAGTACCTAGGAATATATTAACCAAAGGGGAATATATTAACCAATATGTTTACTTGTTAATATATTAACAAGTAAAGAAGACTCAGAGGGTTAGAAGGTGGGAGGTGATGAGAGATGAAAAATTATGAAACGGGGCCAGCCACCATGGTTTATGCCAGTAATCCTAGCACTATGGCAGGCTGAGGCTTGAGACCAGGAGTTTAAGACCAGCCTGGGCAACATAGTGAGACTCCATCACTATAAAAAATTAAAAAAATAAATTAGTCAGGAGTGGTATCATGTGCCTGTAGTCCCAGCTGCTCAGGAGGCTAGGGCAGGAAGATGGCTTGAGCCCAGGAATTTGAGGTTATATTGAGCTATGATTGGACCACTCTACTCCAGCCTGGGTGACAGAGCCCTGTTTAAAAAAAAAAAATTACTTAATGGGTACTAAGTACACTTAATGGGTACTGTGTACACAGCCCAACCTTCATTATTATACAATATATCCATGTAGCAAAACTGTACTTGTACCCCCTAAATCTATACAAATAATAATAAAAGGCAAGAGATAACAAGTGTTGGCAAGCATGTAGAGAAAAGGGAACCCTTGTAAACTGTTGATGGGAATGTAAATTGGTACAGACAATATGGAAAACAATATGAAAGCTTCTCAAAATATTAAAAATAAAATATAGTGTGTCAGTAGAAACGAGGTATAGTAAAACCAATAGATTAGATGATTATTGACACTGAAAAAATAGTTTATTATTGCTATAAAGGATAAAATCTAAAGTTATTTTAGATATAACTGATATTCATTCACTGTTCATTTCCTAGCAATATTATTTAAGTTGAAAATGATACTTTCAATAAATTTCAATTTATTCACCCAGAATCATTTTATTTCTAAACATACAATAATTAGGAGATAAACTCTCAATGATTTAACTTTAAAGATAATTTTAAAAACTTTCTAGATTTAAGTAGTATCAATGTATTACAAATAAATTGAATACAGGACTTAACTGGTGTAGTATAACTGGGAGTTATTTCTTGGAAGCCAAAACATTAAGTGGAATTCAATTGGAATGTTAACAGGCAAATATTAAATCTCACAGCCAATTTAGGTAAATTGAGGTAAACATAAATCTGAAGTATGCAATATTTTAAAACAGTACTGCTTTGTTATTATTTTCAAATAACAATAGCAAACAAATTGCTAACAGCTTCTTGACAAAAAAGATATTCTGCCAGATATTCAACTTTAGTGAACACTAAATATTTATGTAAAAATAATACATTACTCATACAAAAAAGTGCTAATAATTAGAAACTGTGTCCCTTTCCTAGTTTAAGTATTTCTCCTACTATATCATATATATGTATGTATATATTAATTTTTAAGCACTACTTGTTTTTAACTGTGCACATTAAATGTGTTTATATTACCACATATCTTTAATTTATGTAATCCAAATTAATTGGGGAGTTATCCCAGTCTTACAATTTTACTTCAATGTAATTGTTAATGAAATCACTCTCCTCATCAAATCATACAAATTTACCCAGAGATGATAGGTGGATAAAAATAAATCTAAATATTCAACAAGATTAAATAATTCCTAATTCATAAGTAGACTTAACGATATGTGAAAAATAGCTTTGACTAAAATGTTCAGTTTCCATTTAAACCAGAAAATCTCCCAAAATAATTATCTCCTGGCTTGAAAATATTTAAATTTCAATGTTAGGGGCAAATATCTTGTCAGGTAAAAAAAAAAAGATTAAAAGGTAAAGTTTATTCAGTCAAACTAATATTTTATTGTACAGGCATTCTATATGCAGTGCAATTCTTGTTCTTGATATATCATCAGTTTTAAGGTTAGTGGACTCACTGATACTTTTTTTCTCCACTGACAAATGAAAATGGATGACAATAGGTCTAAAACTCTCCCTACCAACACCATCTCCATCTTTTGGATCACTTTTAATTTTTCCATATGTTCTATTCAGAATTGGTATTGCACTTCTTCTGAGTGTTTTATAAGTAGAAATGTATAAGATGTCATTCATCTTGCCTCCTGGAGGCAGGTGTATTTTTAACACCTGTCATGTCTTTGGGGTTGGGAGAGACATTTATAATGTCCTCTCTGTCTTTGTCTGAAATATGACACCCTCTCTCAGGGAAGTGATCACACTGCATCCCAGGAAACGGATGTGGCCGGTCTCTCAGCAGATGTTTCTTCTGAGGGTTTATTGTACCCACAGAATTTATCCTCAGTGATAAGTCATCCAATTGTTCAGTTTCTGAGTAGTCTTCTCAAATAACTAATTTATCTGTCTGAGTTCAATTAATAATTTAAACAGGGGAATTTTAATATTATGAATTAGATAGTCTTAAAATTATAATCTTAAATAACATATTGTATATTACATAATTAATGTATAGGTTATATATTCTTTAAAGTATAATTAAAGCTGTAATAGAAAAATAAATAGGAAAATGAAGAGTCTCTTAAGGGATCCTAGAACTGAGGGAAGAGTGGCCAAAAAAGGCAAACCTGGAAGAGGTTTCAGATCTTATTGAAGAAGGTATGTTTGTAGCCCTTTGCATGGTGGAACTCTGGGAAACTTGTTCATAGTTGTTGAGCAAGCAGGAAGAACCCTCTGGAGCACAGGTGAGCCAAAGCCGATGGGCGGTATGCAGAGGGAGTGAGGGTGCTACTGCAGGTTCTGGGCCTGGAGCACAGGAATTTGGTACACTTCAGGGTAAAGCTTGAGCTGGGCCATGTCAGGAGAAAATCTTGCTAACAGACCAGCCCCTGTAAGGCCCCTGCAGTAGAGACATGTGGAGCTGAGGAGAAGGTGCAAGGAGTAAGGGATCTGGTGTCTGTCTGTCTCTCCTTCTCCCCTTTTCCTCCTCTCTTTCTATTCCTCTTCTCCCTACACTTCTCTTTCTCTTTTCCTCCCTCTTTCTCACAGTCACAATCTCTTGTCCTTTCTCCTTTTCTCTCTCTCTCTCTCATGTGCACACACACTCTAACCATATATATAAATGTACACACCCATATATATATGTGTGTGTATATATATGTGTGTGTGTATATGTGTGTGTATATATATGTGTGTGTGTATATATATACATATGTGTGTGTATATATATATACATATGTGTGTGTGTATATATATATATATACACACACACACACGTATGTGTGTTTTCTTCCAGTGTATTTTTTTCCCTTATCTTCCCTCATTCAAACAGTTAATCACTGACCATCCTTTCAAGGATTATGGCAGAGCTTTCTGGATTTGTTTCTAAAGTTTTGAATCCACAGATAAGATTTCATTAGGCATCAGGGACTTCATTGCTCTGAGACTTAGATATAAATGAGGCAGAAAGCTTCAGAAGGGATGGTTGTGTAAGACCTAGACACAGAGGTATCTAATCCTACAAAAGTGAACAGACCAAACGCAGTACAGAAGTAGTACATTACCAGACTTCATGGGGAACTTGACAATAAGGTTGTCAGTAGAAAAACTGTAGACAAGATATCAGAGTTCCTTACCCAATATTCATGATATTAAATAGATCTCTAGCATTCTGTTGTGGTCTGGGGAGGTTGAAGGTGGTTTCATCAATGAACAAAATACAGGTTTTCAAAAACGTGGTAGAAAATAGGTTGTAAGTCATGAATATTCTGACCTAGATGAAATGAATTTGTATTCTTTTCACACCCGAACTTGTGGACTGAGTTTTACACATGTTGTACCTTTATAGGTGATCATATGCTGTGATATAAGAGGTAGAGATTTTTAAGAGTCATGAAAACACATATATTCATGCATGCCATGAGCTCCTTTTCTTAGAAAACTGTATAAAACTGGAGATAAAAATCCAAATAACATTAAGACTCAAGGTAATTGCAATATAGAAGGGAAAATGTTGTTAGAAAATATGTAGTATTTTATATATAATATTACATATGTATGTGTGTACATATACACAAATATACATACACAAACATAAATACATTATATATGTCTCACACATACAAGGCCACTGGATCAGAGATACAAATGGTTTATTTCTCACAACAAAATCAGTAGCCAGAGAAGCATCGTGTGCATTTTGTGTCAGTTCCCATGTCCCAGTCACCACAGGGTAATTCTGTGAGGACCAGATATTTTCTATATGTGCAATGGTATGCAGTAAAAGAGAATACCTCCAAATTTTAGGAGACTATGAGTCTTTTTAGGGCTGCTCGTACATATGCCTATCCTTTCCAGAGAGAGAACGAACGTGCGTGCACGCACACAAGCGAGCAGATAGAAATCAGCTCTAGGGGAAAGATAGGAGTCATCTCTGTGTTTATTATTTTAGCATGTAAGCCAATGTCTCTGGGGAAGGGAAGAGATGATTTTATCTTTAGTACTGCAGAACATCTCTGGGTAGGTAAATTTATAATTTTCTCTAGAAACATGTAATATTTCTAGCTTCCAAAGCTGTTAGCTCTTGAAAAATGTCCTTAGCTTAGAAGGCCTGAATAATCCAGGAACATGAGAAATTCATGAAAATGTGTATCCCAACAGAAAATCAATAAGTAAACCTTGTTAGAAGTCTAATCAGAGAGATGTGGCTAAAGTTGAAGCTCTTAAATCCCTTATATGTGGATGGTTGGTGGGGAAGTTCAAGAAATTTGAGGTTCTGTTCAGGGGTTTGGAGGTATGGTTATTCAAGGTACTAAAATATTTCTAGGGGTAAAATGATAGGATGTGAAGTCACAAGTGTTGTTTGTACCAAATATTATAGGCCATTGTATCCCTCAAATATTTTGGATTCATTTTAAGACAGCAGGGCAATAATTGAATGATTTTAAGTGGAAATATATTTTGAATAGATAAGAGTTATTAAAAGAGTACTTCAGCTGTAATGAATTTTTGTTGAATTTGGTGATGCCAAAGTGAATCTAAGAAGACCAGTCAAATATGGTAAGGAGACCATTAGACTATTCTAGGTTAAGGGGGAAATCACTTGGTCCAGTCTGGTGACAATGGAGATGGAATTACTTTGCTCTTACCCAGGCACATAAATTATGAAAAATTAAAACTGATAAAATGTTAATTTCCTGATATATATGTTAACGTTTCCAGAAAAGCTTATGATTTTTTTTTTCTGTTGTGATAGTCACAGTTGTATATAATACTAAAAGTTCATCCACAGGACATTCGGATCTGTTGGAGAGAGTAGAAGCAGAGGACATAAAGAACTGCTGAGAAGAGCCAAGTGGAGTACAAGTAATGATCCACTGCTATTGACTGGACTCACTCTGGACCCAGGGAACCTGTTATATTCAACGTCTACGATGAGCTGCATAGGTGATGCTCTCAGGTGTTTTACTTCATTTTTAATAACCAGCTCAGCTGCTCTTGCCCTGCTCAGGAATGGGAGACCAGGAAGTAGATGGGGAGAACCTTGCATGCAGTTAAAAGAGGGAGTAATCTCTAATCTGTATCAGCAGGTATTAATAGTAAGAGTGACGTAACTACCTTGAATCTGCTATCCATGGCTAAATAACAAACCAATAAAAACTTAGTAGCTTAAACATTCTGTTTATTTCAATTGCAATTCAGTGAAATTACAATTTGTACCGGACTCAGCTAGAGCCGGTCTCACTCATGTGTTTGTGGACAACTGAGAGTCAATGGGCTCACTCTATGTCAGGCAGTTGGCTGGGATGACTGGGTTGACTGGTACACATGCTTTTATCTTTCTGAAAGATAACCTTGTCTTGTTCACATATTCATGATTGCAGGGTTCCAGAGAGAGTGCTAAACTCAAAGCTAAAGCACTAACAAATCTTTGTCTCCGTCAAGTTTACTATTTTTCCACTGACCAAAAGAAAATGGCCAGGCAAGACTAGGTATGAGTGGGGGCTATCTGACATGTGGATTATTGTGACAGTGTACCACATACATAGTATATATGTCTTATAAGGTACAAAAAGTTGTAGACTTAAGACAAAACCTGAAAGTCTCAAGACGCATAAAAGTTAGTGAGATTTATCCATTGAAGAATTTATGGGGTCCACACAGGTGTATTAGGATAAACACCATTATCTGATTTTCAAACAGCTGAGAGGGGTGCCTCTCTCTTTCACTGAGAAAGGCAAATAAGCTGGAAGGCTTTGGCAGAATGTACATGTTTGGGTTTTGGACACTATCAGCACTGGGAGACCAAGTTCCTCCTAAATTCCTTAATCCAGATGCCTCAGAAGATGTGTGGGCCAGTTCAGAAATGCTATAAGACAAATAGAACATCATTAAAATAGGAAGGAATACTTTTAAGAAGATGAAGAGAATGAAATTGGAAATAGAATATCAAGGAATAGAGAACTAACCAAAATGTCTAATGACAGAATTATTCTACATATTCTCAGACATCTTCCTTGTGCCCAGGTGTATTGTACAGTTATTACTCTCATTCTGATTCCACAACTAATAATCCAGATACTTTAGGAAAGTTTGGGTCTTCACATTAGAGATCCGGAAAGACTTAAAATTTGTTCCCATGGGAAGCAGTATAAAAATGACTACCCTTCAGATTTAGTTATAAAGGCAATACACAAAACAGAAGAGATAACCTAGGGAATGGGCAGAGGATTAGAAAAAGAAAGATGGTTTTAGGCCAATTTAGAGTATAACATCAGGTTACTATCCAAAGCCTACTTGTTAGGGTCTAAGAGAAATAATGATTATTTGTAGTTATTTTCTGCATGCATGTATTACTGATGATAAAGCTGAATTTCAAAGATAAAGTTGGTAAAGGGCTACACAAACAATAATAAAAGACTATTATAAGCACTTACAAGTCACTATTCTTATCTGCTTATGAGCATTACCTAAACCCTACCTTCAAAGATTCTGGTTAAGTTGTTGTGGAATGGGTCTGGGAGCCTGTGCTGACTTTCAAAATCTACCAGGTGATTCTAAACTGTGCAGTAATCTAAATTAATCCTCATTACATCATTTGCAGTAGGACCTATTATTATTCCATTTTGAATAATGTAAACACTGAAACACAATGAGCTAATCAATATCCCTCAGGTCATAAAAACTAGTAAGTGTTAGAGTTGAGATTTGAACCCAGGCAACCTGGCTCCAGAGCCTGTGACCTTGGTCAATATACTCTCCTGATCAGAAACATTTATCTCAAAACCGTTTGCTCTTTTGACTACATTACTGTCTAAAAGTTTAAACCTCGGCAATTTTAAACATTTAATAATACATCCCTAGGTGATGGATACTGTCAGTTCCCTTTCTGACCAAAAGAGAAATAGACATTGGAAATTTGGGAATTTGCAACTTGCAGCTTCAGTCATCTAACCTCCAGAGCAGTACTGATGAATCCTATGAATGCGGTAAGCTGCTCATCTTCAGTAACAGGGAGTCTTTGGAATTCAAAGTGTTGCCAAAATCATAGATTATCCAGTCTGAATGTAGCACAGGTTCTGAGTAGGTTTTGTCTCAGGAAAGTGATCTTAGGAGTTGTGACTGCAAAACTAGACAAAGCTTTGAGAAACAGAGAATTCAACTGGATACCATCTTAATATCCTTAAGAGGTTAATAGGTACATAAAAAGACAAAATAGTAAATGAAACATCAATAATTCATAATTTATAAATTGGATTGTCTAAATCCAATCAGATATTAGAGATAATTGGGTTGGGTTTATAGACTCTAATTTGATTTGAAAATTAGGCAATGTGTGGATGTGACCAAACAACTTCTTTATGTTTTTTAGTCCATGACATGATGGCCTTAAGTGGCTCAGCAGGACAATTAGGGCCATGAGGAAAATTGTTGATGTCCTAATTATACATTATAGTGCAAATTGAATCTCTGAGCAATGAACCACCTCAGAGAGCCCTCAAATTTTACTTGAGAAGAGCAAGAATTTATAAGATGATTTTTTTTTAATGGCAAACATCAACATCGTTAACTCCTGGGAAATGTAAAACATTGAATATAGATATACTAAAACAAATCTTATGGTGTATTTTTGCATTGTTTAAAAATCACATATATTTGCTACTTAAGCATTTATAATTTATTTTTAAATGTTTGACAGTTTAACAGTATTATTAATTAATCTCATAATTCCAATTTTAATAAGTATAATTGAGAAATCAATATAGATTTACTAATTTTGTATTCAGTATTATAACAAAAGAACTTAAATTTAGCTTACCACATTATATTTATATGAGTTATTTAAGTATTCAGGAAAGTTTTATTTGTTAATTAAACAATTGGAATACTTAAAAAGAAATTGAATGTATTAAATTTATGAATGCAGTTTAAAACGTTGAAGGTGTTTAATTAACTAAGTTTGTAAGTGGGACTAAACATTATTCAAAAGCCTATTAAATAGGTAGTAAAAATTTACTAGACTTAGAAATATAATACTCATATGTAGAGCTTAAAAGCTTAAGGAAGCACCAGTTTTGGGATTTGTAACTTTAATAAATTGAATATAAATTTTAAAACCAAAGTAAAATCTAAATCTTTCACAATATAGAAACCTCATTTGAAAACATAATGAATTTTACAATGATACCTAATTTTGCAGTGTTTTTGGCTAATCAGTGACTTGGTAGCTTTTCCCTGTGGCTATTTTTTTTTCTCTCCCTTTGGTTTCCAGTGTGCCTTTCTGTTCTACCAATGCAAACCTCCACACTTTGACAGGAACATTAACACCAGTATTGTATCACTCTTTAAACCCATTCTTCTCAGAGGATCTGATTGCCGCTCTGTTCTCCAGTTGTTCATTGACTCCCTGATTCAAATTGAACAAACTTATGGGACAAGAACTTTCTCATCAGCATTATTCAGGGTTCTCCAGAGAAACAGAACCAATAGGATATTAGAAAGAAGGATATCGGCAGGCATTGGCCCAAATGATTATGGAGGCTGAGAAGCCCCATGATCCATCATCTATAAGATTGAGGTCCAGGAAAGATAGTATTGTAGTTATAGTCTAAACCCAAAGGCCTGAGAACCAGGAAAGCTAATGGTATGAGAACCAATCCAAGTCCCAGTCTAAGAATCTGAGAGGAGGGAATATGATGATGGTATATGAGTTCTTATCTGAGTCCAAAGGCATAAGAACCAAGAACATTGAAGTCAAAGGACAGGAAACCATAGAAGGCCCAGCTCAAGCAGAGAGAAGAAATTCACCCTTACCCTGTCTTTTGTTCTGTTTAGGCACTCAACAGATTAGATGATCCCTGCCCATACTGGTAAAAGCCATCTTCTTTATTCAGTCTACAGATTCAAGTGCTAATCTCTTCCAGAAACATCTTCACAGATGCATCCAGAAATGATGTTTTACCAGCCATCTATGCATCTCTTAGTCCAACAAGTTGATACATAAAATTAACTATTGCACCACCTATTCACTAACTCTTCGATTAGAGGAGATTAGATATTACTCCCAATTTAGCTACATGCAAGGTGTTCCCACCTCTTTCCTGGTCTTCTATCCCTAAGCAGGACAAGGGCAGTTGAGATTCCCTCCTGGTCATTATAAATGAGAAAGTAGAGTATTTCCAACGTTTACCTCTAGAATTCTAATAGTTTCACACCTAAGGTTC
>VBSM01000272.1:81332040-81422769 GCA_008086735.1 Cheirogaleus medius | reverse complement strand
AGGGCATTATTTGAAACCCCAAAATTTGTACCCCTATAATTTGCTGAAATTAAATAAAAAAAGAGTAGGATGATGGTAACATTAGTATTGGTAATAATTTTGCCTTACAAAAATATGTATTCCCATATTCAATTTTATCATACACCCTCTAATCAGTTCTTCACAGAAAAGAGAATAAGGGTGAAGTGAGTGGATAACCCTGTGTTTCACAATGTGTTCTTATAATTACAAATGTACTTGCTTTCTATTTTCCAATTTCTTTTCTGATTGCTGTGGTTTGAATGTCCCCTCCAAAACTCATGTTGCATTTAATTACTATCATATTAGTGCTAACAGGAGGCACCTTATGGAGGTGATTAGGTAATGAGTGTTCTACCCTGATGGATGGACTAATGTCATTATCTCCGGAGTCTGTTCCTGATAAATAGGATGAGTTCAGCCTTCTTTCCTCTCTTTTTTATATGCGTGATTGCCCTTCACCATGGAATGACGCATGCAGATGCTATGCCCTGATCTTGAACTTCCTAGCTTCCATATCGATGAGTGAAATAAAATTTGGTTCTTTATAAATTACATAGTTTGTGTTATTCTGTTATAGCAGCAGAAAATGGTCTAAGATTATTATTTCTTAAAATCAGCAGAAATTTCCAGAGCTTAATAAAATGTTAATATATACCTATTGATTCCAGTTCCTCTTTTGGTATGTATAAAGTGTTCAGATAGACTATCTTTTAATGAAATGCTAAACTCTTGATATAATTGCTTTTAATATTTCTAAAATAAATATTGAGCTGAGATTCTTTGAGTTATCAATCAGAATTAGATCTTATAATATAGCTACCACTGCAGGCTATGTTTATACCAAATGAACTGAGCTGTCAAATATACAGTTGAATGAGACTTCAAGAACATACTTACAATTATTTTTATTAATTAATTTGTTATTTACAGTGACCTACATCTCCAAAGTGTAAATTATTCAGGAGTACTTGGGCAAAGACTATTTGCCCAAATATTAAGTATATTTTCCTCTCAGTTAAAATATCCTCAAAATATGTAGGAAAAAATAAAACAACACAAAATTAAGCTTTTGTTTTATTGCAACAGTATTAAGGGAAATAGAAGAGAATATCTATAATAAGTATCTGGTGTATTGCCACTGGGACAAAATACAAAATGATATGTTTTCATAAGATAATTAAATAGTTTCCATTCCCTTATGATAGACTACATTTTGTAAAGAATTCCTTAACCTGACATGTTTTCTCTTCTTTTCTTCTGTTTGAACAGTGGATAATGCTATTTAGGTTAAGGAACAATATGTTTGTTTTTCTGTTAGACATTTAAATTTTTCTGTCTTTACATTTTTCACGAGTCAAAGAATTTTGTGTGGTGATATACAAAAATCCATTAATATGTAACTCATCTTATAAAATTCCAACCATTCTTATGCATTTAAAATACCAAAGTTTTAAATAACACATATTCAAAATTAAAACAAAAGTGTCTTATTTGCCTTTTAACAATACAAGCTTTTTTATTAATTGCTTTGAATTTAGTGGAATGCTCTTCAAAATAATAATTCTACTATATAGCATTAGTTATTTAATATATATCATTGAGCACCTACTATGTGCTTGAGAATCAGTGCATCATATTAATTACTAGAAAGCATTTTTCTATAGACATTTTACAAATGTGTGTTTGTGTAAAAATGAGTCTGAATGTTATTTTCTGTGCAACTAACAGAATAAATGTTCTTCATTGGTGTCTTTCATATCATCATATTGAATTAAAACACATACACACACACACAAACACACACACAGGTTTTATACTCTAAGACATAGTTGTGGTAAAGATTTGAAACTACTCGCTTTTTAATCCCTGGCATTTTGTTCCTGCTATTGTCGTACCTGGTTGTCCCATCCATTGTATATAAATGGTCTACATTTCCTTTGCCAAATTAAAAACAAATCATTTAAAAATAAAAATAGTAATTACTTTCATAGATTATATACTAGTGTAACCTTTATATCCCTTATTCAGTTGTTTATGATATATTCTTCATTTACAAATTCATAATGTAATGGGACTATTTCTTCTTATGTTATTAAAAATATCCATCATTTTTACTTTAATTTGCTATTTCTGGGATGTCCTTTATTACTTTGTTTGGCTTGTATGCACTTCTTCTTCCTTATTTAAACATTTGTGTAAATAGTTACTCCTCCATAAAGATTTCTCATCCCTCACAGCCAAAACTAGTTACTAAAATTTTATATTTTCATAGAATTGAATTTTAACATCTTTTAACATCTCCCTCTATTCCTATTGTGTTGTCTTTACTCAACATAACTCCATGTGGCAAGAAAACACCTTTCACTGCTCTGTAAATCTAGAAGGTATCATACATTTTTTTCTGGTAAATAAATGACATAAATTATTTACATACATATTCTTGAAATATAATCACTGGGAAAAATGCTTTACAAATATTAAAATTTTCTATATTTTCCATGGGATGGAAAAGATTCAACCTATTGATGTAAATTGACATATATGGATTTCCATAGCTAATAAGAAAAGAATGTATATTTCATTGAAGTGCACATTGTATATTTTCAGAAACTGACCACATTTTAAGCCACAAAGCACATCTCAACATATAGCAAAGAATTGGTATTATATATACCAAGTTCCTTGACCATAATGCAATTAAGTAATAAATCAATGATTAAAAAAGAACCAAAATGCTTAAATATATAAAGCACACTGGGACTTCTTTTAACATTCAAATTGTTTATTGCAGCACAATTCACAATCGCAAAGATGTGGAATCAACCCAAGTGCCCATCAATACATGAGTGGATAAATAAAACATGGAATATGTATATCACAGAGTTCTACTCAGCCACAAAAAACAATGGTGACCTAGCACCGCTTGTATTATCCTCGATAGAGCTGGAGCCCATTCTGCTAAGTGAAGTATCCCAAGAATGGAAAAAAAAAAAGCACCACATGTATTCATCATCAAATCGGTATTAACTGATCAACACTTAAGTGCATATATAGTAATAACATTCATCGGGTGTTGGGCAGATGGGAGGGGAAGAAGCGGATAGGTATATACAGTGGTAATGGGTGCGGTGCACACCATCTGGGTGATGGACGCGCTTGAACCTCTGCCTCGGGTGGGGCAAGGGCAATATATGTAACCTAAAAATTTGTTCCCTGTAATATGCTGAAATAAAAAATAAATTTAAAAAAGAGACTCAGTTTAGATATATAGACACATATAGGCTGAAAGGATGGGAAAAAAGGTATTACATGAAGATGGCAAACAAAAGAAAACAGGTACAGCCATACTTATTTTATACAAAATAGATTTTAAATAAAAAACTATCACAAGATACAAAGAAGGACATTCTGTATTATAAAAGAGTCAACTCACCAAGAATATATAATTACAAATATATATTTACTTAATAGCAGAGCATCTGAATATATGAAGCAAACATTGACATAACTGAAGGGAGAAATGATAACAAAATATTAAGAGAAGATTTAATACTCTATGGTTAATAATCGATAAATAAGACAGAATAAGATTAATAAGGAAAGAGAGAATGAGAACAACACTATAAACAGTTGGACCTAACAGACATATGATATGATTCACCCAACAACAGCACAATTCACATTCTTTGCAAGCACGCATATGGCATTCTTCAGAACAGATCTCGTGTTAGATTGCAAAACAAATTTTAATAAATTGAAGAAGATGGAAATACCAAGTAACTTTTCATTCCACAATGTAATGAAACTAAAAACAATTAACAAGAGGAAAGCTGTAAAATTCACATATATGTGAAAATGAAACAACACATATTTAATGTATCAAAGAAGAACTCACTGGGAAATTAGAAAATATTTTTAGATAAATGAAAATAAATTTACCACATACCACAACTTATGGGATGCAGAAAAAGGAGTGATAAAAAATAATATAGTGGCAAATGCCTGCATTAAAAAAAATGTTAAGTCAACAACCTAACTTTACTCCTCAAGAAATTAGAAGAACAAAATAAACATGCACATTACTTCTTTGGTATATTATAGTTTCTAAAATCCTTCCTTTGTAATTAATAATACTTAAATATATATCTTATAATAATTATGTGAAATTATTGCCATAATGGAAAATGAGTTTTTAGTATTTCACTGTTTTATAACAATTATGCAATTATTATTAATAATTTTAACATATCAATAAATGTTTCTTGAGATTTTTACTATAGATTTAATGAACATATGTCTGTTTATTTAACCTTTTTATGGTTTCATATTTTAACATTATTCTCCAAATAAATCATGGATAAATATTACCCTTGGCCTGCATTTATGAATAGTAGTCACATGAACCCCTTCTTGGAATATGTTTTGTTGTTTGCTTCTTCTAATCATTTGTGTTTCACTTTGTCTTGTTTGTAGACATCAAACAGCTTAATTAACCATCTTCACCCTTGACATTCGAACAGAATGCTGCCTATTGTTCATATTATTTCTTATTATCAAAATACCAGGGACCTGAATGTTTAATACCAGCTGTCATGAATGCTGAATAAGGCTAGCAGGTGTAACTAATTTTCTTATCATTATACATATCTTTCAAAACTTTCTATTGTGATATTAAATCACAGAAATTTAAATATAGAATTAATCACTAATTTATTTTAAAACATTGAGAAACAAGGTTTCAAAAGTGATGCTAATGTTTATTAGAATCAGAATCAATAATGGTATAGTAGATTATATCAAATATTTATGTCTTGCATCATCAACCTCAAAAATACTGTGATAATAAGTTAAAGATTGATACTGTGTCTCCTATATGTTGGTAATATTTAAAACTATAAATTTCAGTATCATTGTACAGGTAGATTAAATTCAGTGGAAGGATTATAAAGTAGATTATATCCTATTATATGCATAATATTACATATTAGGTTTAGAAAGTCAACAATCCAAATATTCAGCTATATGATTTAGTTTTGCCTATGATAAGCCAGAGGCTACTTTGGCCATATTTCTTTGTTTAAACTTATTCACTCACATTGTGAAAATCTCAGGAACAAATACCTTTTCCTGTCTCTATCTCTGCCCCTGTCTCTGTCTTTCTCTCTCTCTCTCTCCCCTTCCATCTTTCTCCTTCTTTTATCTCCATCCATCTCTAGCTCTATCAATACTCTCTGTTATCTATATTTATATTTATATCTATATTCCTTTGAAATTAAAAATAGTAATTAAAATGTTGTTATATGTCCCACCTGCGGGACAAGTTATTGGTGGGGTCTGCGAATGGGAGACTGGGACCTGGGGAAGGAAAAGACACGAGAAATGGAGACAAGACAGGAGTCTGATCAAGTCTCGTTTATTGGCAGAATGAGGTAGGTATATATACCGGAGAGAGGGGGAGTGGGGAGCGAGCTTAGGAGGATGACCATATAAGGAGAAGAAAGACCCCAACCCTCTACATGCATAGATTCAGGGAAACCAAAAGCTAAAACTTTCTGTTTCCCAAGGCCAGGCATCTATTTTATGGTAAGGGTCGGGCATGCCTGAGCACGCCCAGGCAGCCACGTTGCTCATGGCTCCGGACAGTTATACTTTTTTTGTCAACACATTGTTGTGACCAATTTGGTGTAGAACTCATGATCAATTTTAAATAATCACATTACTTGCTTACTATGAAAATTCTGTTGAAATGTGAAGGTAACAGAGATGGCTATTAGATAGATATGGGTACAGTCCATTAATATAATGACTTAAAATTTTTATTCTGCTAGCAATAATTCACTATGGTATAGAAATAAAGTCTTCAAATTGCATATTATAGGTTCATTTTACTATGGTAATATTACATATTACCATATGTAATTTCCTACTAATATGTTAATAATAACATATTAATTATCTACTAAGGTCTATTACTTGAAGCATTGTGACATATGACCAGTAGATGAGTAATTATCAATTTTGAGACAAACTTTTCTTTGTCTTTATTTTTACTCTTACTTTGAGACTTACTTGAAGTACTATCTCATTACTTTTGGAAATACTGTAAGGTGTAGAGAAAATATACATATTTGTAGCTCATTCATGTCTTCAGTCATTAAAAAGTAAAGATACAGTACTAAGATGAATCTAGACACCATTAAATACCTAAATTTGCTTTATGAAATCAAATATGTGAGAAGTCTTTAATAAGCCTTTCCATTTGTTTCCTTAAGATACTATTTATGGCAAAATCATGTTTTGAACAATAAAAAAATCACCTTATTTGAATTATGGTATTTATTTTGTTCCAATTACTCATCAAAGAATATTCTAAAAACATTTATATTTTTAAGATTATATACTGATAAGGAACTAAAAGTAAGATTATATTTTGTCAACTAATATGATAAAAGAAAAGTACATCTCTTTTTGCTATAGGCACATTGATCTAAATGTGTGATATATGAAAGGCTTTGTCTATTCTCAAAACGAATAAAAATTTCTAATTAGTGTTATCAAAGTTATATAAACAGTTAAAAGATCATGATTCTCTTTTTATAAATACTGATTATTCTGATAAGGTGTAATTACCAATGAAATGATCGGAAAAATACACACTACAGGAGAAAAGGACCCATAAATCCCAATTATAATAAATCATACCCAGAAAAATCTTAAAGGGAATCATATAGATACCCCCTACATAAATGTTGACATAACAAATGAAATCCTTTAAAATTAATATTTATGATAGAGTTTCTAGTCAACAGTGGCCTTATATTACCACTACTTCATTGTAACATTATAATCCTATTGGACAATAATTGTCAACATTTTCATTTTATAAATAGCTGAGATTAGGAAATGTAAAATAACCATCGCAAAGCCAATCTTTTAGTGAGAGATATAATGTTTATTTAAACCTAAATCTTCTACTTTAAATCCCAAATCTGCATCCAAACTCTAATACATAGATGTATGCAGTCTCAATTAAAATCTTTACAGAATTCTGAATATTTCATTTTTGGAACCATATAATAATATAAAAATAAGTAAATTGAATTTCAAATATTTTACGTTATGACATTTTGCTAATAATATATTATCGAATACCCTGTCTGTTACTTTTTAAATTCTAAATGTACCATGACTATATAATTTTAGTACTATATTGGCAAATAAGCTAATTTTTTCAGTGGTGGAAGTTTAAATTATCTGGCTTTATTACACATAATATATTCAGGTGTATGGATTCTGAAAAAGGAAATTTGACAGTGATTTCTTTACTGTGATTTCATCTATAAATTACTTTCAGACAAGTGATTGGCTATTTGTGGAAATATACTATCCAGAATTTTCTCCAAGTTTTTTTTTTAACTTTTTTTTTCCTGTACTATTTCAATTTGTCAATGCTCCCTACCAAGAGAGTAACTTTCTCAGTTGTTTGTGATACCCTCTGTTCATAGAAATAAGCCCCTTGCTGTTCAAGTCTAATCTTTGAACAGTGGGGAAAAATAAGTTAACTGTAATTGATTTGTGGTCATCAGCTAGAGCTTTTCAACCAGAAAAATCAACTGAAATTGCTAGTAGCTTTGAGGATTGTTTTATCTATTTTTCTAGTAAGCTTATCAAACGCCAAGTTCTTAGTCTATTATCTCTCAAGAGTTTACTTCTCCAATTTGAATAGCCCAGTCCTCCTGGCAGCCCAGAACTCTATGCTGAGTAATTGGTCAGCAAATTAATAAAAGGCATGTCTCTTCCTTTTTTCTAGATCCTATGATGTACACCATTAAAAATACTTTAAGTATTTTTAATTTTATCCCTATTGACATTTCTTAAGTAGCCAGAGTAAGACTTAAACTAAGTCTCTTAGTTTTAAGGAGATGACAAGTCTTTATACATCTAGAAGAGGAACAAAATTCTGATTTATAGGTAATGTGATTAATTCAGCATTTTACTACTTATATTTCACATTCCATACAAACTAATAACAATTTTATTGACTTCTGTTATATTTACCCTATTTTATGATGAAACAATAAAGACTCTTGTATATTAAAATATTTACCCAAAGTTCTGGTGCCAATAGGTGACGGATACTGAGAAAAATGCAAATTTTTGGCAATGAGTTCCCTACTCTTTTTAGCATTCCATGTTGCCTCTTTGTATGCATTGTATAGGCTCAGTATATGTATGTGTATATACATATATATACACACACACATATCTACTTTTTAGTTATTTTTATTTCAAAAAATTTGGGGGGTATAAGTTTATTTATTCATTTTTTAATGTGGATGAATTGTATCATGCTGAAGCCAGGGCTTTCAGCGTACTTATCAGCAGAATAGTGTACATTGTATTCAATAGGTAAATTTTTATGCCTCATGCCCTTCTATCCTCTCCTTTCTTAGTTTCTAATGCCCATTAAGCTCTTTATAAACATGTATATCCTTTGTTTGGCTCCCACTTATAAGTGAAAATATGTGGTATCTATTTTCCATTTGTGAGACACTCTAATTCCATCCAACTTTCTGCAAAAGACAATATTTCTTTCCTTCTTATGGCTGAGTAGTGCTCTGTGGTGTGTGTGTGTGTGTGTGTGTGTAAACATACACCACATTTTCTTTATCCACTCATCAGTGGATGGACATTTAGGTTGATTCCATGTCTTCACAATTGTGAATTGTGCTGCAGTAAACATTTGAGAACAAGTGTCTTTTTGAAAAAATGATTTCTTTTCAATGGGTAAATACACAGTATAGAATTGCTGGATTGAATGGTAGGTCTAATTTTAGTCCTTTGGTGAATCTCCATACTGCTTTCCATAGCGGTAGTACAAATTTATTTTCCCACTAACAGTGTATGAGGGTTCCCTTTTTACTGCATTCACACCAGCGTCTATTGCTTCTGAAGTTTTAATAATGGTGAGTCTGACAGGGATAAGGTGGTATTTCACTGTGGTTTTAATTTGTATTTCCCTGATACTTAATCATGTTGAGCTGAGCATTTTTGCATATATTTGCTGGCCATTTGTGTTTCTTCTTTTGAGAAGTGCCTGCTTATGTCTTTTGCTCACTTTTTCATGGGGTTATTTGTTTCTTTCTTGCTGATATATTTGAATTCTTTGTAGATTCTGGATATTAGCCCTTTGTCAGAAGTATAGTTTGGGAATATGTTCTCCAACTTCATAGGCTGTCTATTTACTCTGTTGCTTGTTTCCTTTATGTGTACAAACCTTTTAGTTTAATTAAGTCTCTTTTACTTATTTTTGTTGTTGCTATATTTGCTTTGGGTATTGTATTCATAAATCCTTTGCCTATGCCAAGGTCTAGAAGAGTTTTTTGTACATTTCTTTCTGGAATTTTTATGTATTCATGTCTGACATTTAGGTATTTAATCCATCTCGAGTTAATTTTTGAATACGGTGAATCCAGTTTCATTCTTCTGCATATGGCTATCCAGTCCTCTTCTCACCATTTATTAAATAGGGCATCCTTTCTCCAGTGTATGTTTTTGTCTGCTTTGTTAAAAATCAGTTGGTCATAGCTATATGGATTTATTTCTGGGTTCTCTAGTCTGTTCCATGGGTCTATGTGTCTATACTTGTGCCAGCACCATGATGTTTTGGTTATTATGGCCTTGTAGTAGTATTTTCAAGTCAGGTAATGTGATGCCTCTAGATTTGTTCTTTTTGCGTAGGATTGCTTTGGCCATTCACAGACTTTTTTGGTTCCATATGAAGTTTAGAATTATTAATTTTTTTATTTCAGCGTATTATGGAGTTACATACATTTTGGTTATATAAATTGCTTTTGTACAATTTGAGTCAAAGTTTACATGTGCCCATTGCCCAGATAGTGTATATTGTACCTGTTAGGTATGAATTTACCCATCCCCTCCTTGCCTTTCCCACCTGCTTGATTTCCAATGAATGTTATTCCCATATGCACACATAAGTGTTGATCAATTAGTTCCAATTTAATGGTGAGTACATATGGTGTTTGTTCTCCCATTCTTGTGATACTTCACTTAGAAAAATAGTGTCCAGTTCCATCCAGGTTAATACAAGAGATATTAGTTCACCATTTTTTATGGCCGAGTAGTACTCCACAGTATACATATATTACATTTTATTAATCCACTCATGTATTGATGGGTACTTGGGTTGTTTCCATATCTTTGCAATTGTGAATTATGCTACTGTTAACATTCCATTGCCAGTGTATTTTTTATAGAATGTCATTTTTTTTCTTTGGGTAAATACCCAGTAGTGGGATTCTGGATCAAATGGTAGTTCTACTTTTAGTTCTTTCAGATTTCTCCATACTAATTTCCATAGTGGTTGTACTAGTATGCAGTCTCACCAATAGTGTATGAGTGTTCCCCTCTCTCTGCAGTCACACTAGCATTTGTTGTTTTGGGACTTTTTGATAAAATCCATTCTCACTGGAGTTAAATGATATCTCACTGTGGTTTTGATTTTCAATAATTCTCATGATTATAGATGCTGAACATTTTTTCACGTTTATTGGCTATTAATCGATTTTCTCTTGTAAAGTTTCTGTTCATGATTTTTGCCCACTTTTGAAGGGGTTGTTTGATCTTGCTGATTTGCTTGAGTTCTTTATAGAGTTTAGTTGTCAGCCCTTTATCAGATATATAGCATGTGAATATTTTCTTGAATTGTGTAGGTTGTCTATTTGCTGTAATGATTGTTTCCTTGGCTGTGCAGAAGCTTTTAATTTTGGTCAGGTCCCATTTATTTATTTTTGTTCATGCTGTGATTGCTTTTGGCATCTTCTTTGGGGTCTTCTTCATAAATTCTTTGCCTATGCCAAGGTCTATAATAGTTTTTCCAGAATTATGGCTTGATGTCTTAGGTTAAAGTCTGTTTTCCATTGTGAGTTGATTTTTGTGAGTGGTGGGATGTGCGGATCCTGTTTCAGTCTTGTACATGTAGCTATAAATTTTCCCAGCACCACTTATTGACTAGGGATTAACTTTAACAACTAGGTTTGGCAGTACCCAGAGATGACATAAAGGATCTCCTCTATTTCAGACACATTCCTTCTTATCTACATTGCAGAACAGAAGTCCAATTTTCCCTTGGTAATCAAGATTGATCACTACAGCCAGTACAGCAACTTCTTTTTTTGTCTTTTGATTCAGAGGCATGTGGAGCCCAAAGTGGCTGGTAGTAGTCTTAACTTTCAATTCAATGGAATCATTTTTGTGTCTTCTGGTGAAAGCATTCTTTCTTTTAGAACTAAGACCTCTATGCCAGCAGAGGATAAGCTCCTAGTTACAGAAAGCAAAAGTTCTGCCAAATGATCATTAAAGGTAATAATAGTGTTACTACTCCCATTTCTGTCTCTTGATTGCTGGACAACAAATCCTGGCTATGGGGAAACAGCAGCACATAATGAATGCTTATTTAAAGTATTTATCTACTTGTAGATAACCTTGTTCCAGCCCTGGCAGGTATTGCCACCTAGCTGTTGTTTTAACTTAGTCTTCAAAAGGCTATTTCACTGTTTTATCAACCCTGCTGTTTCAGGATAATAGGAAACATGGTAATATCAGTGAATTCCATGAGCATAGGCCCATTGCCACATTCCTTTTTATATGAAGTGAGTTCCTTGACCAGAAACAATGCTGTGTGGAATACAATGGAGGTGAATAAAGAATTCCGTATGTCCAGGGATAATAGCAAAAACATTGCATATGGGGAAGGCAAATCTATATCCAGAATAAGTGCTTATTCTGATAAGAATAAAAATACTGTCCCCTCCATGATGAAAGTGGTCCAATGTGATCAACCTGCCACCAGTTATCTGGCTGATCACTTTGGAAAATGGTGTCACATTAGGGTCTAAGTGTTGGTCTCTGCTGCTGGCATGTTGGGCATATATCAGTGTCTATAGCCAGGTCAGAATTGGTGAGAACATGTTGTTGATCTCATGCATAACCTCTATCCCTGAAACCATGACAACTTTGTTCATAACTCATTGGTTAATGAAAGAGGTGGCTAGGGAAAGAGATTTAATGATATTTACAGAATATAATCATCCTGTTCATCTGATTATTAAAATACTCCTCTACTGATGTTTCTCTTTGGTGAGTGCCCACATGGAACAGAATAATCTTGTTTTTTTGCTTATTTTCATATATCTAGACACATATTTCTTCCCAAGACCTACCTGTTATCTATTTTTCAATGTTGTCCCTTCCAAATTTCTGACTATTCTGCTAAGCCATTGGCCACAGACCTTGAATTGGTATATAATTACACATCTGGTTATTTATCTTTCCAAGAAAAATGAACAACCAGATATATTTACCACTGTTATTTAAGGATGTCTAGAAAGGGATTATAGTTCTACATCTGTCCACTTTCTTATATTATCTGCATTTTTCATAGAACCATCTATAAACCAGGCCTGGGTTTATCTTCCACTTTCAACAGATAGAAAGAATCTCCCCTCAAGGCCACATGTACAGGCTAGGAGAGAGAAGGCAGTGTAGTGGGCAGAGGACCCATAGCCATGTGAACTACCTTTTTGTGCAACCTGTTTATATATGCCTTTACGACCTGATCAAAACTTATCTTGTATTTACCATTTTCATTCAATGCTATGGTGTACACCCCACTTTATGACTTAGTAGGTCAGACAGCATCAAGTTCATAATGGCCAGCTTAGATCACAGGATAACCTGATGACCCCATACTTAAGTGTTCAGTATCTCCTAAGTCATAATAGAAAGACAAATGCTGTTTCTCAAAAGAGAGTAGTTATCTGCTGAAAAAAGCAGAAATTTTCTTCAACATCCTCAGGTTATATATTGTGATTCACCTATGAGAGTTTGCCAAAAACTCCAAACAGCATCTCTATCTACGACTGAAATTTTTGAAGCATTGGATCTGCTGGGTCATATGATCCAATTGGCAGAGCAGATTTTACAGAAGTCTGGACTTACGGCCTTCTCTCATGCTGGGTCTTACTCAAAACTGGCACCTTTTTGGGTTACTAAGTAAGTAGGCCAGAGGAACACACTAAAATGAGGAATATGTTATTAGAATCTTGACAAAAGTTGATCGTTTTGTAAAATGTCAGACAACTCAGCTGAATTGTATTCTGTTGGATTGAAAGTAAAACTTGTAGGCAATGAACTTGGATATTTAGCTGGGGGGAGGGGGTTCTAATCAAAGTATTAAAGCTGTGGTTTGGTTTATCCTTGCTGCTTATAGTAAAATTCCTGAGCATAGAGATACATTTAAGAAAGAATTGTTAAGCAAAAAGAAACCAGAAGTTGAAGATTAGAAATTCTCATCCTAGTTATGTTCCAAAAAGTAAGTGTATGGTTTGGGGAGATTACCAAAGGTATGGCTGGACATCATTTTGCTGAAGAGATTTGTTGTGTGACTATGGTTCCAATCAACCATCTCAGCAGAAATTCTGCCAGTTTGGACTGAAGAGATCAGAGATGAAATGAAATGATGGAAGGCTATCATACTTCTTAGATTGTATAGGCAGGAAATAGCACCATAATATTATTTAGTCACAAACATGTTTTATGCTTTAAGAAAAAAAAAGAAAAAGGATCATCTCAAAGGTGGTTCAGAGACTGGAGTGGGGATGGTTTGCCAATGTATCTGAAGGCCCAGAGGATACAAGTCCAAGATACAGGGACATATCTCCATCTCCCTAAGTTCCTGCAGCCCAAGCTACTTCCCAGGGCTAAGTACCCCTAGTGAGCCCAGAAGATTTTCAGCCTAGAGAATGAGAGTATCAGGCCAAAGAGAATTATCCAAAAGCCTTAACATCGAATAGAATTTTCCCTGTAGATTTTAGATTTGCTTGGGGACCACGACAACTTTCTCCCTTCCAATTTATCCCTTTTGGAATTGAAATAGCTATCCAATGACTGTTACTCTATTGTATTTTCAAAGCAAATAAGTCTAATTTCATAGATTCTGAGATGGAAAGGAATTGAGCTTCAGGATGAATCATACTTGAGTCTCACCTACTCCTCACTTAAATGAAATTTACATGAGATTTTAGATTTAGAGTGGACCTAGAATGAGGTAAGATTTTTAAGGATATTGGCATAAGCTGAATATATTTTGCATGTGAGAAGGACATAAATATTTGAAGGCAAGATGGAATAGTGTTGTGGGTTGAGGAATGTCACCTACTCTGTCTTAATTCATTTTTGTGCTGCTATAACAAAATACCTGAGCCTGGATAATTAATAATGAACAAAAATTTATTTTGACAGTTGTGGAGACTTGGACGTCCAAGATCAATATGCTAGCATGTGGGCCTTCTTGCTACATCATCCCATGGTGGAAGTTGGAAGGGTAAAGACAGGGAAAGAGAGAGAATAAAAGGGGCCAAATTTCTCTTTTCATAATGAACCCACTACTGCAATAACGACATTAATTCATTTACTATATATTCATGGCCTAATAACCTCTGATTAGACCTCACTTACCAACACTGTTGTATTGGGGATTCAGTTTCCAACATATGCTTTTTGGGGAACACAGTCAAACCGTAACAACTCCAAAATTCACATGTTGAAGTCCTAAATTCCAGTGCCACAAAATGTGAACTTATTTGGAAATAGGGTCATTGGGAATATAATTAGTGAAGTTAAAAGGATGTCATTAGGATGCGCCCTAGTCCAGCATGACCGGTGTTATATAAAGGAGAAATTGGGGCAGGGATACAGACATCCTTCTAGTCAGAGTTCAAACGTCAATGCATATTTATAGAAAATTTCTCCTCCATTCTCATTTACCATATCATTACACCTGCAGATTATATTTAAAATTAAGTAAATGCATTATAACAATTTTAGAAACTCATATTTTGTGGGAGCAGAATATATATATTATCCTCAAAATTCAGGCAAACATATATGAACATGTTCTTTTCATTACAGACTCATGACAAAATACTAAAATTAAATAAAATATTATTTTCTGGATGCATATTGTCATATTGTTTTCTCAAGCTTTTCACTGCTTAATCCTAATGCTAACAATATGACAGTGTCACTGTTTGATGTTTCCTTACCAGCCTTGGAAATGTCACTTTAAAAAAGTGTTTGCTTAAATGTTAAAAAATGTTGTTATTATTGTTCTAATTAGCATATAGTTAATTACTAAAAACCCAGGGACATTACTATTCAGAAAATATATAGGTCAATAGTACTTGATATTTCATGGCCAAGCTTTCAACTGTACAATGATCACTATTACAAGAGACTTAATTTTCTCTAACATTATTCCACTGAAAAATATGTGTATCATCCTGGCAATAATAAAGCTGAATATATTTATTACACTTTAGGTCACATGAATATGTGCTGACTGTGTGTGAAGAAGATAAAGAAAAATCTCACTGAGAGAAAGGATATGTATTAAAGAATTAATTGCCTAGCAGCTAATATAAAATTAGGAGATCTGAGGCAATGTCTATCAGGTTGAAAAAATTATGCTTGCAAAACCAAAACTTAGATTGTGGACCACAAGGGGAAAATTTAGAGCAGCAGTTATTTTAAATGAGATCATGATGTTTTGGATTTTTCTGGATTCTTAGAGATATATGAGAGTATTTTATAATATTACATTAAAATTTTTAAACATGGCCATTTTGAACACATTCCAAACATAAAATTAATTTCAATCTTCTTTTCCCTCTGGTTCATTGCCTCTAATGGTTATCTTTTTATTCATTTTACCTTGACATAATCTATTCCTCTCAATGTTCCATTCTGGTTTTTGATATTTAAGAAATTCCCTTAAAGTTTTTCTTTTCCAAAAAATGTTTGAGGGAGAACACAACTTCTGTAAAAAGCATGTAAAACATAGTTTAAATATATATATATTAATATATACACACACACGTGCACATATAATCACATATGAAAGGAGTATATTAATTTCACCGTTCTACCTCAAATTAAGAAATTTGTCTCACTTGAGTCAAAAGAGTCAGAGCAGCTAAGTGAGCACCTCATCTGAGACATAGTGTCCTCCTCTGCATTGACATTTGGGGGATGAAGCAGTGATACACTCATCTCTAATAGTTACAGTCCTCCTCTCAGCTCTCCTGAGCAATAGCAATAATATTTTCCTGGATCTTCTCAGCACTAGTCTCTTATTTGCCGGTTTTGTTATTCTAATTACATATAGATACTGCTTCATTTAGCATTAATTCTATTTTTAACCAAGTGTCTAACACTTGAACAATGAAAGACACTTGACCATTGTTTTAGTCAGGATTCTCCAGAGAGAACCGATAGAATACATAGAGAGATAGGAAAAGGAATTTATCAGGAGAATTGGCTCACTTGATTATGGAGGCTAAGACCCACAATAGGCCATTTGCAAGACGGAGAACCAGGAAATCTAGTAGTGTGACTCAGTCGAAGACTGAAGGTCTCAGAACCAAGAAGGCTGATGTAATTCTCAGTCTGAGACTGAAGCCCCAAGAGCTCAGGGGCTGGGGGCCACTGATGTGAGTCCCAAAGTCCAGAGGCCAGAGAACAAGGGCCTTTGCATCCAAGGGCAGGAATCAATGTCCTGGTTCTGGAAAAGAGAGAAAATTAGCCCTTTCTACAAATTTTTATTATCTCATCCAGTTTCCAGCAGATTGGATAGTGCCTGCCTACATTGAAGGTGAGTTTTCCCCACTCAGTCCACTGAATCATATGCCAGTCTCCTCCGGAAATACCACACAGGCAACACAATCATTCTTATCAAAAGCAAAACCACTTGGCTTTCCCTTTCAGCAGAAGAAGGGCAGGCTCAGTGCCTACTGAAGCATTGAGAATAATTATTGTTTTACCAGCTATCTAACTATCCCTTAATTGAGTCAAGTTACCAACAAAATCAACCATCACAACTGTGAAGAGTAAAACACCTAATTTTTTTCTCAAATATATCATATCTAAGAAGCTCACAAAAGTGGACAAAAACCTAAACACATGTCCCCAAAGGCACTCTATAATGCAATTAATACAATATATTTATAATTAAGCAAATATATCTTGAAACTCATTTGTTATTAAAAGTTACTGATAAAAATAATCTATGCATGAATCAAGCTGTTTGAGGCATTTATTGCATATTTGAGAAGAAATGCTCATATGCCAAACTTAGTACTTACCAGGTGGAGTTTGGGCCCTATGAAATTTATCGCTGCAAGTAAACAAATTTGTTTCCATTTGCTTCCCTCTCACAATATTGTAAACTATATGAGCATGATTACATAGTATTTTTTATCTTTATTATCCCATGGCCAAATATAGCATCTGTTACATGGTAAAAAGTCAGTTTTTGATATTGTTAACTAAATAAGACCATTTATACATTGCACTATATATAGATACAAATATTGATTTCTGATAATTTATATTAGTAAAATATATGTAAATCACTATATAACAAAAATTTGGGGAAAATTCTAAATTATACATTTCAATAATTTAGGATGAACTATTAATATTATGTACTATAAGATATTATGTTAATTCATAAAACAGAATATTAAAGTGGGAGACACATTAAATATTTTTGACAACTAAATGCCTCTTATATGGTTCTGACATTTTATGTTGTTCTAACATAGAACCTTGTATATGATTTTAACATTTGCTTTACTAATATTTTACTATGGAAATATATATTGTTTTCTAATCACTGTATCCACAAGTCTCAGCAGTGTCAGACATACGTCATGTGCTCAATGAATTTTATTCCATTTATTATCAAACACACTTGGAAGAATGAGCTCCACATGTACTCGCCATCAAATTGGTACTGACTGATTAACACTATGGTGCTCACATACATGGTGGTGGTGTTCTTCAGGGATTAGGGGGTTGGAGGGGTAAACTCACAACGGAGGGACGCAGTGAGCATTGTAGAGGGAAAGGGCATACCTCTAACCCTTGCTAAGGAGAGGCAAAGATATAAAAAGTAACCAAAATGTTTGTACTCTCTTAATTTCCTGAAATAATAAAAAAATGAGTATACGCATATTTATAAACAAAAATAAATTTAACTCTCAGGAAATAATATAGTGAAAGAATCAAAACTTCAATATTTCAATAAAACTTGTAAGCTATCATGGTAGAAGAAAAGTTTTTAAATGGATAATCGGAAACGGGTGACATTTGCTATGATTGGTAAAATATGATATACATTTCTGAAGGAAGAGGTAATTAATATTTTTATAGAATGAAGTGAAAGAGAAGGCAAAACAGAGACATTGAGATGGAAAAATTGACTTTCATGATGTAAGCATAAACCACAATTTTATGAAAAAAACAGGAAAAAAAAGCAATGACTAAATTTATATTAAGTAGATAAAAACATTCTACAGAAAAATTTAGTAACTCAGCACCAGAAATATTAATGTGTAGGATTATAAGGACCAAATCTAAGTAATTCCATCAATATAAGGATAATTCAACATCAAGAAATCTTTGAACATAATTTTTTTATACCCATGGACAAAATTAGAGCAATGAATGTTGAAAATGTATTTGGCAAAAAATAACAGTTGCTTCTAATTGAAGAAACATAAGCCATATAATAATAGAATATACATTCAAAATCCAACCACAAATAATCAAATTCAATTCTGATATACAGAAATTATTTCAATTCAATAGTGGCATGTACACTGAAACACTATATCTCAACATTTTTGAAGTTGCTGATCAATATAATGACACAACTTTTAAATATATATACATTTTAAAAAAGAAAAGTAAACATAAGATAGAGACAAAGGCCAAGAAAAGCAACTATATCAAATGTGCACAAAAAATGGAATAAATTTACAAAGTGGCTAAATTTAGAGAATTTAAAAATAGGTACAGAAATACAGGTGTATTGATATGTACCTTTTATTATTGGACCATTAACCAGTTAAAATGGAAATAAATATTATGTCATCCATAATATTGACAAAAATCACAAAATCTTAATTATTTTTAAATCTGATTTGCATTTGTAGTGCTCCAGGTGTTTGTCAGGAACAAATGCAAATTCTTCCTTTAGGAAGACAACTTCACACCTTCAAACTAGGATTTGGGGAATTCCTACAAGCTGTAAGACATGACAATGAGCAGAATAGAAAATAAGTTAACTAAGCACAAGGGAAACAAGGACACCACAAGTGAGAAAACAAAAATACAAACAACGATAAAGCAGATGTCAAACTCGTCCTCAAATATTTCAAATATTAAAACTATCTGATACTGACTATTAGAAACTATGGTCACTAAATTTAAAGAAATTTTCTTAAAAAATAAAAATACCTATGGGTATCAGAATTTTCATACCAATGATGTAGCATATATGAAATAAAATAGAATCAAATAGAACTTACAGAATTGTAAAATAAAGAAGTGGTAAAAATTTTATCAATGATTTGGACATAGTTGGAGAGGAAATTAATCAACTAACAGAGATTAGAAGAAATTATACTGAATTCAACAAAGAAATGAAAAAAGATAAAATACATAAAAGAGAAGTTAAGAGATGAGGAAGAAAGAGATATGTGTTTTAGCCAATATATTTTGTAGAATCAGGAGATTACAAGAGAGAGAAAAAGGAAAAGACAGAGACTATAGCAAGGAAATAACAGAAGTTATAATGGCTAAGATTTCCCTCACCCCAGAAAACAGCTAATGTATGAATAAATATGAACAAATAATGGCATTTAAAAATTATAGTGATTTTTACGTACTTAAAATTATAAGTATATAGGGGTTCATGTGTCTGTGTGTGTGCCAAGAAATGAATAAATTGAATCAAATTGCTCTAAGATTTTTATAAAAGAAGAATGAAAATATCAATTTTAAACCTTGATTAAATGTATGGTATTTTAACTAAAGTAATTATTAAAAATGAAAGTGAGATAACTTCAAACTAATAACACATTTCTCTGTCAGATATCTATTTTTGTTTAGCATCACCCTGGAATTTGGTGACTTCAAAAAACAGTAATTATGTAGTATCTTTTATAATATCTGTAGGTCAAGATTGGAGTGGCTCACCTGGGCCACTCCAGCTCGGCGTTGATCATGAGGTTGCAGTATAATTTGGATTATAGTTTGGAATTTCTACTTTCACATGTTTGGTAATTAAGATGGTAAGGCATGAACAGCTCAGGGCTGAAACATCTGAGGCTCTTCAGAAGTCTCTGTCTCTAGGTAGATTCTTCGTGTGGTCTAGTCAGCATTGGAGGTTTAGAGTAGAGGCTCAGGGCTTCCACAGCATGTATCCTGAAAGCAAGACAGGTGGAATTTATATCACCTTCTATTGCTTTCAACGCATTCTGTTTTTCTAAATAGTTACACATTGCACCAGTGTTTAAGGGGAAATAACCTAGACCTCGTCTCTCAATGGAGAAATGTCTCAATTTTGGATACCTTCTTTGGGTATTTCTTTATTGTTAATATGCTGGGACCCTCAAAAATGGAAATGGCATGGACTCCTTGCAACTTCCGAAAGACCCTGATTTGTGTGTGTGTGTGTGTGTGTGTGTGTGTTTGTGCGTGTGTGTTTGCCTCTAACAAGAAAAATTTTTCTCAAATATGCACATATACATATAAGAATATTTATCAGAACAAAGTTTACAATAGCCTTGAAGTGGAAATAGTCCAACTATATGAGAATAAAAATAAATTGTCACATATTCTCACAATAGAATGCAACACAACACTGAAAAAGATTGAGCCACATGTACAACTACACAGAAAAATCTCACTACATAGTATTGTGCAAAAGAAGTAAATGAGCAAAGAAAAGATAAGAATTACAGAATAATTTCAGAATAATAATTACAGAATAATTTCATTTCTATAAGAGAAAAGAGGTGAAAATAACTGTATTGTTTAGTAATTTTTATATTTAGTTGGAAATGTAAAGAAAAGCAAAGGCATTCTTATCATAACTGCAGTCAGTTATCAATGAGAGGCAGGAGAGAACTAAGTTATCCAGGAGGAACATATTAGAAGGTAATGTGTGAAGAGACTCCCCTTTGTGCTGAGAAGTAATTGCACTGAGAAGCATGTTGAATGCTTCTTGTAGGCTTCTTGGTCACAGAGAATGTATATCAAATGCTTATATGTTAGTTTGGTTTTTCTATAATGTTTTTTATTAACTCTGAATTGCCTAAATTTGAGAAAGTGATATGTAGTGTTAGCATTTAAGAATTTTAGCTTCGCTAAATAACATGGCTGGATACTGTGCCTCAGTTATTTTGCTTGGTCTCTATAAGGAATAAAAAGTAGAGTCCTGCTGGATAGTGTAATAGATGATATTGTTTTATGTATTTATAAATGTACTGTTTGGATGCAATTGACATCTTAAAAAATATTGTCACTACTTTGTTAGTACATATGTATTTAGGTATGTTGCCATTTCAGCAATTTTAAAGTGTTCCATAATTAACCACTTTGGTACCATGCTCACTGGCCACGAAACCTTGCCCACAGCCGACACTCATAGTCTGCACGATAGTTTGTACTGTGCATTGACAACGAATCCGTTTTGCTCTTGTGCTATGAGGAAAGCTTCAAAGCACTGAAAGCTTGTTTTACTTTACAGGCAGCTTTACCTGTAATGTAAATCAGAATAGGTAACATATACATGTATGTTTTCATTACGTTATTTTTAAATGTTCACAATTTTATTTTGATAAATGAAAAATTAGAAAAGTCATATCACGGCTGTTGGCTAAAGTTACTGTGCGCGTTCATATGTGGCTATCGACTACAGTCAATGCTGGGCTGTGCGTGTTCATCTGTGGCTATTGACTATAGTCGACGCTGGTACCAAAGTGGTTAAAGAAATCTCAGTCTCTTTCTCTCTTTCTCTCTTTCTCCTTCCTCACAAATATCTTTTTAATTTTCCATGTATTCAAATCTTTCCTTAGGCTGTACTAAATCCCAGGCAAAACACTCTTTTGCATTTGCTTTTCCTTCATTCCAATCCCATGCGCTCAATTCATAAAATATTTTTCAAAAATAAACTTGGGTTTTCCTTTCCTGTGCATACATGTAACACATTTTCTCTTATATTTGTATTTATTTGATAATTTTGATAGAGTATTTGAAAGCAGGATTTAAATTTTAAGCGTAAATGGACTCTATTGAAAACAAAGACAGTTTGAAAACTGGCTATGAACAAAATAATTTTGTAACATCTTTCGTATTAAAAGGCTTAAAGCACTTTATATCCTTTCACATTGTCTAATCTAGACAAACATTCCTATTAAAAATAAATAGTTTGAACCTGCAAGCAGAAGTGGTTCAATCCAATATTGGATTTTTAAATAAACTGTATTGTTTGATGACTCATAGAAAATGAGATTAGCACTTAGCACTATTGACACATTTTAAAATTATTATATTGTCATGTAATAAATTCTTTTTGAGGAATTTGTTAATAAAGTTAAAATCTTACTATCATGATACACTGATGGAAAGAAAGAAAAATGTTAGAGGTAGCTTTTATTGGAAAGTCTCAGCATTATTTGGGAATCAATAAATATTATTTCCAACAGTTTTCTCACTTTTCCTTCATGTCCTTGACCCTTGCATTTCTCTCCTCCAGGCTAAGACAAACTTTTTCATATTTTGGAGTGCTTTTCTTCAATATTTTTGGCTAGATATGGGTCTCTTGAATCATTATTTTTATGTTTTCTATCAATTTCTCCTCTTCTAGAATTTATTCCATGCTGGGATCCTGAGTGAATAGCTAAGGTTCATAAATTGGCCTAGGTGTGTGCCATTTCAAAGCAATTATAAGAGGACAGAGATAGAAGGAATAGAGGAAGCATCTGTCTTCATGTTGCTTTACATATTTTCAAAAGGAAAATATCTCAAAATTAGATAGGAAGGAAGATACGAAAGGAAATGTACAAGTTAAACTAACAAGAGACCGATTAGATTATGTAATATGCCTGGGAACTTCCACAGAGACTTTGAAATTTGAGATTAACTCATCCATGGAGCCAATGACTCTTTAGAAATTAGCCAATTATATTATTCACTGAATGTGTTGATGACCTAGGAATTTTTTATGCTCTTACGCTAATGAAATCACAGTACTATTTTATAATCTGAAAGGAAGCTAGCTTTATTTAAAAAGAGTTACTGAGAATATGAGTACAGAGGTAGAAAATAAACCAGGTAAAATAGTAAACCAATATAAGATTTTATTTTATTTTATAACACTAACTGTTGTAGATTATTTAGAGTTAAATATAGAGAAGTTTTAAACATTAGACTAATGCCACTCATAGATTGTGGAAACATTAGCCCAGTCTCTTCAATAATTAGGAAGCTAAATTAACCTAAACCAAGGGCATTTACTTAAAAGGAAGAGAGAGAGAGAGAGAAAGAGAGAGAGAGAGAGAGAGAGAGAAGTATCTTGGTTAACAGTAGAGTAAATAGAATTTTTAAGCAATGTTTGGTTGTTTAAGTAGAATTAACCAAGGAAATTGGTAAAATAGACTGGAGAATACAAGCTTGCTTTAGGTGACTGATAAATAGTTGTTAAATGTTGAAAAATAGCACCCACCTTTTGCCAACTGTAACTATTTTTATGAAACAGATTTAACTAATGTTTTTCTCTTGAATTAAAATTACTTTAACCTAATTCTTATTGGCCGTTATGCTCATAGAAAATGAATATGTCAAGCGTATTTTCTTTGGTTTCCATTTTTCTTTTCGTGCTTTATGGTTTTTTTCCTCTTTTGAAGTTATTAGTTCCTTTTAGGTAAAGATATTTATTATCTTATACATTTTAATGATTTTCCAAATTTGATTTCTGATTTGATTTCTATCTGATTTCTCTATAGCTAATAGATATTCAATAAATATATCTTCGGCTAATAGAAGAATGAATGAACAAATGAATTCATGTTTGGGCAACCAAAATACTTTTAACATTTTACTTCAGGAAATCGAAGGTAGAATGTTATAACACATATGACTCAATTCAATTCAATTCAACTCAATTCAATTCCACATTTATTACAAAGGTCCCATTATATTCTTGGCTAGATATAACTGCTATAGGCACTCATCATGAATTAATTTAATTAGCATTTAAGGAGCTTTTAACAACATGAGATAGGTAAGGATACAGCAAAAATATTATCATGCATTATACATAGTAATGATAAGAATTACTTGAGGAAGATTTGGAATATTTATACATCTTCAAAATAAATAAATTGAAGTATACTGAATACATTATTGATAATATTAAAAAATATTGTGGAAGCATAAGTTATTCATTACATATCTAATATTTTTAAAATTGGTATTTAATAAATCACCTAAAGCATCATTTTCTATACAAGAATTTAGGATATAAAGGCACTGCATATCTATAAACATACTCTGTCCATAATCTTCCTGAAAAATAGACATTGGTCTACTTTCTCCAGACATACTTTATCTGCCTGCATTTAAAGTGAAAATTTAACAAATTATAGTCAATGAGGGATTTGACAAAGCGCAATAACTGGAAATTGCCAATAATCTGTTTCTAATTTGTATTAGAAAAGAAAAATGGGCTGAATCATTGAACATATTTAAAAATGAATTGCAGTCAATGTGGATTGTGGCTAACAAGCTTTCAAGCACAGATCATACAAAGGTTAATAATACAAGCTTTAAAAACAGAAAAAAAAGTATGGATTTCATAGGAAGATTTTCAAATACTAATACTAGGGAAACATGTTGTTTCAGTCAATTTATCATATTTTTGGATCTGGAATAAATTTTAATTCTGTGAAGATTTTTTTTTTGAGCAAGAAAAGAATAATGTCACCAACTCCAGGTTTCATATTACCCTATCTCAAACACTACTAAAACAGTCTCACAATTGTTATAAACAGAAAAACCTTTTTTTTCTCATATTTTTTATAGAAAACTACCACATAAGTAAGAAAAATTAAGACTATAGCAACATATAGTGGAAATATTTAGGAGTTGTTTCCTCGAACTGTTCGTTACTTAAAAGTACTTTATTTCTTCAAATTATAGGTTCAAGAAACAAGTGTTTTTTCAACATAATATATCATTTATAACAAACAATAATTTGTATGACATTTTTTCTCACTAAATAAATGATCTGAAAATTCTTCTTTATGGTCAGATAAAGCCATTACCAAGTCCCAAAACAGAAACCAAAACCAAACAAGTTTACATGCCCCCCTGAATTACAATGATATTTTCTCAGGATGGAATTTTATTCTCTAAATAATATTCAATGTTTTACATTAAAGCAGAAATATCAGAAGTAAAAAAAAAAGATATAGGAGATTTCTCATGTATGTTTAAATTCTATATCCTCCCTGTATCAAATTCTTAAATATCATATATTTATATTTGGAATTATAATTGAGGATTTAATGTAAAAAATATATTTACTACTAATGAGATTATTAAATATACTCAAAAAAATCCTTTTATATACCAAAAAATATTATTTGCTGGAGAAAAGCTTCCTTAGAAAGAGAAAAAATGTTGCTATATCAACCTATACGTTAGGAACCCTCTGTGGGTTTCTAATTCCTGAGCTCTGAATTTGAAGTAGAGTTAAGGTGTTCAGCAAAATTTTTCACATCCTCCAATTATATCTAAATGGTTTTAGTCAGGTTTGGAATCATATTATTACTTATATGCATTGGTTCTCACCACTAATGACACAGTAATTAGAAAGGCAGGCTGCCTTAAATGGTAAACTACAAGTAACCAAAAAAAAAAAAAAAATGTTGATTTGAATGTGGCCTCTGCATGTATTACCAACTTTGTCCACCATTTCATGTTATGCTCAGCTACACAAACAATTGTCATTATCTATCCTGTTCCACTCCTTCCGCTCAATTTCAAATATACAATCACACACAAACACATTTAATCTATATACTTCCTTCTCAATCTTCAGATAGCAAAGAATGAAAACTTTTCCATTACAAACACTCTAATTGGGAAATTTGCTTCTATTTTTTAATATTTTCTTCTTGAGTCAATAAAATATCACAAGTTTAGATAAATACATTATCATGCAAATATTTATCTCTCACTTTATGGGTAGATATATAGTGATATATGTGATTATATGTTTAACTAATTAGGTTATGTGTAGATTCATATATTCAACTGTGATGGTAATATGGTAATGTTTTATATAGTATTTATTAGGCTAGGATATTTACATATTCTAACAACCCATTCTAACCATTAATTTTCATAACCAATCCTAATCTTATTCTTAGTACTTGGTACAATGCCTTGATCAGAGGAAGTGCTCAATAAATAATTGTTGTATTAATTAATGTGCTTAAAGTGTAAGCTTTAAAACCAGCTCCCCAACTCACTATCTGAACTTGGAACAAGCTACTTAAAATTTTCTCATTGTACTAATCCATGAAATGGAGAACAATAATAGTAACCTCATATAGGATTCTTAAGAATATTTAAATAAGACTGCAGAATTGTGCAACCATAAAGTTACCATTCATATGTATCTATCTGAATGGTGTCCCCTGTAGTTTTGTTTTTAAGAAATGTGCATAGATTTGCTTTTTTAAATTGATGCATAATAGTTGTTCATATTTATGTTGTACATGTGATACTTTAATACATGCATACAATGTGTAATGATCAAATCAGGGTAATTAGGACAAGGATCACCTCAAACATTTGTCCTTTCTTTGTGTTAGGAACATTCCAAATCTTCCTTTCTAGCTATTTTGAAATATAATATAAATTCTTATTTACTGTAGCCCTACAGTGCTTTCGAACCCCAGAACTTACTGCTTCTATTGAACTCTATATTTGTACCCATTAACCAGCCTTTCTTCATTTCCATCCACTGGTAACCACCCTCTACTCACTACCTCCATGAGATCAATTTTTTTAGCTCTTATCTTCAAGTAAGAACATGCAACATTTGTCTTTCTGTGCCTGACTTATTTCACTTAACATAGTATCCTCTAATTCCACCCATATTGCTGCAAGCAGTTTGGAAGTTCCTAAAATATCTAAAAAATAGGCAACATAGTGAGACCCTGTCTCTACCAAAAAAATAAATAAATAAATAAAAGAAAGAAAGAAAAAGAAAAAATTAGCCTAGCGTGGTGGCACGTGCCTGTAGTTCCAGCTACGTGAAAGGCTGATCCCTTGAACCCATGAGTTTGAGGCTGAAGTGAGCTATAATCACACCACTGAATTCCAGTCTAAGCGACTGAGGAGAGACCCTGTCTCAAACAAAAACAAAAACAAACTAAAAATAGACCTATCATATGATCCAGCAATCCCACTGTTGGGTATATTTTGAGTAGTGTTAAATATGGTGATCCTGAAATTAAATGAGTTATATATAAAATATTTAACAGACCACCTGGAGCATAATAAACTTTCAATTATTCAGTTAATATGGTACCCCATTTTAACGACATATTTTCATATTTTACTTGATGCATACAATTATCAAATTATTGATTCTATTGTTTAGTTCACTGGTGTAATTTCAGAGTAATTGTTGTCTGATTCACTAAAAACTGTTAAAAGTATCTCAAGAATGGAAAAACAATCACCACATGTACTCACCAGCAAATTGGTATTAATGGATCAACACCTAAGTGGACATATAGGAATAACGTTTGTCAGGTGTTGGGCGGGTGGGAGGGGGGAGGAGGGGATGGGTGTATACAAACATGATGAGTGAGATGTGCAATGTTTGGGGGATGGTCATGCTTGAGGCTCTGCCTCCAGCGGGGAGGGGGGCATGGGCAATATACATAACCATAATATTTGTACCCCCATAATATGCTGAAATAAAAAAAAAGATTATCAGAGTTGGAACAAATCTTATGGGTATTCTATCCTACCTCCATACATAACAAGGATCTGCTTGAACACAACACCTAAGTGCACATATAGGAATAACATTTATCGGGCCTCAGGCAGATGGGAGCAGGGAAGAGGGGATGGGTATATACACACAAAATGAGTGTGATGTGCACCATCTAGGGGATGAACACGTTTGAAAGTCTGACTGGGGGGCGGGGGTCGAAGCAATATACGTAACCTAAACAATTTGTAACCCCCATGATATGCCGAAATTAAAAAAAAATAACAAAGATCTGCTTGAACAATGTTGTGCTTAGAGTTTGGGTCTTAATTTTTAATAATTGAGGGAGTTTATTGGACAAAATATTGACTTGATATTTAAAGATAGCAAAGAAGAAATAGGAAGCCCAAAAGGATAAATGTCTCATTTGTAAGTTCATTTGAATTAAGCTTTATTAAGTTATGCAACTTCTACTTATACACACCTGTGCTTAGTATTAATACATACAGTGATGTTGTTATCGCTGGTGGCAAAATATGCCATTGCCAATGTTAAAGCTGATTATAAGTTTACTACAAGTACAGTAGATAGACATTCCAGTTTTTCCTGAACAGCTTGGATTTATGCCCATTTTCAAGTAAAAATTACCAATAGTATACCCTTTCATTCTCACAAATATCCCAGTTGGATGATAAATTACATAGTTGTCTTAATTACAAAGGAATTTTCACATGTTGTATAGCCACTTAAGAAGAGTTTTGGTTACAAATCAGATAAACTCAATTTGAATTAGCTTAGGAAAAAAGATTTCTTGGCTCTTAAATCTGAACTACAGGAAACTGAGGAGTGCAGCTGGTTTCAACCACTTATCCATATTATACTATTTTTTAATTTATGTGTTCCAAGTAAAAACTGAAATTCTGTCATTAATTGTTAGAGTTTTTTTTTAACTTTTGTGAGATCTCTTACAAATCATAATCATGGCATAATTTTAGCTAATATATAAATGTACTCATGTATTTTAAAAAATAATTTTGTATTTTAATTCATTAAGTGATATGGCATGTAGATCTTGTCTACAAAGCAAAAACTATACAAAAAACATAATAATCATTGATATGAAATTTTACTTGATTATTGGATCATGATGACAATGTCTCCCTCTTCCTCTCTTTCTCTATGTGACATTCTCTCTCTTCTTCTGGTGTGTGTAATTCTGTGTGTATATATTAATATGTGTATATTTTTATGCACACATATAGAGAGAATGATTGATTAAGTACACACAAAACAATTACAAGATTTAACCAGATGGTGATAGAATAGTAGCCTCAACAAATATAAAGGACTAAAATGCATGGTGAAATAAAACCAAATATTACATAAATATAATAATATATAATATAATATGTATAACCCCAACATATTTTGGAATTAAGTATCAATTTTCTAAATAACCTGACCATGGGTCAAAAAAATCCCAATGAACATTAGAGAATATTTTGTACTAAATTATAATGTAAAATGACCTGTTATACACCTGTGAAGTTCTGCTTCTACCTTAGATACAGAAAACCACACAATTGCATCTATTAATATGCCAACAATAATAAAAATCCAATAATCAACAAACTCTTAACTTTCCCTGAAACCATCAGAGAGCTAAGGCCACCATTCAACATAGAGTACTGAATTCCAAAGAACGTTCAACTCTAAGAGAGATGGAACATACAAACTATTTCAAATACGGCAGAACATGGGAGGAAGAAGAAGCTAACATAAAAGATGAGATATATATTTGTATACACACGTATATACCTTGACTCCATGACTACTGTGAGTTTGTATGTGTAAACAGTAGTGGATATAGTAGCAACCCTAAGATACTGAACTAAGGGAGAAAGAAAGACACAGTATCATGAGGGATAATCTTTGCTACCTTTTGATATGGACTACTAAACCTGTACTGAATTTTGTAGTAAAATAAAATATGGCATTACACTTAGTATTTTTCTATAAGTCAGTTTAGTCTTTTTTATTTAAGTCAAGATGGAGATTATTGTTATTGTTTTAAAAAAATAATTAGGGAAGTTTTAGCTTGAACAGTGAGGTATATGAAACAAAATAAAACAGTGACTATAGGACAGAAAGTGGCAAAATGGCGTCTCAGAGGAAATCTGATTACTTACCTAAAAAACCAGATATACTCAATGGAAATATAAAACATTCAAGAAATTGACTAGACATTAACTGACTTAACAAACATTTTTCAGGTTTCCTATATACATTGTGCTTAGTATTAATACATACAGTGATATTGTTAGAGCAGGTGGCAAAATATGTCATTGCCAATATTCAAGCTGATTTTGAGTTGACTACAAGTACAGTGGATAGACATTCCAGTTTTTCCTAAACAGCTTGGATTTATGCCCATTTTCAAGTAAAAATTACCGATAGTATATTCTTTCATTCTCACAAATATCCTAGCTAGGATGATAAATTGTATGGTTGTCTTAATTACAAAGAGTTTTTCACATGCTATACAGCCACTATATACACTGCTAGTATTAAAAAAAAAGGCCCATTCTCTATATTAATTAGTTTAAATACAATGATATACAGATCTTACTTATGAGAATCAAAAAATATGGAATAAAATTAATAGCCTTTGTAGAATGCCTATCAACATTTCCTGGAAAACAAAGTAATATGAATGTTTGTATACTAAACTTTGTGTGGATATCAGTTCTTTATGAATTATAATTCATAGATGTAAAGATATTTCAATAAAATTATTTGTTATACATTTTATTCTATAAGGTTTATTTAAAAGTATAATACTAGATGATACAATAAAATGGAAACATTTTAACAATCAATATGGTAATATGGCCATGACAACTAAGATTAATCAAAAGTTCAAGAAAAATGAGACAGAAATAAATACCTTGAACTCATATAGTTAAATACAGGTAAATGTGCCAGCAATTTTCTCTTCTTCAGTAATGAGAAATTTGGATAATCCATTGTGGCACTCGCTGCCACTATGTCCTAACATGGACTCCAATTGTTCCCATCATACTGCTTATTCACAGCCTTGCCCTTTGATCAAAATTGACATTCAAGATAAAAGTTATTAGCATTTCCTGTGCTAATTTAATAAATATAGAGAATTAATAAGACAAATACTCTGAATGAAGACTAAATAAAGACTCCTGGGAAATTAATTAACTATTTAGGGAAAAATATAATTCTGTCACTTCACATTTTACATAGGAAAAAAATTTTAATAAAGTTATAATAGCTAACTCTTACAGGTTTTACCATATAAAATAGAAAATTTGTTGGTTAATATTTAACTTGAGTTTGTATAGGAATTCCAAAAGGTAACCTTAAAGGATGAATAAACAACTGTGTTTTGTTTTGTTTTTTTAAGGGACAGGGTCTCATTCTGTCACCCAGGCTGGAGTGCAGTGGAACAGTCATAGCCTCGAACTCCTAGGCTCAAGCGATCCTCATATCTCAGCCTCCTGAGGAGCTGAGACTACAGGCACATGGTGTCACACCTAGCTAATTTTTCTTATTTATTTATTTGTTTTTCTGTAGAGATACAGTCTAGCTATGTTGCTCAGGCTGGTCTTGAATTCCTGGCCTCAAGTTAACCTCCTGCCTGGACCTCCCATGCTGCTGGCATTACAAGCATGAACCACCACACCTGATCATCAACAATTTTTAAAAAGTGTCTTTTCTAACTATTTGTAGTAAATATCTGTATTCAAAAATGTTAAGATGATAATGAAAATATTGATTGGTATCATATCTGTAAAGTAATAATTGTGAGAAATATCTACTGAACTCAAATACAAAGAGCTTTATATGAATATTGATTCATAATTCAATGGAACACACACTTCTTTTTTAAAGTAAGGGCAAATTACATGAGTAAATTAGTAACAAAAGCCAAGATTCAAATTATCAGGACATTAAAATAATGCTACTTTACTAGAAATCCTAGAAATGAAATTTTAAAATGTATTATTCTTATTTACAATAATCAAACAAAGTATGACATGATTTTTTTGAATAACAATCTATTATCATGTTTAATGGACTATAAAATTATCTATAAGTTTTACCATACATATATATAATTTTTTTGATATGGTGAGACCACTTAAAATCTACTTTATCAGCAACTTTCAATCCATTGCTATTCACTATACTTACTATATTGTAAAATAGATCTTTTGCACTTATTTCTCCAATCTAACTGAAAATTTGTATCCTCGACCAACATTTTTCCACCCTACACCTCAGTCCCTAGTAACCTCTATTCTACTCTCTACTTCGATATATTCAACTTTTTAGATTCCAAATAGATCAATTAACCTTTCCATAATATATACATGTATAAACCAAACATGGTTTATACAATAAATATACACAATTTAAATTTGTTAATTCAAAAATAAATTTTAAAAGTATGTATGTTTCTTATACTCATTTTATATGAGAAAAATTTAAAATACATATTTATTAAAATTAAAATATATATTTAAGATATATATTATATACAATATACAGATACACACACATATATATATATTTAGAACACTCATACACACATAGTGACTTACAAAAATGGGGAAAGGAAAATTTGGAAGAGGAAAAAAGTTCTTCTAGTTTTTCAAAATGGATCCACAATTTTTTATATAGAACACTTGAGTGCAGATATATTTCAGAAGTTAGCCATTTTCACTTTTTAAAGGTAATGCAGTACATAGACTGAATATTGTAACACTCCCCCAGGATCTATAGCAGCACATTCTAATAAAAAATATCTGTATGAATGTTCACCACAAGGACGACAGAATAAAGACTATAATATACTTCCATCATTCACATCAGGTTTAGCTACCAAATTAAATTGCACCAAACTTAGGACACTTTATGGATAAGGATTTTGGACCTGTACTTGAGCAGGTTCAGAAAAGGAATCTATTCTCTTCCAACTGATCTTTTACATGCCACAGGCCTTTCTCTCTAGTTTTGGGGAATTTATTAGTTATCTTGGCATCCCACTTGAACAAGAGATAGATTACAATTTTACAACATCAGAAGAATCATCATCAATCATTTCATCCACCAAAGGCTTTTGTATTCCAAAAGCTTTGTGGTATTATAGTGGCTAAAATGTGCAATGTCCTTTGGTTTATTAATAGAAGAGAATATTGGGTTAGGAATTTATGCCATTCTTGTTCAATTATTATCTGTTTGAAATCTGCTTCCATAGATATGAGAATTGAAAAAACAGGCTGATGCAGTAAATATTTTTAAAAAAATCCTCTTACCAAACATACAGCACACAATTATCATATTAGTCTTTTTCACTCATGATCTATTTGCCTTTCGTGAATGATTTTTAGCTCTAACAGTTCATGCCACACAGTAGACACTTCAGTATTAATATTAATATACATAGTATTTAAATATGTGATGAAAGAATAAAACATTTCTTCTAGGTTATCTTTTCAAAGGATATGATTATTTTAGGATAACAAAAGTGTATCAACTCATCTGTTTTACAAGCAAGATATATAAATACAATTAATTTACAGCAAAGCTTAATTGAGTGCACAGTAATGTTAGGTAGTGTGCTAATAATTTTACTTGAATTATGTCAAATTGATCATAAAAGAAATTCCTGGATATAGAAGGCAACTTTAATAATCTTGCCATACATATGAAAAATAGAATAGATGAAACAGATTGCACAAAATCACAAAGATAACATAAGATGTGGTAAGATTCTTTTTACAGAAACAGGTACTCAATCAGTGCAATATACAACTGCTCTCGAAAAAAGTATGCTTTTCCTCCTACTAGAGACACAACAAGGGCATATGCCTGACATTCACCATAAGGGATTTAATTTTGATAAAGTAAAACTTTCAAATACAGAGAGTATTGGCAAGGGAATCCCTGCAGTCACCTTTTCTGAGCTGTCCTGAGAAGAGCCTGGGCAGTAGACAGGCAGAAAGAGTGTTCTTTCTGGTTTTTATATATGCTAGCAAGACTGTCCTTGGTGACAAAAAAAAAAAAAAAGAAGAAGAAGAAAAAAAAGGAGCATACAGGATTTTACTAAGAATGCATCTTTATAAATTTTGCTATGATTTTTTTAGTGTATTCTAGAACTGTTGCTCTAGTTTCCAGAGCTAGATGATTTTTTTTTTGCTTCTAATTTCTGTAACTACTTTAAAATATTTTCCTCACTTCTTTAAGTTATAAAATCTTTTATCTCTTTGTGAAGAAAAATATATTTCATGTTAGAAGTAATTTTGAATAAAGTAAACTATCTGATAGTGAGTTTTTAAAAGGTAGTGATAAATTATAAAGCACATGGTATAGCAAATGTTATATTATGCATGTCAATTAAACTGAGTAACCTCAATAATGTTAGAAAACATTGAAAATGAGATACTGATTTTGTCCACAACTTACTTTCATACTATGCAATGCTTTGTTCTATTTACAGCAATTCAAGCTATAGAAAGAGTTCTTGTGAAAATATTCATCTCAATTCATGCCCTAAAGGTGGACATGGATTCATTTTACATGTTATTATAAAATATAACCAACCAGTCACAGAATCTTGTGTCACTGAAACTACAGGCATAAATCATTTTATTATGCTTTGCTTTATTGCACATTACAGTTTCTGTATTTTTTACAAATTGGAGTGTTGTGGCAACCCTGTATTATGAAAGTCTATCAGCACCATTTTTCCAACACCAAATGCTCACTTCACATCTCTGTATCATATTTTGGTAATTCTTAAACACAGGCAGTTCTCGGGTTATAAACAACCCGACTTACTGAGTTTCGTACTTACAAATGGTATCCCAAGGTTCTCCATAAGGATAATTTATAATTAAATAATTAAATTACTAATTCAGTAACTAGTTTCTTCCACACACGTAAACAAACCTGCATGGCGTAAGTGGTTCATTGATGCTGCATATTTTTGCTAGCGGCTAGTCTCATTGTTTATATGATCACTTAGGCAAGGCATCACTTTTATCTTAACTTTTTTATTTGATTTTATGAGTTTCTGTTTACCCTTATGAACATATCTCCACAGCAAAAGTCCACTGCAAGTCCAGGGGAGCCTCCAGGGAAGAGAAAGGTGATTATGATAGAAACAAAAGTAGAAATAATTAAGCATTTGGAGAAAGGCCAGACACTATCATGCACTGGGAAGGCATTAGACTTCAGTGGCTTACTATCAGAACAATTAAAGGGTAAAGTGAGAATAATGGAACATGTGAAAGGCAGTGCTCCGAAGAAAATATTGGTGCTAATAAGCAGCATAGTAGATTAATTATTAAAATGGAAAGGTTATTATTAGCTTAGTTAGAATATGAAAATAAGCATAAAATTTCTATTACCCTAGCATTGATGAAAATTAGGTGAGTGTTAACCTTAAATATTCTGTTTTGAAATTTCTTCTATCTCCTGTTTAAACTTTTTCTTTGAGTTTATGTTTATGTTCTGTTTGAATTAAAAGAAAGTGCATAAGAGTTTCTATAACTTAGTATAACAATGCAGGGGCATTATTATTATTATTACAATATTGCACTGTATTTTTATTACCACACATGATCCACGATAATATTGCTATTATTATTATTACTGTAAATGCACTATTCATCAGGGATCCAAGTTACATACAAATCCAACCTAAAGATGCTTTCAGGAATATAACTTGTTTCTGTAACCCTGGGGAATGCCCGTAGTTCAAACTCTTTTCTTGTATTATGGTTATCTGAGATCAGGCAATTACAATCAATTACTGTTGTAATTGTTTTGATGCTTCACAAACCTTGCACATTAGAGGAAAAACATAATGGATAAATGTTCTGTGTGTTCTGACTCTTCTACCCACAGGCATTCCTTCCCTCACCTCAGGCCTTCCTATGCCCCAAGACAAAAATATTGAATTTGAGCCAGTTCACAACCCTACAGTTGACTCTAAGAGTTCAAGAAAAGGAAGAGTTCTATGATTCTCACTTTAAATTAAAAGCTAGAAATGCTTAAGCTTTGTCAGGAAGGCATGTCAAAAGCTGAGATAGGCTAAAATATAGACATCGTGTACCAAATAGTTTCGCCAAATTAACAGTTTTTGAAGGAAATAAGAAGTGCTACTCTAGTGAACAAAGGGATGATAAGAAAATGAGGTAGCCTTATTGTTGATATGTAGAAAGTTTTAGTGGTCTAGACAGAAGAACAAACCAACTTCAACATTCTCTTAGGCTAGAACCTAATCCAGATCAAGGTCCTAACTCTATTCAATTCTATGAAGGCTGAGATAGGTGAGGAAGCTGCAAAAGAAACCTTTGAAGCTAAATTCATGAGATTTAAGGAAAGAAGCTATCTCCATCACATCAAAGTGCAAGGTAAAGCAGAATATGATGATGTAGAACAGGCGTCCTCAAACTACGGCCCGCGGGCCACATGCAGGTGTTTTTGCCCATTTGTTTTTTTACTTCAAAATAAGATATGTGCAGTGTGCATAGGAATTTGTTCATATTTTTTTAAACTATAGTCTGGCCCTCCAATGGTCTGAGGGGCAGTGAACTGGCCCCCTGTTTAAAAAGTCTGAGGACCCCTGAAGAAAATGCTGCAAATTATCCAGAAAATTTAGCTGAGATCATCAATGAAGATGACTCCAATAAACAACAGGTTTTCAGCACAGATGAAACAGCCTTCTATTGGGAGAAGATGCCATCTAGGATTTTCATAGCTAAAGAGGAGAAATTATTGTCTGACTTCAAATCTTCAAAAGACAGGTCAAATCCCTTGTTAGCGGCTCGTGCATCTGGTTACTCTAAGTTAAAGCCAATGCTCATTTACAATTTTGAAACTCCTAGGGCCTTTAAGAATTATGCTAAATCTATTCTGCCTATGATCTGTAAGAGAAACAACAAAGCCTGGATGAAAGCACATCTGTTTACAGCATTATTGACAGAATATTTTAAGCCTATAGTTGAGACCTACTTCTCAGGAAAAAAAATTCCTTTCAACTTATTACTGCTTATTGATGACAATGCACTTGTTCACCCAAGAGCTCTGATGGAGATGTACAGGAGATTAATGTTGCTTTCATCTCTGCTAATCTAACAACCATTCTGCAGCCCTTGAATCAAGGATTAATTTTGATTTTCACCTGTTACTTAAGTAATACATTATGTAAGGCTATAGCTGCCATAGTTGGTTATTCCTTTGATAAATCTGGGCAAATTCAATTGAAAATCTTGAAAGGATTCATCATTCTAGATACCATTAAGAACATTCATGATTCATGGGAGGAGGTCCAAATATCAATATTAACAGGAGTTTGGAAAAAGTTGATTCCAACTCTCATGGATGACTTAGAGAACTTCAGTGGAGTAAGTCACTGCAGATGTGATGGAAATAGTAAGAGAACTAGATTTAGAAGTGGAGCCTAAAGATGTGACTGATTTGGTGCAATCTCATGATAAAGCTTTAATGGATTAGGAGTTGCTTCTTATATATGAGTAAAGACAATGGTTTATTGATATGGAATTTTTTTCTGGTAAGATGCTGTGAACATTGCTGAAATGACAACAAAAGATTTAGAATATTACATAAGCTTAGCTGATAAACAGGGAGCAGCATTTGAGAATATTGACTCCAGTTTTAAAAGAAGCTCTACTATGGGTAACATGCTATCAAGTAGCATCACATGGTACAGAGAAGTCTTTTGTGAAATGAAGAATGAATCAATGTGGCAAACTTTATTGTTTTCTTATTAAAGAAATTGGTACAACACCCAGACCTTCACCACTATGATCACTCAACAGCCATCAACTTTGAGGCAAGACCCTCCACCAGCTTAAAGATTACAAGTCACCAAAGTCTCAGATGATCATTAGTATTTTTTAGGAATAAAATATTTTTACAAGTAAGATACCATGTTTCCCCAAAAATAAGACCTACTCATACAATAAGCTCTAGCTGAATTTCTAAGCATTTGCACAATATAAGCCCTACCCTGAAAATAAGACCTAGTGATGGGCATGGCTACCCAGAGTATCTGGACAACCCATGCATTTCGTCGCAGAGTGGTAAAGAAGACAAGCAGCCCTTCTCATCTGCCCCACCCTGACAGCTACTATCCCAGAGGTGACTGGAAAGGTGTGGGCAGCCCTATCAACAAGGTTGGCTCCCCCGTCAGATCCCGGCCATCCTGTGTGTGCTATAAGCTGAGGCTTTGAGGGGAAAGTCTCCTCAGTAAAGTGAGGAGTGGGACTCTCCGCTTTAGGTATTGTGTGTCCCCAGGGGGAAGAAGGAAAGCTGTGGCTTCCATTTTGCTATGATGATGTTCCAGAAGAAGATGACTTAACTATATTTGAATAAATGTAGATTGTTGTACCGTACTTAAAAAAAGTAACACATCCCCTGAAAATAAGCCCTAGGGTGTCTTCTTGAGGAAAAATAAATATAAGACCCTGTCTTATTTTCGGGGAAACATGGTATGTATTTTTAGACAATATTATGCATATGAATAGACTATGGTATCATGTAAACATACCGTTTTATATGCACTGGGAAAACAAAACTTTTATATAACTCACTTTTTCTGTAATATTTATTTGCTTTTTTATGGTGTTCTAGAACCACACCCCAAATTTATCTAAGTATGACCATATTTGACTATTAGAAACTAAAAATATGACTAAAATTATTGATATCTTAAATAAAAGGGAAATCTATTTGAATATGTTTCTGCTGCTGCTTATGATAATAATATTTATGGTATGCCAATGTCAGAGCACCAAATCGAAGCTAGAAACCTAGATTTTGACCTGACAGGAACCAGGCCACTCCACATAGTGTAGATAAATTGACTTGGATGCTGCCTATAGAATGAATAAATTCTAGCCATTTTTCATTTGTCCCTGTTTCACTATATTGAACATTCAAATGAGAGAGATAGAAACACATACCCTACCCCACACACACGTGGTTGTTTAAAGGAATTAATCTAAAAATCTTTTATTGTGAAATGTTATTCTGAGCTATATATATATATATTCTTTTAAATTTGTCACTTCTTCAAGAACTCACAATATATCTCTAAAGTATTAAGTATTTTTGAAAGCACAGTCTTATTGAAATTTGACTTTTGAATATTTTTTGAAACTGACTTACAAGCTAGACACCTATTCAATTATTGTTTGCTGAACTCCTTTTCTCACCAATCCCACAAGAACTGCTATTCCATGATAGCATTTACCAGAAAACCTAACTCCCAAGGGAAAAATTATATGATGTATCATAACCTATTCTTCCTCATTCCTTAAAATTAAACTCTTTATACTTTTCTCATAAACGTTTGGCCCATCAACCATGTAATCTCTGGGCATCAGTTCTATCTAATGACTGAATAAATGCATTGGAATACAGTGGGCGGTTTTCCTTCTGTCCCATTAAGGATGGCCTGCATATGCATTTTCCTTTCTCAAACTGGAAAATATATAAGTCATATGGAGAACAGCTTTTTATGGCTATGATATTCAAACTAAAATGATGTCTATCTACAACATGCAGATTTTCTAGGAGAACTGGCTCATTGGTATTCTAATTGCAGGACAGTTAAATGACCCATCTCTAATAATTGCCCTGGAACTTAGGATAATATAAATTATATCTGCTTTATATGAAGCCTACATTTCAATGTGCTAATTTTTTTTAGCATAGTCAAGGCAAAAAAAATTAACTTGCTAGAAATATGTCCATTTCTTAAAGTTTTATGAGTGGTTTTCTGAGTTCTCATCTCTCTCTTTAAGATTATTGTTAAACTAAATATGCTAAGAAAAATGATAATTATGAATCCAATTAAATTCATAATGAAAATGATAGTACATACATTAATAACATTGTAATACTGAGTACCCTTGATGATATTCTTAAAGGCTTTATTTACTAAGTATACATATGAATCACTATTTTCTCCCATCCTAAACCTGGGTTTATATTAGATGTACACATTTAAGATAGCTTTGGGTCAAATTATGGGCCATGCGGTTTTATGTCTGTAGAGTATCAATATCACTAGAAAGAGAATATTATAAATTATTTTCAGAGTCATATAAAATATGGTCTCCAAGAAATGGTACCTCATAAAACCAGGTTATGAAGCATGCATCATTGACTGAAACTGAATCATGTAAATCCTTGGTTAAGATTATAAATCCCACATGATAAAAAACAGATTTGATCTCAGAATTTAGTAAATGTAAGAATATAATGAGTGGTGGAGAAATAATACTCTTAGCTTATTGCAACAATACACTTTTGTTTTATCTTTAGTGTTCTGAGAGCTGCTACTTCACATTTTTTTATTATCATTTGTGTAAAAGCACCAATGTTTGGTTTCATTTTTTCCCAATTAAAATTGGATTTCATGGATCAACAAACAGTATATTTTCCAATATTCTAGAGGTAATTACATTTGTAACTGCAGTCATTTTTTTTTCCTAGTCCAAAAAACTCTAGGTAGCCACCACTATTTGTTTGGGGTTTCATGCTTCCTGACCACTGTACATTATAGATAATGCCAATTAGCTTCATTATGTAACTTTACTCTTTAATCTCACAGTAATCCAAAACATTAGAAATTTATCTCCAATCACATTTCTTACAAAGGATATTCAATAATTTCTCATGTCTTCTTGTCTCTGAATCTGTATACATATATTTTTCCTTCACTTCTGTTACTATGAATTATGCACATTTCTTTGTAAGGACATCCTCTCCATTTGTTAATACACTGCATTTCACATATTGAGAACATATATTGTGAAATTGTCTCCTCTCTTTCCTGCATTTTACTTCATTCTCCTCATCCCCCAGTAGTGTAATAGATTGTAAACTATGACTATGTTTTCTCAGGCAAATGTGAGACAGTTAGTGAGGCCAGGTGTTTCAAGGATGTATTCAGCAGATTGATGCTAATACAACTTGATTAAAGGGAAAGCAAGAACATTAAGGAAATAAGAAGAAATGGGAATGTTAGGGTCAATAACTCAGAGATCTTGGTGGGGTTAAAAATTGGTAGAGTTGACAGATTAAAGAAAAAGAGAAGGGAAAGATAATAAGAAAGTGGGATGATTTATAATTGACAAAACAGAAGAAGCATAAAAATAATAGCAAGTCTAAGGGTGAAGAAGGGCCAAGGCATAGTGTGTGGTTGAGGAGGGGTGAAGAGTAGAGTGTTTTAGGTGAATAGTTAAAAATAATGAAAAACCATGATATTCAAGGAATTGAACAAGGGTATATCAAAATTACCTGGAATTAGCAGAAAATAATTAACAATAATTAACATTATTGTCTTTCACAACAATGTTAGAAAGACAAGAATGACTCTTCAAGGAATGATAGGCAGTTCTTTGTATAGCAGCAGTTGAATGATATGAGTGATATTATTTTGCCAAATCACAAGCTTCATGGGAAGAGTGGTCATTTGGTATGAAAAATGCATATCAATCTAGAGAAAGCAATAATAAACAAGGAAGAAAACTTAACCACCTGCACGCCAAATGTAAAAAGATTATAATGGAGAAAATAGTCACCATGTTAATTAAGTGTAGAAGAAGCAAATTCTTTAGAGAGAATAAGGATTAAGGTAGCACAAGAAGGTTTAATTCACTCAGAAGGGGTACAGAGGACATAAAGATTATTGTTAATAATGAGTTCCTGATTACACAGTATAAGCACCTTTTTAATAAGAATAATATAAGAATAACAAAACGTATAAAGGACCTCTCCAAAGATGGGGATAAATGTGAGATTGGGTCATAGATATACATTAGCATAATGAGCTAATGCAACTCTATAGTTGTATACTGTTAGGACCCCCACTGGTGATTATTAGAAAACAAGGTCATGTTCAATTTGATTATTGTTTTACCTTGGATAATGAGTCTAATTTCTGACTACTGATGACAACACTAATGTGAGGTTTTTTAGAAAGGTACCAATGCCTTCTAATTTCAGCACCAACATGTAAGGAAATTAGAACTCATCACTTTGTCTTAAAATAAGAAACAAAAAGCTAAACAAACTTAAAATCAATGACTTTTCTTGGACCTTTCAAAGACATGATATCTCAGCACAAATGAACACTTTTAAACAGGAGACAGGAGGGAAACCAGGGAGATACAACTAAAATTTGTTTATGTGGAATTGAAGACTGGAGACATAAACTGATAAAACACTTATATGGTAATTTTAACAAATTCCTGGAGGCATGAACTAGTGTACTAGCATGGAATTGAGGAACTCCTATAGGCCAAAGATTTAGGGGGATCTTAACACATTCCTAGATATTATTTCCAGAACTCCACTTTATTTTAATGATGATGATCTGAGATGGAACAATTTGAATAAAAAAATTAGTCTATACAGAACTATTTTATCATAATGCCAAACATAAGGTGAATATTCACAAGTTCATAATGACATAAACTCTTTTATATATACTAAATGGGGAAGAATGGAGTAGTTCCTATACAGAAGACTTCCAAATGATTTGTAGAATAATCTACCATTTAAGAAAGTAAAGCATAATTCCTCACTCTTTGGCCATAAGTTATACATAGTTCCTTCTTTCCTAATAGTACAGTATGAAGATGGAGAAACCTCATAGCGAGGAAACTTAATTAATACTCAGCCAATTGGTTAAATGTAACATCAACAGTAATAAAGCATGTTGATATAATGTACCTTTAATAGGATGTCATGAGAATGGGAACTTTACCTCTGTGGCCTTCATGAAAACCAATAATCCTCATCTAATCATGAGAAAAATATGAGATAAATCCAAATCATGGGACAGTCTACAAAATACCTGAATGATGCTCCTTAAAACTGTCCAGAACTTCAACACAAGGGTAGTCTGAGAAATGATCACAATCAAGAGGAGTCTAAGGCAATAATGTGACTAAACGTAATGTAGTAAGTATCCTGAATTCTGGAAAAGAAAAAGATAGTAGATAAGAATGAAAGAAATATAAATAAGCTATAAACTTTATGAATAAATACTATATAAATATTGGATCATTAGTTATTATAAATATACTAATGGAAAATGTTAACAATAGGAGAAACTGGATATGGAGCATATGGGGCCTCCCTGTACTATCTGTAGAACTTTTCTCTAAATATAAAACTGCTCTAAAAAAAGTTTATATAAAATATATCTATAACACAATAAATTTTACATAAAGTATGTGAATAAGAAGAAGAAAATAAAAAGAAGAACATCACTATGAAGTTTGTATGTAAAAATATATATTCTACAAGGTCATAGAAAATTATTCCTTATAATTCACTCTGGGCTTATTAAGGGCCAATACAAAGTAGGAAAAAATTTTATTAATAATTAAGTCATCATAAGAAATGCTATTTGCCTAACAAATTTCTTGGCAGGCAATAACCACCTTATAAATAATTGTTGAATGAATAAGTAAATGAATGAATCCAAAGTTACCCAAGGAGGTTCCTCTTGCCCTTTTTATTCTTATTTCTCTAATGTTTTCCACTTAAACCTTTATTTCATTGTGTTAAACTCCATTTTGGACATGATTCCAGTTGTTATCAGTTTTACTCTAGCTTGAAATATAGACTAATGATCACTTTGTTTATTTAAGTAATCTCCCTAGTGCTTCCAGATATTAATTCTTTATAACATATGATGAATTTAGCACATTTCTAAACAGATACAGCTTTTTCATTTCTATAATATTATAATTGGAATGTAATCTGTAGATGAAGTGAAAGAATTTTGATTCAGAAAAAATAAATATTGACTCACATTTTAAAATGATAAATTTAGAGTTTTAAAAAATGCATAGAGATATTAAGTCCACTCTATGAAACTCCCTCCAAGTGTTATATAAGGCAAGCTCCATGGAACAAAATGAGAATCTGTTTATTTCTATTGTTGACAATGATGAATTACATACAGAAGTTGTCCAAAATATTAATTGGATAAATTTAATAAATTAATTCCTAAAATATATATTCCTAAAGTTTCTCACTTATAGGAATTAGAGTGGATAACTTAAAATACTAATTACTTATTTTGAAAACCATAAATATAAACCTGAAAACTATATAAAAATTATAAACATTACTTCTATTTCATAAAAAATTAACTGCTGTCAAATATAGGATTTCCAATGAAGTATGTCTTATAGATACTCAAACACTGAATATAACAATGCTTTTAAAAGCCTACTTTGAGTTTATATTTATATCTTTAAAACTTTTGACATACATTTTAAGCAGTCTCTCAAGTGGCTTAAAAAGAATCAAACGAGCAAAATTGTTTTATTAATTAAATAGCCATTCCATCAAAACAGTAGTTATTTGTGGTCACTGAGAGGCAAAGATCCTTAATGTCCAAATTCACATTTACACTACGTATTCAATCTCCATTTTATGAATGATATTTAATAGTGGGTTTCTTAAATCAAGAAATAGAAATGTATATTCTCCAGGCTTTGCTCAGTATGATATTTTACAAGCAGCTGTTTTAAAACAAGTTTTGTAATTTTTGACTCTGTAGGTTCTCAAAAACGCTGAATGACTATTTTTGACTGCTTGGAAAAGAAGTCAAAGAAAATAACAAGGCACAAAATATTGTTTTGAGTTTAGTAGTTTGATCCATACAATGTCTTGTCTATTCTTTCAACTAACCTTCCTGTGGCTTGATATGTGCCATTTGCCAAATAAATTCTTTTGTTGATTTGTTTTGTTTTGGTGAATTCAATTTATTGCTAACCAGATGTAGCCTTGAAGCATTAAGTCCACCTGTTCCCAGATACTGCTATCTGGGCATGTAGCCACTATAATGCCACAGTTCCTAAATGAATGCAGAAATATTGACTAGCTTTCCACACCCACACAGAAATCCACACAAAGTTTTATCTGATAGTGTTGAAAAGTAATTCCTTTTTTTCTCACATTTCTTTGGTATGGTATTATCCACTTCTGACTTTTGTTATTCAGAATATTTTGAATTAAGCTATTTTTTTCTGTAAAATTTAAGCATGTTATTTATGGAAAATGTACACACACACACTAGGGAACAATAGTTTTTGGATATTAAAAACAGAATGAGGTCATCAAATACTTAGCTAGAGCTTTGTCAGTTAAGCAAATAACTTCAATTAATGTAAATAGTACTTTGCCTGTTGGAGATTTTTTTAATACTTTGCCAATATGCAAGGGTTAAAAGAGGAAATAAGACAGCTAACACTATTTTTATATTTGTCTTACCATATTCTCATTAATAGGAGTAGCCCCGAGTGACACCCTATGTGTTTTATAAATATTAATTCAGCATAAACTGATATAACCTTTTTAGTATGTAAATTACCTTTATGCACATTTTATAGAGAGAAAAATTGAGCACAGTGTAACTTGCCTGATGTCAAACTGCTGGTAATCTACAAAACTAAGTTTTAAATCCAGATAGTTCTGCTGGAGAAACCATGCTCTACCACTGCATTCTACTATACCACCACAATGAACTAGCTTATAACTGACGCTGTGAATACAAAAATATAAGTATTTGTTTATATTGACTTTGTGGCTGTTATAAATACTATTTTGAAAATATTTAATTATATGAAGAAATCCTCGAAAATTTATACAGATTTTGAAGAAGATGTCATTTTTCTGAGTACAATTATAAATAGAGAATTTTAAGAGTTTGGGGAGAAGTAAAAAAAAAAAAAAGTAGGATTGGACTTTTCCTTGGCATCAAAACCATGTACAAATCAATTTGTGACCTTGAAAAAATTATAACTTTTTTTGATCTTTACTTTGTTCTTAGGGATCAACCTATTAAAATCAAATAAAACAGCATTAAACCCAGCTGTCAACATTATTTGCATGGTTCTTATTATAAGCAGAGAAATTGCTGTAACTGATGTAACCCTTTTTATGATATAAACTATAACCAAATATTGTCATCCAATTATGTAAAAATTACATGTGTATAATATAGTCCAATATAGTGAGGTTGTAAACCTAGTTTTAAAATATATTTTTAAATTCTGACCAAAATTTAATTAGAGAGGAAGCAAAAATATAGTTAATATTCTAGGAAACTAAATAGTTTCCTTAATGTTAAAATGGCACAAACAATTATATTCTTCTTTCCATCCATGGCTGGTTGTTACAGTTTAAAGTCGACTTATATAACTTTAGCATTTATTTTGCATGGGTAAATTTCCTGGGTTAGGAATAAATATTTATTGGGTATAGTTTAAAAACACAGTTGCCTTTGCAAGTTTTAAGTATTGCTTATCTCTCTTTTTTCATTCTTTTGCCTTTAATTCACACTATGAATATTTAAACACCAAGGGTCTTCTCTAACTCTAGACATACATAAATCTCAAAAACTTTAGCTGGTTTTAAACAAGCATATCTCCTTATGGAACTAGTAACATTCCCATAGAATTGTTCAGAGTAAGAGTATTTTTTGAAGACAAAGGCACCATGTGTAGTTACAATAAAATTCCCATTTAATTATAATGTGACCCACTGTAAAATATGATATTAACATGTCAAGTCAATTTCATGCTCCCCTCTTCTCAAGCTATTTAGCACAACAAATTTCATGCTAATCAGTTGGAACATTTAAAGTCAAAGATGGAAATTTGTCATTTCTGCATATCTTTATGAAACGTATGCATGCATACATATATTTATGATAAAAGTGATAATGTATTGCAGTATAAATTAGCATTGGTATTTTAACATAATTTGATATTTTTATAATTTAGATTCAAACAGGAAAATTGTTTATTATTATTAAAATGATATTAAAATAAATATAAAAATTGACATAACTCATGAGAAAAACTAGTAAGGAGAATTATACATCAAAAATTTCAATAGTAGTTATCTCCATGTGTTATAATTTTTAATGACCATTATTCTTTTTATTTATTCTTATTTATTTATTTACACATTTTTGCATGGTGTGAAGATATACATGGTTAATTTTGCAAACATTAAGACTATACAAGCCAGATTTTAATTAGTTAAGGCTAACCAGTAGACTACAGTACAAAACAGATTCAGAAAATCCAAAAAATTATATAAGAGACAAGTTATGTTTTTTGATATGACAAATAATGGCAACACATAATTTAATACATAAAATCTCAGTAGTAAAGAAGAAATTCTCAACAAAGGATAGAAACAGTAAAAATAATCAAATTCTAAAAATTCTATAATGGAAATTGCAATTTTGAAAAAATATTCACTAGGTAAATTTAGAGAAATGTATATAACAAAGGAAAACTTAAGCTGAACATATATCAATAGACATAATCTGAGGTGAAGAATATAAAGAAAAAATATTTAAAATTGTGACCAGAATCTCAGATGATATCAAGGGGTCAAGCATATTTGTAATTGGAATAACAAAGAGGGGAAGATTAAAACTAATCAAAAAGTATTCAGGAAAAAATTGGGCATGATTTTTCCAAATTTGTTGAAACAAACTTTCATACACAAGATGAACACCAGGCAGAGTAAGTACAAATAAGCTCAGACTGAGACACGTCACAAGCTGCTTAAAGTCCAAAAATGTATAGTAAGTCTTGAAACATGTAAGATAGAAATACCATTTTAATACAGAGTAACAATGATCCACTGGAAACCATATAAAAATGTTCACATTTCTTAGTATCACAGCCAACACTTGTTTTCTTTGGTTGTTTTGATAAAGCAATTCTAATAGATGTGAGGCAATACTCATTGTGGTTTTAATTTGCATTTCCCTAATGATCAGTGAAAATAACCATTTTTTCCTGTACTTGTTGGTCATTTTCTGTCTTCTTTTGAAAATTATCTGTTCAAGTCCTTTGCCCAATTTTTCCTTTCTCCTTCCCCCCACCAATAGATTTAGGGGGCACAGGTGGGTTTTTGTTGTTGTTGTTGTTGTTGATGATGTTACTGAGACACAGTGTCACTCTGTGCCCCTGGGTAGAGTGCAGTGATTATAGTCACCACAAGCTGCAGGTCCTGGGCTGTGAGCGATCCTTCTACTTCAGTCTCCCAGGTAGCTGGGACTGCAGGCACACAACACAATGCCTGGTTTGGTTTTTGTGGACTTGTGGACTTTTTTTTGTCTTTTTTTGTTTGTTTGTTTTTTGTCTCTAGAGACTGGGTCTCACTGTGCTCAGGCTGGTGTCGAACTCCTGAGCTGCAGCTATCCTCCTGCCTTGGCCTCACAGAAACCTAGAACACAAGTGTTTTTTGTTAACAGATGAATTGTTTAATGCTAAAGTAAGGGCTTTTAGTGTACCCATCACTGAAATAGTGTACATTATACCCAATAGGTACAATAATTATTTATCCCTCAGTCCCTCCCACCCTCCCCCTTCTTAGTTTCCAACATCCATTATACCACTTTATGACCATATATACCCATAGTTTAGCTAGCTGCCACTTACAAGTGACAACATGTGGTATTTGTTTTTCCATTCCTGATATATTTCACTTAGAATAATGGTCTCCAGTTCCATCCAATTTCCTACAAAATACATTATTTAATTCTTTTTATGGTTCAGTAGTATCCCATGGTGTGTGTGTATACATATATTCTCTTTATCCACTCATCAGCTAAAGGGAACAGGTTGATTCCCTATCTCTTGAATTGTGAATTGTGCTACAATAAACTTATGAGTGGAGGTGTCTTTTTCATATAATGACTTCTAGTCCTTTGGGTAGTAGTGGAATTGCTGGATCAAATGGTAGGTCCACATTTAGTTCTTTGAGGAGTCTGTATTCTGTTTTTCATAGAGGTTGTACTCACCCAAAAAGAGTGTATGAGTGTTCACTTTTCACCACATCCACACCAACATCTATTGTTTTTTGTTTTTTGTTTTTTTTTTGACTTATTATAATGGCCATTCTTACAGCAGTAAGGCCACATCTCATTGTAGTTTTAATTTGCATTTCTCTGATGGTTAGTGATATTGAGCATTTTTTCATAAGTTTGTTGGCCATTGTAAATCTTCCTTTGAAAAAAAATCTGTTCATGTCTTTTTCCTACTTTTTGATGGAGTTGTTTGTTTTGTTTTCTTGTTGATTTGTTTGAGTTCTTTGTAGATTATGTATATTAGTCCTTTGTTGCATGTATAGTTTGCAAATATTTTCTCCTAATCTGTAGGTTGTCTGTTTACTCTGTTAATTGTTTTTTTTCTTGTGCAGGAACTATTTAATTTAATTATATCTCATTTAGTTATTGTTGTTGCTGTATTACCCTTTGGGGTCTCAGTTATAAGTTCTTTGCCTGGACCAATGTCCTACATTTTCTTCTAGAATTTTCATGGTGGCAAGTCTTGCACTGCAGTGTTTAATCCATCTAGGCATGGATGGAACATACCTAAGAATAATAAAAGCCATACATGACAAAACCAGAGCCAACATCATACTAAATGGGGAAAAGTTGAAAGTATTCCTCCTAAGCACTAGAACAAGACAAGGATGCCCACTGTCACCACTTCTATTCAACATAGTACTGGATGTCCTAGCCAGAGAATTCAGGCAAGAGACAGAAATAAAGGGCATCCAAATTGGAAAAGAGGAGGTCAAATTATCCCTGTTTGCCAATGATATGATGTTGTATTTACAAAACCCTAATGATTCCTCAAAAAGACTCCTAGAACTGATAAAGAAATTCAGTAAGGTCTCAGATTACAAAATTAATCATCAGTATTTCTATACCTTAATAACAGTCAAGCTGAGTCAAAACAAGAACTCAATACCATTTATAGTAGCTGGAAAGAAAATGAAATACAAATGTCATTTTTCACAGAACTAGAAAGAGCAATCCTGTACTTCATATGGAATTTAAAAAGTGCCTGAATAGCCAAAGCAATCCTAAGGAAAAAGAACAAATCTGGAGGCATCATATTACCAGTCTTCAAAGTAGACTACAACACCATAGTAACCAAAGCAGTATGGTGGTGGTATAAATGTAGACACATAGACAAATGGGACAGAATAGAGAATCAAGAAGTAAAACCAATTGATTTTTGACAAAACAGACAAAAACATACACTGGGGAAAGGGTGCCCTATTCAATAAATGGTACTGGAAACATTAGATAGACACATGCCCCTGAAGGAAACTGAATCCCTGTCTTTGCCCATTTTTAATTGGGTAAATTTGTTTTCTTACTATTGAGTTTGATTTTCTTTTATATTTTGGATATTAAGCCCTATGAGGTGTATGGCTTGCACATATTTTCTCCCATTTTGTGGGTTGTTTCTTCACGTTGTTAAATGTTCTTTCTTCTGTGTAGAAACTTTTTAGTTCAATGCCATCCCGTTTGCCTAGTTTAGTTTTTGGTGTTGGTGCTTCTGAGTTCATATCCAAAACATAAACATTGCTCAAAGAAATGCTGGGGGACCTTTTCCCCTACATTTTTCTTCTAGTAATTTTATAGCTTAGGGTTTTACATTTTAGTCTGTAGTCCATTTTGAGTTGATTTTTGTGTGGTATCAGATAAAGTTCCAATTTCATTCTTCTGCATGTGAATAGCCAACATATGTAACACCATTTATTGAATCGATTCTTTTCCTCATGTATTTTCATGGTACCTTTGTCAAAAATCCATTAGCTATACATGTGTGGGTTTATTTATGAGTTTTATATTCTTTTCCTTGGTAGATCTGTCTATTTTTATGAAAGTACCATTCTGTTTGGTGTCCGCAAAGGGATGAATGGATAAAGCAAATGTGGTATATTTACATAATGAAATATTATTTAGCATTAAAAAAGGAGGAAGTCCTGTTATTTGTGATAACATGGATGAATCTGGAGGATATTATGCTAAGTGAAATAAGCTAGGCCCAGAAATACTGAATTATTTCACTTACATGTGAAATATAAAAAAGCTAACCTCATAGAAGTAGAGAGTAGAATGATGATTACCAGAGAGTGGGGAGTTGCTGATCAAGGGGTATAAAGTTTGAGATACAAAGTGTCCAAATCAGTTTAGGTGATTCTTAGATCAAATAGGTAATGCACATTATACTTTCACATTTTATTATAGATTTACATTTAAATAGTTTATATCAAGAATATTAAGTAATATAAATTATGGTAGTATTTTAATAGTTTAAAATGGATAGAGAATGTATTTTTAGGTTTTTAATATTGTATGCCTAATCTTGATCAAAATTAAATATTTCTAGTCATCAATCTCTAAGCATATATAAATGAAAAAATGATTTTGACTTATATCTAAAACATTTATAATAATTGATTTGTCTTTAAAATAAAAAGCTATGATAATATAAAATAAATATTCCACAGATAAAAATATTTCCATGTGAAAAAGAAATATAATATGAACATTTTTTTTCAAAATATTTATATTAAGCATAATTATAGTAAAAACTATCATTTTTCAAATGAAGGAAATGCCATATAGCTAAATTGTTACATTTATTTTTAGAATATATGACCTAATATTCATGTCAGGATAATGAATAATTAGAGCTGGTAGGATATTCTATCTATATATTACACTTACTTTGGATCCTATTACCTGACTTACAAGCTTATCTTGAGGTACTCAGATTCATTTCTAAATCTGTTTATTCCTGATGTAATCATCAGTATTATTATATAATTCTATTAAATATTATATAAAACAATGACAGGTTTGGCCATTTTATGATCTCTGTTTTATTAAAATAGAAAAAATAAGAAAATATTCTTATTAGGAATCAGGCATGAGACAAATCTGACAGTTAAATATTAAAAATTAAAAAAAGTTGCATTCAGAAGACACAAATTTCTGTATGTTTTTCAGTAATTTAAAAGAACCTGAAGTAAACATATCTGTACATTACTACTGGGTTAGACAAAAATGACAAAATCAAGAAATACATAGGGCATCCACATTCAACAAAGTGTCATTTCTCTAACACTGAAAAGATTGTCTAAAAAAATGCATGTTATATAAAATTAAGGATTTAAGGTATACATATACTATTTGTCATGATTCTCCATTTTAATTGACTTTCAATGCAAATTATGTTAAATTAGGCCTTTTAAAATAAAATAGTTTGAACAATTGGTTAAAATATAATGTATAGTATGTATCATCACTGCTAACTATGACAAAGGGCTTTAGTACAACAAACAGTTACTTAGGATTTAAAATTCAGGATGTTTACCATTTATCAAATGTATAACTTGAAAAGAATGTATGGAAAATCATTTTGTAGAGACAGCATATTTATATAAAATTAACTTGAAATGAGATGTTTACAAAATGCATTTTCATAATCCTATTTAACTATGTATCTTGTGAAGATAGCTCATGGTTTAACTGAACTAAATTAATGAAACTTTATGAGTTATTTTTATACATACATTTTTCATAATAAATATTTAATTATAAATTTCAAAGAATAAAATTGTCATAAAGATGTTTCAAGATTGCATTGAAATACCTCACAAATGATTAAGTATCTCAGGTATGAAAGATTATTTTTGTTGAAAGTCATTTAACATACTAGGAATGTGTAGGCTTTCTGCAATATTTGTGTACTAAAACAAAATTTTCTAAATTATTCCAGTCATACAACTCCTGAGCTTAACAGGTGAAATGAAAAATTAAAAAGCCTTCTGTACAAAGCACAGTATGTTTTTCTTTTCCCATCTATTTAAATTCAAAGAGAAATATTTTTCAAAGATTCCTCAGTTATACCAATGGATATTGAAATAATAGTAGGGTCATCTTTAGTAGTTCAAATAACTTTCAGTGAGCTCTAAAGAGCTATTTCTCATAATTCTGTATTTGTCAAGTATCATAGAAGAAAATTTTTTCTATATATTCTCTTAGAATTATGAAAATGAATCTAGATGGGTAAAAATTAATAACTATTTACGTGGAACAAAAACTTGTTTAATTTTTGCAATTTTTATCATAGACTATCAATTCTGGTAAAAATAAGTGACATACAAATCCGTCAGTAAATTTTTATTAATATAGAGATATACCAGCCTAGGCATTTTTAAATGAATGAGTATACCTTGATCACCACATCACATACCTGGAAGCTGAAAAATGTAGCACAACTTTCTGAATAAGAAAACCAAATCACAAAGAAGTCAAGATTGGGGTCTCAAGCTACAAATGGAAATAAAAGTGGAGTCAGATTCCAAGTTATGTCAGTTAAATTCCAATGACTGCATTTATTAAAGTGCATTACATTGGCTTTCCTTGAATCTGAATAGAAAATTAATGACAAATTTATTTCATTCATAAGTTAACAGAACTTTCTATTGTTGCTAATCTTGAGTAACATGCTCAGAGGTAAGAGATATCTAGTCATGTTGTCTAGTCTCCATCAATAATCTGCTTGGAATAGATCTCACTATGTGTGTACTTTAATCCAGACATGGTAGATGAGGCTTCTTTCCACAATATCCTTAAACACCACAGAAATAAATATTAACATGAAATATAAACTCATTTGTCCAAATAATAATTCCAGGAAAGTCACGTGCTAAAAATACTAGATTAGGGCTGTAAATTGCTGTAATTATACAAAAATAGGAGCAATGCAAGTGGATGCTTGTGGATGCAAGTGGAATCTGTGGATGCTTGTAAGAATCCTTCATAAAGGCAATATAGAGTCTTCATCCAAGGTCCTTGCATAAAGCCCACAGCCAGTGGAAAATTATGGTAAAGAGCGTTGATATGTGTGATAATCCATCACCACATTTATAATGTTAGGAATGTCCCAAAAAAACAAACAAATCTATAGCCTAAACTTTCATGTAAGCAGCACTCATAAGCTGGACGTTGCTTGGTCAAAATAGCATAATTGCAAGAAGCAGCACTGCTAGTTTCTCATAAATAATATACTTTAAAGATTTTATTAAGGTTAAAACTAGACATTTTTCTAATTTCTCGGATTTCTTTTTTACTCACCAAATTAAGTTTAGGTATCAATACATTAGGCATATTCATGAACAGTGCCCTTTATTTTTTTCTCTTCAAAATAGAATTTAAGATTCCCAGAATGTAAAGTAATTTTTCAGGCAGCTGAAGAAGTTCATTTGTATTAGTTCCAGAGCAGGTAACAACAAAGTACCTTCTAAAGCCAAGTTGTTGAACAGCATGGGATGCTAAGCACATGAGGAGTGATTGCAGAAGTATTCTGAAGCACAATTTTATTGCAGCTATTTCTTCTAGCCTCTTACTGTGTTTGCTTAATGCATTTTCCTCTGAGTGACATTTTCTAAAAACAGATCTCCCATTTAGCTAGGAATTACTATATGCATAACAGAAACATTGACATGCTGCTGTTTCATATACTAAGCAGAAACTCACCCTTCTCCGTGAGACATGCACTAATGGAAGTAAAACTTATGTTTTGAAAATGAAAGTAGTCATTTATCTTTTTAAAGATTTAATATGTAATAATTTTATTAATACTATAATTTTAACAAGACTATCATATAGTCAAGTAAAGACAGTATAGATATAGGTTAAAAGGATTATGAAAAAATGCTAGTCTCTTGAATTCACGCATAACCATTTTATCAGCAGAAAACATCACTTTATATTCATATATATCATGTACGTCTCTCTTTTTCTTGTTGTATGGATATACGGCTAGAAGAATTAATGAAAGAGTGAAGGAAGGGATAGAAAAATAGAGGCATCTATAGATGTGTGGGAGAATATGTAAAGACACATACATATGATAGCTAGATGGATGGAGAGAATGGTTTTATAAGAATACAATGCCTACACACACCAAGTTACATAAAACTAAACACAATTTAATTTAAATTAATAATTATAATATTTTAATGGATTATTTTACAGAATCATAAATAATATTTACCAAAATATTTATTATTAAAATCATTTAACATTTAAAAATAATTATGAAAATATCATGTGGTAGAGTTTTTTAAATACTACAGCTTCAAACATTAAACTTCCAACTGAATGACAGTATTGCATTTTTCCATAAACAAAAACAAATAACATAGTACTTTTTTTTATCACCTCATCTTCTCCAACTTCCATCTCCAAATACTTGCTATTCTTATGTGTTTATTGATCATTTTATTTTTTTAATTTTTGTTCTTTTCCTGACTGTATTATTTCTTATGAGAAATATGTTCTTATACTTTCCTTCATATTTCTACACTCCTCTCACTCTATTGTTTTGAGACTTTTTTTCTTTAGTTTGCTTTTTTTTTGGTAGTTATTAAATGACTTGACAATTTTTCTTATAGTTTTTTTGCTTTGGCTTCATTGAGCTTCCTGGATGTGTGTTTATGGGTTTTTAATAAAATTGAAAGAAATCAGCCATTATTCATTTATACATTTTCTTACTTCACATTTCTGACAGTTAGATTACATGTCTCAAGGGTCACTAATGTTCTATTTTTTTTTCTTACCATTTTTTCCCCTGTACTTCACTTCATAAAGTTCATTTAGTTTTTCTATCATGTCTAATCTGCTGTTAAGGCCATATATATATATACATATACATATATATATTGCCTTATTCCTTTTAATTTTTTATATCAGGGGTACAAATTCATTGATTACATAAATTGCCTTTGCACTGCCAAACAAGCCTCCCCATCCCCCAGACAGCGAGCAACACATCTCTTAGGTGTGGAAGCCCATCTTCTTCTTTCCCTTCCCACCTGCTTGATGCCCTATGAATGTTACTTGCCATATGTGCAAATTGGCATTAATCAATTAGTGCCATTTTAATGGTGAGTACATGTGGTGTTTATTTTTCCATTCTAATGATGTTTAACTTTGAAAAATGGGCTCCAGCTCCATCCAGGATAATACAAGAGGTATTAGTTCAGCATTTTTTTTAATGGTCAAGTAGCACTCCATTGTATACATATACTACATTTTATTAATCAATTTTTGTATTGATAGGCACTTGAATTGTTTCCACATCTTTCAAATTGTGAATTGTGCTGCCATAAACATTTGAGTGCAGATGTCTTTTATTAGAATGCCTTTTTTTCCTTTGGGTAGATACCCAGTAATGGGATTGCTAGGTCAAATGGTCATTGTACTTTTAATTCTTTGAGGTATCTCAATACTAATTTCCATAGAGGTTATACTTGTTTGCAGTCCCACCAGCAGTGTATGAGAGTTCCTATCTATCTACATCTATGCCAACATTTGTTGTTTGGGGACTTTTTTGAGAAAAGCCATTCTTACTGGAGATAAGTGATATCTCATTGTGGTTTTGATTTGCATTTCCCTGATGATTAGAGATGTTGAACACTTTTTCATATCTTTGTTGCCATTAGTTTGTCTTCTTTTGAAAAGTTTCTGTTCATGTCCTTTGTCCATTTTTTTAGTGGGGTTGTTTGATTTTTTCCTTTCTGATTTTCCTGAGTTCTATTTAGATTCTAGTTATCAGCCCTTTATTGAATGTACAGCATGCAAATATTTTCTCCGATTCTGTAGTTTGTCTGTCTGGCTGTGCAGAATCTTTTTAATTTGATCAGGTCCCACTTTTTTATTTTTATTGTTGCTGTGATTGTTCTTGGGTCTTCTTCATGAATTCTTTGCCTAGGCCAATATCTATAAGGTTTTTTCTAACATTTTCTTTTAGAATTCTTATGGATTCGTGGCTTAGCTTTTAAGTCTGTTATTCATTGTGAGTTGATTTTTTGTGAGTGGCTAAAGGTCAAATTCTGTTTACGGCATCTACGTGTGGCTATCCAATTTTCCCAGCACCATTTATTGAATAGGGATTCTTTTCCCCAGTGTATGTTTTTGTCTGCTTTGTCAAGATCAGATGGCTATCTGATTCTCAGTTCTGCTGCATTGGTCTGTGTGTCTGTTCTTGTGCCAGTTCCATGCTGTTTGGGTTACTATACCTTTGTAGTGTAGCTTGAAGTCTGGTAAATTGATGCCACCCAATTTGTTCTTTTTGCTAAGGTTGCTTTGGCTATGTAGGGTCTTCCTTGGTTCCATACAAAATGTAGAAGTATTTTTTCTAGATCTGTGAAGGATGATGTTGGCATTTTAATAGGGATTGCATTGAATCTGTAGATCACTTTGGGTAGTATAGACATTTTAATAATGTTGATTCTGCCGATCCAAAAACACTGTATGATTTTCCATGCATTTACATCTTCTGCTATTTCTTCTTTGTTCACTTTTTAAATTTATTTTTATTTCCCTAGATTTAGGGGGTACAAGTGGTTTTTTGTTACATAGATGAATTGTATAGTGGTGGAGTCAGGGCTTTTAGCATACCCTTTACCCAAATAGTTTACACTGTACCTGATAGGTAATTTTTAACCCCTCATGCTCCTCCCACCATATCCCTTCTGAGTTTCCAATGTCTATTATACCATTCTGTGTGACCATATACAGCCATTGTTTAGTTCTCCTTATATGTGAGAATGTGTGGTATCTGTTTTTATATTCCTGAGATACTTCACTTATGATAATGGCCTCCAGTTCTGTCTAAGTCACTGCAAAAGACATTATTTTATAGCTTCATTATTTCCTTTTTATGCCTGAGTAGTATTCCATGGTGTGTGTGTCAGTGTCTGTGTGTGTGTGTGTCTGTGTGTGTACACATACATATACAACATTTTATTTTTCCACTCATCAGCTAATGGGCACTTAGGTTGATTTCATATCTTTGCAATTTTCAACTGTGCAGCAATAAATATATGTGTCCACTTTTTTTTTAATATAATGACTTATTTTCCTTTGGATATATACCCAACAGTGGTAGATCAACTTTTAGTTCTTTGAGAAGTCTTCATACTGTTTTCCATATAAGTTATAGTAATTTATATTCCTACCAACAGTGTATAAGCATATTTTTTCCACTCTATCTGTATCAACATCTCTTGTTTTTTGACTTATTAATAATGGTTATTTTGACAGTGGTATAATGATAGCCCATTGTGGTTTTAATTTGCATTTCCCTGATGATTTGTAATGTTGAGTATTTTTCATATGTTTGTTGGCCATTGTTATATCTTCTTTTGAAAAATATCTGTTCATGTCTTTTGTCCACTTTTTAATGGGGTTATTTATGTTTTCTTCTTGCTAATTTGTGTGGGTTTCTTGTAGAGTCTTGATATTAGTCCTTCATCAAACATGTAGCTTGTGAATATTTTCTTCACTCTGTAGGATGCCTATATATTCTGTTGATTATTTCATTTCTTGTGAAGAAGCTTTTCAGTTTAATTGAGCCCCATTTATTTATTTTCATTGTACTTGCTTTGGACCCTTAGTTATAGATTATTTGCCTAGGTTAATGTCCTGAAGACATTTTTATATTTTCTTCTAAAAGTTTTATGGTCTTAGGTTTTACATCTATTTTTTTTCACCTTGTGCTAATTTTTATATGATGAGTGATAGAAATTCAATTTCATTCTTCTGCATATGACTATCCAATTTCCCCTGCTTCCCTGCACCATTTATTGAATAGAGAATCCTATTTCCAGTGTATGTTTTTGTCCGCTTTGTCAAAGATCTGTTGATTGTGCATATATGGTTTTATTCCTTGGTTCCCTATTCTGTTCCATTGATTTATTGTCTCCTTTTATACAAGTGTCATCCTATTTTAGTTACTATCACATTTAGATTTGTTGCAATCCTCTTGATATACATTATAAATCCCAATTTTTATCTTATTTTTTTACTTTAAACTTTTTAAATTGATATGCGACCTTAACAGATGTAAATTAAAGTGAATAAAATACTTTTATTCATACAAACAGATTTACTCTCATTGGTTTCCTTCATTTCTTTATGTAGATCAAATTTACCTCTGATTAAATTTCCTTCAACTGAAGGTCATATGTTAATATTGCTTGTAGTGGAATTTAGCTGGTGACAGATTAACTCAGTTTTAATTTAGTATTAAATTATCTTTATTTCACCCTGATTTTTGAATGGCCTATTTTCTACTATAATATTCCCTCTTGGGGGAAAAGTGCTGGACTAGAAGCAGCATGCCAGCACACCGCTCCCAAGTAAAGAAGCGAAAAATGCCGGCAGCTGCCTAAATTTTAATCACTCTTTTCTGAATCAACATTGTGAAATCACAGAGAAGCAATGTGGGACACTCAGTGTGGGATAAAAAAAGGTTATTGGTTGGTATATAGAGCAAGATCTGGAAAGACCCAAAGAGACTTACAAATTCAATGGAATCTCTAACAAGTTACCAAATTCATACTTGATAGATCTAAAAAAAAAAAATTCTACACTTTGGGACCAGAAAAGAGTCTGAACAACCAAAGCAATATTAAACAAACAAACAAACAAAAAAACGAGTCTGAAGACATCACATTACCAGACTTCAAACTATACTACACGTCTATAGTAACCAAAAGAGCATGATATTGTTACAAAAATAGAGACACAGACCAATGGAACAGAACAGAGAACCAGATACAAAACCATCTACCTATAACCAACTGATCTTTGACAAAACAAACAACAATGTAAACTGGGAAAAGAAGGCTTATTCAATAAATGGTGCTAGGAAGATTGAATAGTCACATGCAGAAGAATAAAATAGGATCCCTACCTCTTACTACTCATAAAAATTAGTACAAGATGGATAAAATACCTAGATTTAAGGCATTAACCCATAAGAGTTATAGAGACAAATCTAGGAAAAACTCTTCCAAATATCAGCCTAGGCAAAGAATTTATGAAAAAAAAGACCCCAGTGGCAATGATGGCAACAAGAAAAATTTTTAAAAAGGGATTTGATTAAACTAAAAAGCTTCTCTGCAGCTAAGGAAACAATCAACAAAGCAAATAGGCAACCTAAAGAATTGGAGAAAGTATTTATAAGCTACATATCCAATAAAGGGCTAATAACCAGAATTTAAAAGAACTCAAGCAAATCATCAAGAAAAAATAAACAACCTTATTAGAAAGTGAACACAAGACATGAACAGAAGCTTCTTAAAAATAAGAAAGACAAATGGCCAATAAACAAATGAAAAAAATGTTCCGTGTCATGGATCATCAAGGAAATCAAAATTAAAACCACAATGAGATATTACCTTACCCAAGTTAGATTGGCTTTTATTAAATAGTCAAAAAATAATAGATGGCAGCATGAATACAGAGAGAAATGCATGGTTATACACTGTTGGTGTGACTGTAAATTAAAACAAATTCTATGGAAATCAATATGGAGATTTCTTAAAGAATTAAAAGTGGACCTACCATTCTATCCAGCAATCCCACTATTGGGTATTACCCAATGGAAAAGAAGTCATTTTATTAGAAAGGCACCTGCACTTGAATGTTTATTGCAGCACAATTCACAATTGCAAAGATGTGAAATCAACTGAAGTGGCCATCAATTCATGAGTAGATTAATAAAATGTGATATATGTACACCATGGAGTACCACTCAGCCATAAAAAAGATATATTAATATATTTTGCAACAATCTGGATGGAACTGTAGACCGTTCTCCTAAGTGAAGTATGTCAAAATGGAAAAAACAAACAGCACATATACTACCTATTAAATTGAAACTAACTGATGAGCACACGAGTGCACAGAGGGAAGTAAATCTCAGTGGAAAGCAATGAGTAGGGGGAAGAAAGGGGAGGGGAAGGGAGGGGAATAAATAAACCTAATGGGTACTAGGAGCACTATTTGGGTGATGGAGACACTTATAGCCAGGATTCAAGCATTACAAAAATGATTCATGTAATCTAAAACATTTGTGCCCCTTTAATATTTTGAAAAATAAAAATAATAAATTTCCTCTTGAAATTTTTAAATTTAATTTTTAAATATGTCATGAGATTTTTTCCTAGACACCATTGTTTATGATGAGATCAAACATAGTTTGCAACATTGTTACCTGTAAGTCATGTTTTTCTTTTCTTTTGCTTCTGTTAAGATTTTCTATTTGATTTTTGGCTGTTTTATTTGCTTGATGTTAGCTGAACTTCCTGTATTTGCAATTTAGTGGTTTTCAACTAGTTGGAAAATTGTTTACTGTTACTTTTTTCCATTATTTTTTTTCTAATTTATTTTTTCTGCCCAATTTTTATTCTCGTCTCTTCTGTTACTCCAAATAAACACAGGTTACAATGTTAGATATTATCCCAAAAGTTGATGGATCTCTATATATTTTTAGGATTTTAGCTCTCTTTTCTTTGTGTAGTTTCTATTGGTCTGTCTTCATATTCACTGAACCTTTCTTCAGCCACTTTTAATTTGTTGTTAAACCACTCAGGTGAATTCATTATATCTTTTACTTTATATTTCAGTTATAAATTGATTTTACTGATTTTTTTCCTCAGATGGGAGTATATATTTCTTTACCAATTAAGACCTTATCTCCTTTAATTCCATTATATATTTATGAAAATGTGATTAAAATCTTGGCTTTTAAATCTAACATTGATGACATTTCATAGTCTGATTATAGTGTCTGATTTTTCCTTGATCATTGGTCAAATTGTCTTTTCTCTTCATTTCTAATAATTTTTGCACTGTATATGGAAACCTATAGATGATACATTGTAGCGAATCTGGGTTCTATAAACTTTTTCTGAAAAGTGTTGTTTATTATTTTAAAAGCAAACTCAGTTACTGGCTGAATATCCTGACCTTTTGTGATCTTAGTTTTATGCTTAGGTAGTACACGATATGTGTCATGCATGAGGAGTTTGGGAAAATCCTCTAACCTGCCAAGATTTTAAACTCCTTTCTCTCCCCTACAGATCTTACCAAGACATTTTTTTTTAATTTTATAGTTAAGATCTAGACTATGCCTCACTCTTTCTGGTTCTTATTTTAACTAGTTACATTTCTAGCTACTTTTAAGGTTTCTCTATATTTTTCAGCTGAAACTGAATCATCTCTCAGTGCTGCTTAAGCTATAGTAAGTATCTCTCTTTTCCTCTTAGCCCCATAGCACCTAATTTCTGCTAAGTCTCATGATATCTTATCATTTCCCTGCACAGCCAAGCTCTTACCCAGAGACCCATAAGGTACTGCCACACAGACATGTGAAGCCTACCTTTATGCAATTCCCTCTCATTCTAATGCCATGTCTCACAGATGTCAGTTGTTTTAAACCTCCTACCTTCTGATCTCTGAATCTTACAGCTCAGTAAGACAGCAGTGCTCTGCTTATACTACACCTCCCTCAGGTGCAGTTGGAAAATTTTCCCCTGGCAGATTGCTGATCTGTCTTAGGGCTCACCTCATAATGTCCCCTAATTTCAGAGATCAGGCAGTCAGATAAGGAGCAAAATGGTTATTCTCCCTGTGACTCCCATCACTGTCTCACTCAGCTTTCATCACTCACTAAACTCTCATGTACCAGGCACTTTGCCAGACATGGGACATGAAGATGAATAAGAGGAGACTATGCACAAACAGAGCTCCATCAGATAAGACAGACAAATCAAACCCACATTAAAACAGCAGACACCAAATACTATAACAGTCTAACACAGTGTCTAAGATCACAGGCTCTTGTCTTGCTGCTCCAACTTACTAGTTGTATGACAGGGCCAAGACACTTCGGTTGTCTAACCCTCCATACCTTTTTAATAATGGGGTAGTAAAAATCATACCAAACAGGGTTATGGTAAGGATTATAAAAAATCAAGCTCTTGGCATAATGCTTCATGCAGAGTAAGCACTTGCTGAATTACTTTTTATGAAGTATCAGAATCATTTCTATAAAACAAGTAGAAAAAACCAGAATTATCAGACTTGTTCTGAAGACTAAGCAAACTAATGAGTCCAGGGTGGCTGCATTCCAAAAATGCCTGGGCTGTGAGAAGCATTAGCGTGATAAAGAATAATGGGTATTGGGTTCCTTGTATTATTATCCAATAGCGAGGAAATGTTGCCTCGTATAATTATTATAATTGTTTATGCAGGAAAGACTATTGTTTATTCCACTATCAGTTACTCTGTCATGACCTGAATTAAAAGCCCTCTTTTATCATGTTAGAAGTAGAATAATTTTTCCAGGTATTAATAGATCTTATCAATTCTTTCAATATGAAGATCATTTATTCTTTTGATTTAGGAATAATTTTTCTGTTTAAAAATTTTTATTCTATTTTCAAAGTCCCTAAAATAGTAAAAACCAATTTTTTTCTTATATCGAATTATTTGGATTTGTTTTTACATGTACAAACTTCTCTATTTTTCTACCTTTTTTCCTCTAAATTTCAAGGCAAGTATAAGCATTTTATTCATGTCATTAATTTGGGTTTCAATTATACTTAAATTTTTAAAATATTTTTATTTTCTATCTTGTATTTTGGCCTTTACTTGACCTTAAAATTGCTTTGAAATCTCTATACAGTTGTCTTAATATTTTTCTTTTGCTTTGCCTTTCCATTGATTTTGTCATTTTATATTCATACAGTAAAAAGTTGTGGAAAATATTCATTTCTCTGTGTGTGTATTTATTTATTTATTTGTCTTTTGCTCATCTCTCTCTCTCTCTCAGTGGTTCATGTTAACCATAATATTTGCTTTTACTTTTATTCATATTTAATGAGAAGGCCTCTCTTTGGACTTCCATTTATCTAAAGTGGGAAAATCTCATTAGAATAGCTTTCCAGCATATCTGAAATCTGTTTATTTCCCCCTTCAGAAGTTTACTTTAAGAGCAGGGTATTGCATTTCTGATTTGCTTTTCTATTGTCTGACAGCACAGAAGCAAAAAAGTAAATTCATCTGGATTCTTGATAGATACAGATTCTTGATGTGACAGACACTATGTGGACAGTCATTTTCTTGGATATGAATGTTATTCTCCTTTATGCAGTTTTTTTTTAAATCTATCAAGTTTCATTCTGCCTGTTCAGGGATATTTTCTATACACGTCAGTTGGATTATTTTTCCTGTTTGCTGAACATCCCTTGGCATCATAGATTTAGAAATACTATCAATTCCAAGGACTTACTTTTTATTTTTCACTAGTCTCTTTCTAGAAACAATACCTACTTCCTTAGAAGTGTAGTAGTTAAATGACTAGTAGTAACACTTTGGTTTAGGGCCATTGTTCATAAAACCATAACTGAGCAAGAATATTATTACTTTTCTCAGGTCACTGTTCTCTCCAGTAGTTGTGTCATATTATTTTTTGTTTGTTTGTTTTGTTTTTAGTTTCTCTTATAAAACTATCTATTATTTAAGATAATTCTGAATCATTAACAACATTAGCATAATAAAATATCTTCATATTTCTGGAAGAATAGAAAAATAATATTTTAAGCAAGTTGTGAAATCCATCATGGCGAGAAGAGAATTTTGTGTTACTGTTTCTTTGTTCCCATATTTTTTTTGTCTTCGTCCAATTTGGAGATAATGATAAAATTCTTAGAATTTTATGTAGTTATACTGTTCTACATAGTAAGATTTAGGATTTGACCAGTGCTACATTTGTTTTCCTACAATGCTCTAATATCTTTCTTTGGCAAACTATTTTAAATAATATATGGCATGAAAGTATTTTACACCTTCTTTATTTAAATGGCTCTTCTCTGGCTTATTTATGTATGTGTAGGCATGCATGTGCAAATCTCTGTGTGCGACTTTTTTGCTGTTATTTTAATTTTTTTCTTTAGAGAAGTCTACTATATAACCTTGTTTTGATCTTTTATTTACTCAAAGTATCATCTTTGTAAATATAACTCTCTAAGAGCTAGGTTACAAATTTTAAACATTCATAACTTAATTAATAGCATTTATTTAATTCCTTTTGAAATTTTCACTGAGCAAGGAATGCATAAGATGACATCAATTTACCTGTTTCTAACTAAATAACTAAATTGATTGAGTTTCCCTCTTTAAAGTATAAGAAATATTCTTTCCAATATAAATTTATAATTTTTAATAAGTTATTTTTAAATCATATTTAAAAAATATTTGGAATGTCTAACATCCATTTTTTAAATTTATGTAATACTGATAGGACTTTGAAATATTCTTTGCTTTGCAAGTAAACTTATTCTAATAAAAATGACATGTGATTTTAAAATATAATTATCTCATTGCATAGACTTTATATAAGATGAAACCTTATTTCCTTCAATTTATTGAAATAATTTATTTCTGTATTATTTATTGTCTTGATTTGTCTTGGCAGAGAAATCAGATAAGAATGGATAAAGAAGGAAGAATATTATAATTCATCTGTGATAAACAGAATTCTCAAATGGTCCCTAATCAATGACATGATATAATCACATATATAATTATGAGATGATCTTGAATAATTCCCTCTGAGGAAATGTGGAATGTATGAATACGGTAGTATATCACTTCCAATGCTGTTACATTATATATTTAATATATATATTTTATATGTGTATATATGTATATATCAGATGTAATTGAGTTTTCTAATCAGTTGGCTTTGTGTTAATCAAAAGAGAGATTATCCTGGATAGACCTCACTTAATTAGATAAACCCTTAAAAGAGACAAGAAACAGCAGCAAAGCTCTGCTGTTGACCTTGTAGAAGCAAATTATCATGTTGTAGAAAGGATCTTATGGCAGGGTAGACTGTCATTACTGAGATCCATATTTTATTATTGTAGGGAATGAAATTCTGTGTATAACCACTGAGCTTGAAAGAGAACTCCAACCTCAGTTGAGATTAAGCCCTGGTATAATAGATACCTTTAGTTCACTTGGTTATACCCTGATCATAGTACACAGCTAGTACATACCTAGAATCCTGATCCAGGGAAACTTTGAGGTAACAAATGGGTATTTTTTAAAACCATGAAGTTTCAGGAAATTTTTTACATTACCAATAGAAAATTAATACATATTTTAGTAAATATATTAATAAATAAATATAATTTATTATATTAGTAAATATATTAATAAATCTTAAAATGCATATCTAGTTTTAACCTCTTCAAGAAGCTCCAGGCATATTTGGCCAGCATTTTAAAGACTCATTAAATTCCATTTGTATTCTCTTGTACTTGAAATTGTCCAATACAACAGATCTGTCTTTTCTCAAAAACAGACTCTTCTGATTTCTCTATTTCTGTTTGTGGCAGAAAAATATTTCCTGTCTCCTAGACTAAGGCTGTATAATATTTTTTCTGCTCTAATATAATCTTTATAATCAATTCACAAGTATAAAATTTTCCAAAAACTGTCGTACTACCTAGGATGAACCAAAAGAAATGCAAGACTGTTTTTATAAAACTTTGCTTTTTATGAAACACTTTACATTTTACTCCTCAAGAGACCAACTCTTATTTCTAGTTTAAACACTTTTTTAATATTTTATTTTTAATTATTATGGGTAAATATTATTTGTATATATTTATAAAGTACATGTGATGTTTTAAGACAAGCTTAAAATATGTATTAATCAAATCAGGGTAATTGGGGAATCCGTCACCTCAGGCACTTATGATTTCTTTATGTTAGGAATATATTACAATTAAAAAGATAGTAATTGGTAGAATAAAAAACAAAAATTATGTTTTCTAGTTCTAGACTCAGTGATTTTCTGTTACATCATGTTGTATATCAAAAAGGAGATATAGCATAGGGTATAAAAATAGTAAGAATGTAAGGGACCTAGTTTTAAAAACCAAATGAATGATCTGATACCTCTGTTTGGCTGAGCAATTTACCTAACTTCCCTGTGCCTCAGTATCTTCTTTTGCTAAAGATGACTAATAATAATAATTGATTCATAGATTTGCAATAATTATGCAAATTAGTGTTATTAATTAAAATAAAATTATTAATTAAAATAAAAATCAATTCTATCAGGAAAAATATTAATGTAAAACTCTCAAATGCTACGTGTCACACAGTACTGAGTGTCTCACTCTTAGCTGCTATTATCATTGCAGTGTCTCCAGGGGTCATCCTTATCTGCAAGGATTCCCCAGAGGACCTGAGACATATTGAAATCATTCACACATGCAGAAGTGTACTTCATGCTAAGAAATAACATTTATCACTACTTATTTTTATCCAAACAACACTAAGAATGACTAGTAAGGCGCATCTCAAGCAACTCCTACTTTGGAATTGAATGTCATGCATCACTTGCATTGTTGGTGCAGTAATCCACCTGTTCTGTTTATGAATCACTATTCTCAGATTCACTGTAAACTGTATTCACTGTCAGTGCATTCAAATTGTAATTCTGTTTTGCCCTCCTGACTAATTGGATGGATATCTGAAAACAGAATTCATTGTTCGATACCCTACATTTAGGATAAATACATCTTTACCCTCAAATTAAAACAACCTAGAAATATTATCTCTGTATAATTAAAAGTAAGGATTCTTTTGGTTGGAAGTATCATGAATTCGCCTCAAATAATTTCAAGCAGAGTCAAACATTTATAAAAGATTACATCATGATTCAACTTAAGAAAGAGGAGGAAATTCATCTAGGCCTTAAAGCAACTGAAAGTGATAGCAGGAGATTGGGAGAACCAGCCTGCTTCTTTTCTCTGTTTCTCCTAGATTTGCTTCCCTCTGAACAGGAGCCTATCAGCTTCCAAACCCTATGCACATTGCCTTTTCTATTTTTATCTTTGCTGTTATTTCTCTGTGCACACATGATAATAATAAAATGTTTGACTTATCTTGTCCTGTTTGAGTAGAGTGAGTTTATGATAACTCAGTTCTAATTACAGATTAAATCTGGGGGCAATTATCGCTCTTGTATTCATTGTTGTTGAGGGTAATGGCCTTGTAGGGTGGACTTAAAAGATGTCACTATGTTTTTCCTCTATTCAAGATTACTCTTTCTTGACATTTAGTTACCGGCATAGTTTGGTATCTGTATATATGTTAAATGCTAAATTTTTAGCTAGCAACACCAACTTCTCTTTTTATACATGTTGCAAAACTCTATTATTTTATCTTCATCTCCAAAAAACCAAAACATTCAAAGGTGCTGCTTTCCCCTTTAGTATTCAGAACCATCTGCACAGCAACCCCAATTATTCCTCTTACAGCTAGGATAATCAACTTTTTTCAAATATATACATTTTTACTGACACTTTCATAAATAATCTACTATAACTTTCTTTGTACTTAATTGCTAAGTTAGTCTTGCTTCCTAAACTAATTTTTTCCATATTACTCTTTGGCAGAGGAGACTCCATTAAATCCTAAATAAGGACATTTCTTTATAAAAACCGAATCCTCTCTTACCAAATGAAACTTCATTGTTATATCACTTTTCTCCAATCAATTTTTGTCTCCTTCAAATTATAGTTCAAAATTATTTTGCTCTATAAAATATAAATTTGTTATATTTCAGCTTATTTTATGAAAGGAATTATTCACTTTTCATGGAAAAATGGAAATAACCTGAATGATGAATAAGACATTTATAGATACTGTATATACTCCCTATGTATTATTAACTTTAAAAAGCCAGCGATAAACCTTCATGTAGTTATAAATTTTTTCTCAGTCTCTCTATTTTCTTTGTATATATAATTATATATAAAAATACAACAAGTTCACAGAAAAAAATCTATATATTGATATGTTGGTAGCATGTGTATGTACCAATGATGTTTTTGTCACATTACTATCTATTTTATTACATCATCAATTCTCTTCCCTGAGTAATTGAATGTTCTGTCAGTTACTTGATGAAAAGAAAAAGTAAACACTGTGTAAACTACAGTCTACAGTTATGTGTCCATTAACAAGGAGGATATGTTCTAAATAATGTATCATTGAATAATTTCATCAGTATGCAGACATATAGAGTGTATTTACACAAACCTAGATGGCACAACCTACTATACACCTAGGCTATATGGTACAGCCTATTGTTCCTAGACTACAAACCTGTACAGCATGTTACTGTACTGAATACTTTAGTCAATTATAACACAATGGTGAGTATTTGTCTGTCTAAACATACCTAAATTTGGAAAGAGAAAGTAAAAAGATAAACAATGGTGCACCTGTCTAGGGCATTTATCATAAATGAAACTTTCAGGACTAAAAGTTATTCTAGGTGAGTGAGTCAGTGAGCAAGTGGTAAATAAATGAGAAAGCCTAAGCCATTACTGTACACTACTGTAAACTTTATAAACACCATGCACTTAGACTATACTACATTTATAAAAATATTATTTTCTTCCATAATAAAATAATCTTAGTTTACTGCAACCATTTTACTTTTTGAATTGTTTACTCTTTAACTTATTGACTCTTTTGTGATAGCACTTACTTAAAATCCAAACACATTGTACACAAAAATATGTTCTTTCTTTATATTCTTATCCTATAAGCTTTTATCTAGTTTTAAATTTTTAAAAATTTTAAACCTTTTTGCTATAAACCAGGCACAAACACATTAGCTTAGGCCTACACAGGCTCAGGATCATCAATATCACAGTCTTCTACCTCCGCATATTGTCCCAGTGGAAAGTCTTTAGGGGCAATAACATGCATGAAGCTTTCTTCTCCCAAGATAACTATGCCTTCTGGAATACCTTCTAGAGGACCTGCCTGAGGCTGTTTTAAAGTTAACTTCTTTTTGTTTTTTAGATATAAATAGAAAGAGTATACTCTAAAATTACTATTAAAAGTATAGCACAGAAAATACATAAACCAGTACCAGTAACAGTCATTTATTATCATTATCAAGTATTACATATTGTACATAATTGTATGTGCTATAGCTATACTTTTATAGGACTGACAGCACAGTAGGTTTGTTTACATCAGCATCACCACAAACACATGAGTAATGTGTTGTACTACTACATCATGATGTATATCACATCTTTATGCAATAGAAATTCATCAGCTCTATTATAATCTTGTGGGAACACCATCATATATGCAGTTTATTGTTGACTAAAGCATCGTTATGCAGCATATGCCTATATTTGAAACTAATAAAGAGCAATTGCTGATAAGTTCATACACCGTGCATAAACAGTGCCTTACTAAAACAGTTAATTATAATCAAATTTAGAATTCAAGCTTACAGTTTCTTTCAAAATATCATTTTGTATTCCTTTCCAAAGATAAAAAATATGCATCATTTTAGGTTTACCAATGTTCCATAATAAGAATTTTAATAGAACTTTAAAATGTTTTAAAATCTTATATGAAGAAAATTATTCTCTAGTTATAAGTCCAATCATTGTTTTGGTGATGCAATCATTATTTGATCAGTTAGTAGTAATCTGGAATTTTAATAAAAAATTTTTAGTCACCCTCAGTGAAAATGTCTTATACATGTTTTGTTTGGATGCTGTTTTCACTTTTGAAAATGTCTTCCTTTATATTGCCTCTTTCATGAGAAAATGACTGCTTCTCTCTCTCTTTCTCTGTTTTTTAAAGCTTTATTTTCTCCTTAAAAAAGAAAACAAACAAACAGATACACTTTTCCTTCCAGGTGATATTGATATGGTCTGAAAGTCTCAGATATTTCCTTTCTAAGCTTTCTTCAAATAGCTGCAGAAGGTCTTCATTTAGTCATTTTTAGTCCTTTATGTGCTTAAACTATTTTCCATGTATGTATAAAACTAAATGAGATGTATCTTTTTCTTTTTTGCTGTAAGATATTTTAAACAAGATAATTCTGGAGTTATCTAAGTAGCTCATTCTCATCATATACCTATTATTGAAAGAGTTGTCAATCCCTCAGGTAATAGCCACACACACAAACAGGACTATATAGGACTAAAGTCAGGCAATGATATATTGATTTCTTTGCGTTTTGGTATGTTGGCAGCCAGTAACTTTAGTATCCCTCAGAAGTACTGTAGAGTATCTCAAAAAGAATTATCCCTAAAAATCTTTCCAACTCATTTTGTATATAAGCTTTTTAAAATTTCTGATTACAACTTTCAGAAATATAATATAATAATGTTGCTTTTCATAGAGAGTATTTGTAATATTTTTAACTTTATTTTATTTGAATGATTTACTTAGCAGCTTTTTAAACTAGCTATTTAGAAAATTATCATAACATTATTTATATTTCATAGAATTATAATGTTAGTAATTGGATTATTTTTTCCATGAACTTAATTACCCTCAAAATGAAAATTTCTAGTATCATCATTTCTGCTATTCTAAAAACGCGAGGTATAACGTGTGTATACTTGTACATTGACGTGCATACACATGCTTGCGCATGCGCACATACACAATCCTCTAAGTAACTTCATTATTACTGGTCTTTTTTTATTTCATCAATAATATCCCACACATGTTACAATGAGAGTTAAGGGAACAAGTAAAATGGTAAAAGTAACCCAAATCAATCTCTGGAAAATATAATATGCCTTTTAACAATTAAAGGAAAATTTTCTAAAAACAGCTTGTGTGGAAATAACAACAGATTCTCTATCAATAGTTGGAATAGTAAGAAAAGAGTTACTGCTTTGAGGCTCTGATGAGTCCTCAGAGGTACATCTGTAAAATAACACCAGATGGCTCTCGAGGAGATCATTCTAATGATACTGATACAGTCAACCCTTCATTGTTCATCAGTGTGGCAATGCCCATCTGCATTCTATAAACTCTATGACCTGGACTTACCCTATAGCCTCATTTTTATTGGTAGAAATCAATCTTGTTTTGCCAAGGCGAATCTGGAAAAGGGCCAATGCATGTGCAAATAAGCAAAAACTTTAGTCATCCAAAATCCATTTCCATTTATCTGATAGTTCTCACGTAACTCTATGTGTAATCTTGAGAATGATCCTTATTGTTGACCATGGGTACTTTTCTTTAAAGCTCACAACTTTTATCTGGACAATTTACTTCAATTGTCTATTCAAACCTCCTTACTAATGTTTCATTTTAGTCATTTTCTTTGATGAGATCAGATGATAAATTCTATTCCACATTGTAATTCAGTTCAATTAAAATTCATATTAACCCAAATTATTAGATGCTACATCCAGATGAAGGTACCCTTTCATTTATGCTGTCATTACAACTCTGCCAATTATATTTTACTAAACTAAAATAGTAATATTTTCTAAATATTGAAATATCCTTAAGGTGTAAAATAAATCTATTTCATCATTGTATTAAAATTCTTTCCTTATCCCAGAAGCCACATAAAGAATGGTCAGTATAATAGCATAACCAAAGTTTTTGATTTGTCTAACAGTGTATTATTAAATAATTCTATGCAGGGATATTTTCTCATTAGTACTATTTTCTTAATTATTTATTTGCAGATAACTTCTGTAGTAGCCATGTGGAGAAATCACAGTAACAAATCACATGTTCTGAGCATTATGTTGTACATTTTGTCACATTTCTCATTCATCTAGTTGGTTTTATAAAGCATATAATGGCTTGATAGGATATTTCTTGCATCCCAAGGATTTCTAGAGAATAAAAATAATTAGAGAAAAAAATGCGTAAATATATATTTCCCATCCATTTGGGATGTACTTTTTGTGTACATCCAATTTTTTTTTACAGGTCAAATAAAATTTTTATTTTATCTATCAATATTCCTCTGATTTTCTCTATTGGAAAATCTCTTACTATATTGAACTCTTGTATTATTTTATCTTTGTCTTATTTATGACATATTAGTTTTTACCTTGAACTACCATTATTTGTATATCTAGTTCCTTTAAAGACTAAACACATTAAGTCTAGAGTTTGAAACTTTGTAACTTTTATATCCTTTATAATAGTTGTCATGTGTATTTTGCATCTGTTAATGGATGATTAAACTATCCAATAAATGATTCCCAAATAATAAAACAATCAGTATTTCTCAAAAACAGTGTTTAATAGGCGATGGGTTGTAGGATAAGAGGTGTGAGGATGAAAGAAGCAGTATATGCGATGTTTTACTGGTCATTGTAAGGGCATTGGATTTTATTCTGGGGGAGGTAGGAAGCCATTGGAAGATGGCAGCAGAAAAGTGACATAGTATAATTTATATCTTAGAAGGGCATTGAGTCTGGTTTGAGGAAAAGACTGTAATGGGGAAGAAAAGAAAAGGAAGTGTGTTTAGCAAGTTATTATTACATCTTATGTAGAGATGATAATACTTTTAACAAGATAGAAATTTTAGAGTTGCTATGAAGTGGTTTGAATATGGATATTCCGGCAAAAACTACGTGATCATCTCAATAGAAGTAAAAATATTTTACAAAAGTCAATGCTATTTTGTGTTTAAAAAATCCAGTATACTAGGAATAAAAGAAAACTGCATTAATCTGATAAAAGACATCTATGAAAAACCCACAGCTAACATTCACTTAATAGCGCAAGTCTGAAAGTTTTTCCTCTTACATAAAGAACAAGACAAGCATATTCTCTCTAGTACTGGGATTTTAGTGCTTTTTTTATTTTGGAGAACAAAATGTTCTATAATTAGTAGTGATGGTTGCACAAATTTGTGAATATATTAAAAAATCATTAAATTATATACTTTGAAAGGCTGAGTATTATAATATGTGAATTATATGTCAATTTTAAAAATGGTTATTTTTGAAAGTTAATTGCCAGGGCTTGCTGACTGAATGTGATAGAGATAGAAGCAAGCAATAAGTCTAGGATTTAACATAAAAACTGGTAAAATAGAGGTGTAATTTCCTAAATTCAGAGAGACTGCAAGGATTATAACGTTGTTGATATTCTGGTGTATGTATAAAAAATGAAATGGGATTCAGAAAGTAAATTTAAAGTTTCTATTAATCAAGCAAATTGACAAGTTGGTGAGACTGGTCATTTCTTTTACATAACTATTTATTTTTGATTTAGATTAATTCATATATTATAAACAAAATCACTTTTTTAAATGTAAAATTCAGTGGAGATATAGTGGATTTGGTTGCATACCACTGCAGTAAAGAAAATATCACAATAAAGCCAGTCACATAAGTTGTTTTGTTTCTCAGTGCACATAAATATTATGTTTACCTTATGCTGTAGTCTATATATACATCAACTTAAAAAAAAAATCTTTACCGCTAAAATCTGGTAACAGTCATTGTGACTAGTGTGCATGATAATACCTTGCTGGTTAAGGATCTTGCCTCAATGTTGATGGTTGCTTACTAATCAGGGTGATAGTTGCTGATGGCTGGCTTTTAAGTTTTTAAATTAAGACAACAATGAAGTTTGTCACACTGATTGTCCTGTCCTTTCACACAATATTTCTCTGTACCAAGATATGCTGATTGATAGCATTTTACCCAAAGAAGAACTTCTTTAAAAATTGGAGTCAATTCTTTCAAAACCTACTGCTGCTTTATCAACTATTTGTATATAATATTCTAAATCCTTTGTTGTCATTTCAACATCTTCACCAGGAGTAGATTCCATCTCAAGATGGAAGATTTTTTTTCCTCTGTTCATCATTAAGAAGCAATTCCTTGTTCATACAAGTGTCATCATAAGATTGCAGCAATTCAGTCACATATGCAGACTTCACTTATAGTTCTTTTTCTATTTCCACCATATGTGTAGTAACCTCCTCCACTCACATCTTGAACCCATCAAGGTCACCCATGAGGGTTGGATTCAACTTCTCTCAAACTCTTCTTAATATTGACATTCTGACCTCCTCCTATGAATCACAACTATTCTTAATGGCTTCTAAAATGATGAATCTTTTCCAGAAGATTATCAACTTATTTTGCCCAAATCCATAGGAAGAATCACTATGTATGGCAGATATAGCCTTACAAAATGGATTGCTTAAAGAATAAGACTAGAAAATCAAAATCACTCCTTGATCCTTGGGCTTCAGAAGAGACGTCACATTAGCAGGCATGAAAACAACATTAATCTCCTTGTACATTTCCACTAGCAACTATTGGGTGAACAGATGTATTGTCAATGAGAATATTTTGAAAGACATCTTTTTTGTGAGTAGTAGATATCAATAGTAGGCTTAAAGTACTGTCAACCATGCTGTAAACAGTGCTGTCATCCAGGCTGTGTTGTACCATTTATAAAGCACAGGTAGAGTAGATGTAGTATAATTCTTAGAAGCTTTAGAATTTTCAAAGTAAATGAGTATTGGCTTAAATTTAAATTCACTATCTGCCCTAACCCTTAACAAGAGAGTCAGCCTATCCTTTGACATCTTGAAGTTAGGTATTGATTTCCCCTCTCTAGCTATGAAAGTCCTACATGGCATCTTTTTTCAACATAAAGCTATTTTGTCTGTACTGAAAAATCTGTTGTTTAGTATAGCCACCTTCATCAATGATCTTAGCTAGATCTTCTGAATAACTTGCTGCAGCTTCTCTATCAGTACTTGCTGCTTCACCTTGCACTTTTATGTTATGGAAACAGCTTCGATTTATACTTTATTAACCAACTTTTGCTAGCTTCCAACTTTTCTTCTGCAACACTCATCTCTCTAAGCCATCATAGATTTGAAGAAAGTTAGGGCCTGACTCTGGATCAGGCTTTGACTTAAAGGAATGTTGTGGCTGGTTTGATCTTTTATCCACACAACTGAAACTTTCTGCATATCAGCAATAAAGCTGTTTTGCTTTCATATCATTTGTGCATGCACTGAAGTAGCTCTCTTAATTCCCTTTACTAACTTTTCCTTTGCATTCACAACATCTCTGTTTGGTGTAAGAAGCCTAGTTTTCGGTCTATTTGGGCTTTCAATGTGCCTTCCTTAGTAAGTTTAATCATTTGTAGATTTTGACTTAAAGCAAAAGATATACAACCCTTCCTTTCACTTGAACACTCTGAGCCCATTTTAGGGTTATTAATTGGCTTAATGTCAATATTTTTGTGTCTCAGAACATGGGAAAGCTCAAAGAGAGGGAGAGAGATAAGGAATGACTACACAACATTTATCCAATAAGTTCACAATCTTATATGGGCACAGTTCATGACACTCCAAAACAATTACAATAGTAACATCACTGATCACAGATCACCACAATAGAATAGTACTGAAAAATTAAAATATTATGAGAATTACCAAAATGTGATACAGAGACACAAAATGAGCACAAACTGTTGGAAAAATGGCACCCATAGATTTCCTCAATGCAAGTTTGCCAAAGTCTTCAAATTGTAAAAAAATGCAGTATCTGTAAAGTGCTATAAAGCAAAGCATAGTAAATGAAATATGCCTTTATCCGAAAAGTTGTGTAACAATTAGCACTATATGATCCTAGATAATTTTTATCAGTCAAATAAAGAGACACAATCCCCATTAGAATCACTGTCTATTCTACTCCCTCACCAGCCTCTGTCCACCATTATTCTATTAATGCTATATATCTCCTTGGATTTTCCTATTATGGACATTACATATTAATGGAATCATACAGTATGTCTTTTCTGTTTAGATTCTTTCATATAGCATGTTATTCTCTTATGTTGTAGCAGGTATTCATTCTAATTTGTGTTTTAATAATATTGTATTGTATGGATATAGAACATGTTTATTCATTCATCAATTTATGGACATTGTTTTTAATTTTTGGCTATTATAAATAACACTGTTATGAACAATTATTTACAAGTTTTTGCATGGGTTTATGTTTCAAGTATCCTTGGTATATATTTAAAAGTAGGATTGCTGGGCCAACTGTTAAATTTATCTTTTTCAGAACTATACAACTACTGTACAAAGCAACTACCTTCTTCTGTTATGTAATATATTCCTATCAACTATGTATAAGGGTTTCAATTTCCACATTCTCACCAACAGTTGTTATTTTTAATTTTTTTTATTAAAGCCCATCTAATGGGTTTCAAGTGGCATCTCATTGTGGTTTTAATTTGCATTAATCTAATGATGTAGAGTACATTTTTATACTCTCATTGGCTATTTTTATCTTCATTTTTTAAGATAAATGTCTATTTAAATATTTCATCCATTTTAATTGTGTCACATGCCTTTTTCTTGTTGAGTTGTAAAGGTTTTTTTATATATTTTAGATGCTAGGCATTTATCAGATATATGATTCTCAAATACTTTCTCCTATGCTTTCAGCTATTTTTTCCTTGTCCTTTAAAGCACAATTTTTTTTAATTTGATGTAGTCCAATTTGTCTATTTTTTTTAAATTAATTTATTTCATTTCAGTAAAATATTATTGTTCTAAGTCACAAAACTGATATTATAATTCACTAATATAAGAAAAACTGCATTTTAAATAAAAAACAGTTTTATAGAACATATTTAGATTCTAGTATTTATTAAGACCACCATGAAAGTGGTTATGCATGCATAGGACAGACACTTGAGAAACTTCAAAACTCAATGGTCAAAGAAATGTGGGAACAAAGTAAAGGAGAACTAGATGTGCCCTAAGAACTCAAGTTATTGATGACCAAGAGAAAAATATTAAATGTAGCCCTGAGGATGAAGGGTTGAGAGTTTTTAAATTAAAATGCTATATTAAATGTGTCAAATTATTGTCAATGACATGAGAAATAACCATCTCACATTTCAAATCTTTATGGCCCCCAGAATTTGCATTAATTCCTCAGTGAATGGGAGGCAGAAGAAAAACAGAATATTAGTGATGGAGTCAGTTTTGTTATGTTATACTCTCACATAATATATTGCTAACTATTTGACCATGAACTCTCCTTATAATTTATTTCTATGTTTAATTTTGTTAAACTAATCATTTTTTTCTTTTATTTTTGTGCTTGTGATAGAAGAAATTATTTTCAAAGCTGATGGTCATTTTTTCTGTTGGACATTTTTAAGATAGCTCATAATTGGTAACTAGCTTTGTGGCCTCCTTTTGATTAGCAATGATGACAAATATATAAACTTAGAGTGTCATTTGTCAAATTTCAATTCTTTTTAACTGTCATTCATAGGTTCTATTTCCATCATACGTAAAACCCATGAATTATATCTTGTAATGAGCAAGCTTTATTTCTGAAAAATAAATTAAATAAGTGATATTTTGTAGGGAGACATGTTACTTTAGCCAGGTGAAAATTATAAAAACATAACAACAAACCAGAGCAAGTCTGGTTAGTATTCCTGGGTCATATTCCTGTCCGTGGCACTGATCTATGTTTCTCTGCAGTGCTTCTCACTATGGAAGTTAGGCACTCGACAGAAATATTGGACTGTAAAAATAATAAATGGGTAGTGAAACTCCTTGCCTATCTTTAGTATGTAGTGCCTGTGTCAAGTTGAACACTGAAGGGACCGAGTTCCAACAAACTTGAGAGTTTGTTAAAAGTTGGTTAAAACTGAAGAAATTTAATTATTTTATGATTTCTTAATTATTGTTATTCCTCTTTTTCAGTTGTGTTGAGGACAGAACTAACTGGCAAATCACAAATTCATTTCTGTTATATATTACTACAAATATTATTTTATTTTAAGGAACAAGATATATTTTGTGCTGCTTACATAATGGAATAAATTAGTTCTATTTACTTTATGATACATGTAAGCCTTATGATACTTACATTTAGAGATTATTGGCATCAAGAGTTTTCTGTATTAGTATTACTTGCCAAAATTAAAGAGATCATTTGCTCTAATGCTCAAGAAAACTACAAAACAGGGTAAAAATAATGACGCTTTTGGAGGAAAGTGCAGATTTTTTTTAACTTATTTGAACTAATGTTCTATAGGAAGCGGTACTTGGAGGCAGGATCAACATGGTTGAGGTAATGTAGGCCAACTCTACCTGGTGATCAGATGCAGCACAGCTGTATCTTTTATACAAAATTCTGTGCCAAACACAAATAAAAGAGATTAGCTAGATGTGAGGAATCCATTCATAACTATTATAAGCTCTTCACTGGCAACATTTTTCTTTATCACAAGCATGGCATAGTGAGATAAGGTGTTATGAGACATAAGATCACTAACAAATCTGTAAAAAAAAATTACTTATGTTCTGTCTTTAGTCTTTTGAAAGAATAAAAATCTAGATTCCACTAAGCTAAAGATTTTGAGAACTATACAAATGACCTCTGTAAGTTTAATATTGATGCTGAATATCTTTATAACATTGGATTAACAGCATATTGCATTTTAATAATAATTTGTTCAGACTATAGTACCTGAAAAATGGGAAATCTAAAGAAGCTCTTATACATTCAAGTTGAGCCATCAAAGAACATGCAATCGTGCAAGCGATTTGGATTTATAAGAGCAGTAATCATGCATATGAGCAAGCATATGTGTGTGATTCTCCATTTGCAATCTTTAACTAGAATTATAATTTATCTGTAGTTTACTTAAAGACCATGTATTTCAACTTTAATATCATATACCATAAACCATGGTAAAAATATTTCAGTCTAAAAATTTTACAAAGACCTATAAGGTATTTGAAGAATTTGATGTGTGAGCTTTATGTCCCAGACACTGTATTTGTAGTAATATTACAATGGTGAGCAAAACCATACCTTGTCTCTGCCCAAATAAAGTCAAAACTATAATGGAGTAGAAACCAGGGAGGTATTAGTCAAGGGTATAAAGTTTCAATTATGTAAAACAAATAAGTCCTAGAGATCTACTATACAGTGCAGTGCCTATAATTAATATCACTGTATTGTATACCCAAAAATTTGTTGCAAAAGTAGATCTTCTGTTCAGTGTTCTTATCACAAAAATAATAAAGATGGCAGGACTGTGGGAAGTTATGTATATGTTTATGGCGTAGATTGTGGTGATGCTTTTGTGGGTATATGTTTATCTTCAAATGCATAAGTTACATCTGTTGAATATGTGCATCTTTTTACATATCAGTCATACCTCAATAAAGTGGCTAAAAAAAGAGTATGGGTCATTGCTTTCGTTGTTGTTGCTTTCATCATTAATTATATTACCACTCTTATGTACTACACGAAATTTAATGGAATGTCACCCAATGATAAAATGTTTCTTTTCTCTGTATATTAGACATGTCTTGAAAAATAGCTAGTAAAATTTCTAATTATAGAATTATGTATAGATAATTTATTTGTAAATATGTCATTGAAATATTTCAGATTAAGATCATAAGAGGATTTAAATATTTGCAATTGATATTAGAGAACTTACTCAGCCAAATAAAAAAGAACTGCAAACTTTACAAAGTTAAAAAGTAAACAACACTTACTGACAATTTGTATTAGTAATTTCAGTACACATAATTTAGAAAAATAATGTCCATTTCTTTGTGAATGGATAAATGAATATCATTTGCCTGTTTGTTTCATATTTAAATTTGTTCACATAACATTATACCACATCAATGATAAAACCTATGGCTTAAATTTACATATGTATGAACACAATTATCTCAATAATACAAAGTTTACTAAAATACAATTACTGGATGATGTATGATAAAACATACTATTATGCAAATTTTTAATTTACTTAATAAAAATATGTACATATGTAAAATAAGTATGATCCCATCCCAGTTGCCTGAGGTTTATAGATGAATTTAGTAATAAACTCAGAATGAGTGGCAAAATGAACTTTCTGTGAAATATTAATATTTTATTACATATACATATAGAGGAAGTAGTAGACAAGTTAACAATTATGAATTGTAAATGATGTATAAACATCTATTTGGCTTATTATTTTGTGTACTTTTTGGTATTTTCAAAATTTATTTTTAAGAAGAAATTATTGAACAATTTCTCCTTAAAATATTTACTTGTAAAATTATTTTAAAATGTTTAAGTAACACATGCTAGTATTGAGAAAACTTTGGTTAACATTTTCTGTACAATTATAGTAAAAAATAATGACATTTGTTAAGATGAAAGGTATTAACATATTAGAAAAACCCATTTTCAAGAACTCTGACCATCCAGTAGCAGTTTAAAGCACATGTGTGACTGTAATGCTACAGGAGATGGCAATCAAGGAGAGGAGAAAAGTGTATTGAGTTTTGTATATTTCAAGAGATTAAAGCTATTAATGTTATCACTATAAAATTGGGATGAGCAAATAAGCTGATTTATATGTACCATTAGATGAAAGAATTTAATTTAGTATGAATAGACTCTGTGGATTGAGTCTACAGAAGAGTAATGGAAGAGAAATATTGGGAGACTTTTTAGCTTTTAAAGTAGGTTGAATGAGAGCATATTAACTGAGGTCAAAGAAAAGAGAACTTGTCAGATTTGCTAATTTCATAGACAGGTCTTTGCTCCCTTAGAGAACAGCCATCTGGTGAGGAGATTCTTCCGATCATACTACGATGGATTCATTTAGTACCTGGATCAGGGGTGTAAAGTTATTACTATCACTGTGATTAATAATATCCCTAAATGTCTACAACAATACAGGCATTGACATACTAAAGAAAATGCATGTAGGTAGGATTGGGTAAATTAATTATTATTATTTACATACAAAGACGTGAGGATGTGTGTGTGTGTGTGTCTGTGTGTGTATGTGTGTGTGAAAAATATTACTTGTCTTAATCTCTATGTTTCAGACGCATAATTGAGGTTCTAAGATGTTAAGAAAATTGACCAGAGTCAAATATAAAAAATTATAGAGCTAAAATAAATTCTGGATCTTACTGATTGACCCAGAAACCCTTCCTCAAATATCAAGGTAATCAGAATTTGCTTAAATATAAACATAATTAGAATGATAAGTTATGCTATAACTAAATGTATGAATATCAATAAGTGGGTGTTTTTATTTTCTTTTTTTAAGATGCATTTTAGGTATAGGAGAATGTAATGAAATGAATAAGGGCTGTGGTGTAATAAAGATTCATATTAGAATCCCTGAAAATTAACCTTCAGTCTGAGTCTCAGTTTTCTAATCGTTAAAATGGAGACTATAACAATGACTTCACAGGATTACAGTGAGGATTAAATGAAATAACATTTGTCACTCAACCTCCACACAAACTTTAACAACAGAAAGAAGTAGAATATGGGCTGATATATTTATATTATACCTTAGTTATTTTTTTCTTAAGATATTCTTGCACCCTGAATCTCCTTAATATTCTTCCTTTTGAAGATATTAGTCCTGGTTTAAAGTCTGAGCCTTCACACTGCCCTAATTTTTTCTGAAAATATAAGTCATTTTTAACCTAGCTATGAGCCTGAAATCAATAAGGTGTGAGAAGGTCTAGGAAACAGAAAATCCAGGATTAGAAGCATTATGCTCTTAAATAAACTTGTGCACTGATACTCAACCTCACTCATACTGTTTAATAGGAATTTTCTAAACTTGTTCACAGATATAAAAGGAATCAGAAGCCCATGGTTTATTGCCTGCTTTACCACTAAGTCACTGTGTGTGAATGAGCTACTAAATTACCCTTTCACTGTTGCTGGTTTCACTACAAATTTAAAAACAAACACATAAGCAAACAAACAAAAACTTTTCTACACCCCTTAACTCTGTTGCATTTATCTTTCTTTTTCAATAGAAATTGCACGGATTTTCTTACACATGAAATCAGCATTCATTTAAAGCTTTAAAAATTGTTCTACCAATTTAGATATTATTTTTAATGTTCATTATTTCCTTCTACTCAGTGACCTTCAGGATTAATTAATTCTCCAAAAGTCTGCATTGCCACAATAATGAAGAATGGTGATCTGATAGTAAAACAAAACCTTCAAAGCTATTTACAGATTTTTTTTAAACAGTCTCATCTAAAAGATGTGGCTGTCCTCATCCCAAGGCAGGATAAAAAAAAAAAAAACAAAAAGGTCACTTGAGTCTTAAAGTCAAGGGCACAGAACTGCTAGGGAACATTGACTGAGCAATATGAACTAGAATGAGACAGAACAGCTGGGCCACCCAGGAAGTGTCTGAACTGGTAGAGCAGATTTCTTTTTTATTCTGCTTGTAGCCAGGTGGATGGGACAGATTAGAGAGAAGTGTAGGTGATTTGACCAAACAGACATTTTTCAAGGAATCCTTGCAGTACTGAGAAAGAAAATGAATAAGAGCTAGGAAGTCTACCAGTCATCAAGCAAATAGTATCAAGGCAGATTCAGAATGGGAAAATCAGGAAAAACAAAACAAAAAACAACATTGTTAAATTAGAAGTCATGAGTGACCCTACAAATCCTAGTAGTGGTAGGACAACTTGTTCACAGGTATAACTAGATATTGAGATAGAGGCAAAGGAATTCTCCTATATTCTCAAATATCTTCTAAATGTGCTCTTTTTGTTTCCATATCCCTAATAAAGACATTGCTTCACCTGAAATCCCTTGAAGTAGAGGATTCTCATCCTATCACACCCTATGTAGGACACAACATTCTATAAATATCTTTATTCCCTATTATAATCTCCAGGTAATTTCTTGTCCAATGTAAGTAGATGTTTCTTTAGTCAAAGTTCACAAAGTCTAATAACATTTTGTTCTCTCTTTGTAACCATTATCTCATACCATCCTCTTCATCTCTCAACCACATATTCATTGAGGGTTTGACGTATTGCTCCTTCTTACATCATCATTTTATATGAGTTTAATATTCATACCAATGGCCTAATCAAAATATCAGCTTCAAAGTGTCTTGATTTCAATAATTCTCCACTTAATCCACCCGTTTCCAAAACCAGATCTAAAAATTTATCATCATTCTCTAAAATATCATAATATTGATTAATAACTGTGAATATCCCTCTATACCTAAAAAAGCAAATATTCTAATATCTCATTGATATATAATTAACATACAATTGCATATATTTAATGTATAAAATAAATTTTGGTATGTACATACATCTTAAAAATATCACCACAATCCAGATAATGACAAGAGCCCTCAAAAGTTTCATCATGTCTATTTGTAATCCCTCTCTCCTAACCCTCTTTATATGTCTATCTCTAGGCAACCACTTATTGACTTTATGTCCCTACATATTATTAATAGATTGTATACACTAGAATTTTATACAAATGAAATTATATAGTACATATATATATTTTTTAATTTGTCTTTTTTGGGGGGGTCTGGCTTCTTTCACTGAGGATAATTATTTTGATATTCAACACAGTGTTGTGTGTACCAATAGTATAATGTATTCCTTTTCATTCTTGAATAGTATTCCATTGTATGATTTTAACACAATTTCTTTATCCTTTCACATCTTGATGGATATTTGCTTTGTTTCTAGTTTTTGGTTGTTATAACTAAGCTATTAAAAACATTCATGTACAAGCTTTTTTAGGGACATATGCTTAATTTTAGCTTACATAAATACCTAGGGGTGAAATGGCTAGATATATGATACATTTATATCTAATTTTATAAGAAATTGTCAAAATTTATCTTCCAACATGTCTTTATTCTTACATTCCCACCAGCAGTATATGAGATTATTAGTTCCTCTATATCCTTGCCGTAACTTAATTTTTATATTTTGATTTGTTTATATAGTTAATTGATTATCTTATGTTAAACCAAACTTACATTCTTACAATAAAACTTTTGTCCTCAATACTGTTATATTTGCTAAATTCTAAAAAATAGCTACATTTTTAAAGAATTTTTCTATCTATGTTAATAAGTGATATTGCTCTGTAGCTTTCTCTTTTTTTCTAGTTTTGGTATACGGATAGTGATTGACTCAGAATGAGTTTAGATGCTTCATTGTCTAAAAGAGTTTATGTAGAATTGATATTAGGACTTCCTTAAATATTTGTTAGAGTTAACTAGTAAATTCATGTAGATATGGAGAAAAGGATATTGAATACAGGTTAAATTTGTTTTACAGTTATAGGATTATTCAAGATACTTATTTTGTTTTACATTAACACTGGTAATTTGTGTCATCTAAACTATTTGACTATTTCATTTAAATTGTCTTTCTCATTCTGTCAAGATATTTATTAGTTTTAGTGATCTCAAAAAACCTGCTTTTGGTTACAGTTGATTTTCTCTATTTTTCTCTGTTTCAATATCATTGATTTTTGCTCTGATGTTTATTATTTCTTTTATCCTGTTTAACTTGTGTATGATTTTCTCTTCTTTTTCTACTTTTCTAAAGTTATTGATTGGAGACTTCTGTTTTTTTTTTTTAATAGGCATTTAGTATGAGAATTATTCCACCACTGCTGTAGTTACATCCTAGAAATTTTTATGTGTTTTAATTTTTCTTCTGAATATTTTCTAATTTCTTATTAGGTAGATTTTCATTTCCTTAGTAACAAACTTACTGGAACATGAACATTTTCATTTCTGTTCAAAAGATATAACTCTAGTATTTTTCAAAAGCTATTACATCTTTTCAATAATAACCATGGTTTCTATATCAACTCAGAACATGACAAATTTCCCAACGGATTTATCAATCTAGTTCACTTTATAAAAATAATATAATAAAAATAAGTCTTTCTTCAACTCATATGATTTGATAAGGATACATAACATGCGTAGTCATGTAGTAATAGAAGGCTTTTATCTGAAAGAAGGACTTTTTCCTTGTCATTAGCATGAAAAAGTAAATAAAAAGTATAAATATTTTACTCCTAAAACCTCTTTATTGTATCTTTCTACAGTAATCATCAGATTTCATGAGATAAATGTCACTTCATAATTAATAATTATGTTTCTAAATAGATACTATGTTTCAGTTTGTATGATACTCTTCCTAGTTCAGATGAATATAATAATAGTTGTAAAATAATTTAATCTTTAGGCTATAAAACTGTAACTTCTTAATGAAGTTGAATTTTATTTGGTTGGTGGTAATAAAATATTTTAGATTTATTACTATATTTAATTATATTAGTATAAAATTGATAGTTGTAGAGCAAAATAAATACCTATTGTAAAGTTTGGTTATAATGCATTTTTTGTTATAACTTTATTTTCTTGAGTGTAATAATCCTCAAAAACATAAACATTCACATTTATTTTGAGATGTTTTATATTTATTATATAGTTTCCAGTATGCAATGTGGGTCATTTTGTTGTTGAAATAGTAATTTGACAGGTCTTACACTTTGTTTAATAAATTATTTACTTGAACACAAAAGGACATAGTTTTTTATCCTCAAATATATACCTAAATCAGAATTCTTTTTCAAAAGACAACCAATTACTGTGATACTATTATTGCTATGGTAATTTGTTCTTGTCAACTGTCTTACAGATACAAATTTGTCCTCCTTACCTTTTGCTGCCATTCATTTTCTTGACTAACTTGCAGGTACTATACACACTGCATTTAAAGCTAGAAAAATTATACTTAATTTTCATCATTAGAAAACCAGATTTTAAAAGGAATGGTGATTGCTTACTATCTGCAAATATGCTCAAGCTGTCAAAAAAATCTGTGGATGACTCCACTATACTGTATTTCAATTACTGCAGAAACTAAGATTTGGTCAAGGGGGAGCTATTTATTCAGACTCAGGCATTGTAAATTAGTTTAGAATATATACAATCTCTCTATATAAAATAATAAAGAAAACAAAATTCAATGTGAGTGAAATTTTTATGTTAAGAGATATTAGTAGGATAAAATTAATTTGACTGGAATATATGAATTAAAAGTATTAGACAATAGGAATGATAGAATTGATTATAAAAGGCCCAGCAGAGCAGTAAAATGCATAATGTAACTATGAAGATAAAGAGAAAACAAGCAATGTTTGCCTAGATGGGAATAGATAAACATGTAACACAGACTTCTTGGAGCAATTAAAGATGTAGAGAATTCCACTGAAAACAACCATACCCGTTGCATGCCTATTGTGGTACCCTTGGCTCTGTGTTTCCTGGCAACACAGTCTTTTGAGACTCCTGTTGGGAACAAAACTGGTATTAAGCAATCTTCCGTGTCTAACAACCTGTCTATATATCTAGTAGATGAGCTAAAAAACACAATTAAACACACTCACTTGCCCACAAAGCTAGAAATAAGAAGATTTTTTTTTTTTTTTTTTGCTGTTGCTACTTGTTACATAAAACAAGTAAATACCTCTGAAAGATGAAAGACATATTGCGTGTAGGAAATGAAAATATTATATGAAAGGCATACATTATGAATGTGAATGTTTTTGATAAATGGCGATTTTATTTAAGAGGTATATAAATTATTATTTTGCACTTTAATAGTACAGTAACTGATATGGTATGAATGTTGTACCCCTTCAAATTCATGTATTGACTGAAATCTTAACACCTAAACTATTGGTATTACGAGGTAGGAGCTTTGGGAGGTCATTAGGTCATGACTAGGATTATTACTCTTACAATAGAGCACTGTAGAAACTCATTTGTCCCTTCCACGAGGTAAGGACATAGTGAGAAGGCACTGTCTATGAACCAGGATATGGGCTCTTATCAGATACTGAATTTGTCAGTGCCTTGATTTTGGACATGCCAGCCCTCAGAACTGTGAAAAATAAATTTCCATTGTTTAGAAGCTGCCCGGTCTGTGGTATTTTATTATAGTAGTCCACACAGACTAAGTAACAAAATACACACATTAGTGCCACAAAGACAATTTATAAAAGGCAAGTATTTGTTTTCAAAGATTTTAATATAATATTTAATAAATACGTGCTGAACAAATATATCAGCAATATATATTTCCTTCATTTAAGATTTGCACAAAGGATTTAATATCAATTTTTTCTCATAAATTTTAGTAGGATTTAAATCATGAAAAATAATATCCATGGATGGTGGCCTGAAATTTTTACAGTCCATATATACTGAATTTTATAATTTGATATATACAGATATCAAGATTTCTCATATGTAAGTCAAATTATTTTTTCACAGAATCTTATATATTTTCTTTTACTTTTACATTATGCCTTGACTTTGCACTAAGGGTTATTATAGCAGTCAATCATAAGAAAGTACCATCATGTTTGTACTAAAGATAATTTTGCTATAACTGCTCACATTAGTACAGATTGACCTAACTATGAGGACAAAGAGGGGACCCTTATCTGGTACTCATCAGTACCAGAAAAGCCATGTCTTTTCCAATAGTTGGATAGATATTATAAATCCTTCTATCAATCATATAATATTCCATAATGTTATCTTCATTCAGTCTACTAAAAGAATCAAAAACAAATATGTATCTTATCTCAATGATACAATACTTAATTGTAATGATACAATACTTAAAGTATGAATGCTTAACAAACTAACTGTATGGCTTAAATTATTTTTTTTTAATTTTTGGTTGTTATCTATATGTCTTTTTCATATTTACTGTTTAATGTATGTGTATCTCTAGAAGGTGTCCCAAATTCTTTATTATAATGCCATATGAATAATAAATAAATAGATACATAAGCATAAATCATACATAATATTTTAAACATAGTAAGATCTCCATAAATATTTAATTGAATAAGAGAGCAGGTTTCTAAAATTATATGTTATCTTAAAGGGTAAATTTTACTCACTGAACATTTTAGCAAAAAATAGGGAATTTGGAAAAAGTGGACTCAACAAATATTTTTCCTCACTCTACCATATAATATTATTTATACATAAAATATATTTACATTTTATATTTATGTAGAAAATGAATATAAAATAAATTTTATATCTCTATAAAATCACATTATATAACAAATGTCCAGTTATTTAAGAATATAATAATCTGTAGATGAAATATATATGCTACATATTTGGGAGAAAGATAAATGTAGTTTACAAAACACAACTAGCCATCCAAATTTGGCTCACTTGATGTTATGATTTTTAATGAATATTTCATTTTATCATTTATATCATACTGATAAAATTAGGCAACTTTGCTTAAGCAACTAATATACGAAAATAAAAAGAAAGAAGCATTTACTGGGTTTCAGCTATGTTTTAAATTCTTTATATATAGTTGTACCAGTTAATTATTATCCCAGTAATGCTGCTTAACTGACCATCTCGACACTCAGTGGCTTAATAAAATAAAGGGGAAAGATTGTTATCATTCGTGCAAGTGTAGTCTGTAGGTCTGGCACATTTGGGCTAGGTTTGGCTAGGGTGACTCCAAGCTGCAGGTTGGATGCAGGTCTCCATGTGTCTGCCGCTCATACTTCTTGGACCAACAGGCTGGTCAGGGCAATTCCCTATTCTCATGTGATGACAAAATTGCAAAATGATGAGCCCTATCATACATGTACATCAAGCTTCTGCTTAGAATAAATATTGACATATTTTGTCTATGTAATTTACATATATATTAGGTAAATATATATTAATATTAACATTATATATCTGGCTGCCAAATAAAGTCATATGACCAACACTACAAAGACGGGCAAATACATTTTTCCTCTAATGAGAAAAATCATAAACTCATGTGGCAAACGGTATAAATAAATAAGAAATGAAGATTTTGGATGAATATTTTCACTTTTTACTAGTTTTCTGTCACAGTCAGTTTCATCTTTCCTATGTACAAAATACACTCACTCCCTTCTCAAGAACCCTCAGAATTGTCATTCAATAACGCTCTTAGTCTTGAAGTCCTGAATCTTTTAATCAACACCCAAGTCTTCACCCAAGTCCAACTCCTTTTAACACAGAAAACCATACCTTACAGTAGATTTTAATTGTCTATACATTTTTCTTTTAATCCCAAAAGGGAGTAGGCAGAAAGTTTTATTTGATTTTCAATGTACAGAGACAAGTAGGATAAAATTCCAAGAAGCACTGCTGTATGATGCATGCTTTAGAGTACATGCCCACCAAAATGCCTTGAATGATGTAATAAATACATATTCATACACATTTCTTGGTTTTCAGACAGTTTATTGAATGCATTGAAACAGAGTCTGAGGATGAATAAAATTAATTCTGGCAGAGTCAGTATAACTCTAAGAGTTTTATTTGAAAGGCAAGGGACAGGAAGAAAGAGAAAGATGTGTCAGTCATCAAACTGGGACTTTTTATATAGCATGTATTTATATTTTGTCTTTAAAAAAAGAAAAGGCAAATTGAAATCTGGAGGAATTAAGCATATTTAAGTTTAAAGTATGTATTAAAGCAGAGATAGCTTTGTCCTGATTAGCATGACCTATCTCAGGAGAATAAGTCTGATATAACAAACTTGTCTTGCTAAGTAAGATGAAGAAATTTAGCACTCATAATTAGACCCTCTGACTGGATATAAAGAGTAAATACATCAAGAAAAAAGAATGTAGCATTATGTTCTTAAGGAATATATAACAGTGAGAACCTTGTCTTGTCTTAACAGAATTGGGAGTGCATTCCTGAGAGTAAGGGTAAGGGTTAATTAACATAGAGGGTTGCCGATCTATTTATATAACTGCTAATGCAAATTTTGTGTTCCTATCTGTCATCGCTGGAAAATATTCTTAAAACATACCCAGTTCTCTGAATTTCCTTGGACTAGCTTTAGTGAATACTTAGTGAAGGCTGATCTTTGCCCCAAGGGTCATTCCCATTGTAACCTGCTATATGGCATGTACTTCTGTAAAAATCATCTTGGCTTTCTCATTATGTGTTAGCACAATGTTCTCTTCTTTTATTTATACCAGGGAAATACTTTTTCAGGGAGTAAAACATAAAAGTGGAAAATTGTCTTTATTAACCTTCCACCACATTTTTATTTTCTTTTGCCTGGGAAGCTGTTTGCCCAGATATCTGTGAATCTCATTTCTTTCTGACCTCTGCTTGCATCTCACCTTCTAAGATACACCTTCTTTTTTTTTTTTTTTTTTTT
>VBSM01000272.1:81315374-81331885 GCA_008086735.1 Cheirogaleus medius | reverse complement strand
TCTGTATCCATGCTATATCTGAAATGTATGGTAAAAGATTCCCTGTATTAAGCTTGAGGTATTACTTGTTCTAGTAAATTGGTCTAGTACCATGTATATTTTATTAGAATACCTAAATGATTGTCAACAACAATAAATATTTTAATACCTAAAGAAGAGGCTTAAATGATGGAATTTCAGGAAAAATTATTTTGAATATTATGCTACTAACTAAAATTCTCCCTTTTTTGTCTAACTACATGGTGATAGCTTGGGTAACTATGTGAAGACATAAATATATTAATTAGCTTGACTTTAGTCATATGCCAAGTTATCTGTAAAGATATAACTAATTACTCATCCTTCCTCAGATTAAATTACTAGTAGTATAAGAAAAGAAAGGTGAACTCTCCAATACCTATATTAACACTTGTACTATGCCTTTTAAATTATTGCGTGGCTATTCATTTTTAACATCCTCATAAAAGTTAAAATTGATTGCTTAGCTTAGATAAAAACTATTTTGGCAAAATTAGAAGAAAATTAATCCTCTGAATAAAATGAGACATCTGAAAACACATTAAATTATCTTATCAGCTGACCTCTTATTTATTACTTATAAAATATGGATGTGAAATTGATTAACATAAACGTTTAGAATCTATATGCAGTGATAGTTCAAGAGAAAAGTGTTGTGTGTTTCAATTTAGTTACCATGTAATTAGTTTTATTTGGAATACATACACATAGTTGATTAGGTAAAATGATTCTCATCAAATCTCTGTTTATATTTGCTGTTACACCAGCAAAACATACCAGAAAATGTCCTAGGCACTGATGATACAAAATTCTAGTTATAATAAACTCATAATCATTTAGGTGAAAATAAACAATAACCATATTTGTATATGTACATGTTACAGTAGAAAAAAATAATAGCTACCCAAAGATATTCATGACCAAAGTCCTGGCATGACATATTAACATATTAAAATAATTGTTATTTTTAGTCACCGTGTTTGTGGTAATTATAGTATCAATGGCAAGATGATATATACATGTATATATTCATTTTTATTTATTTTTATATGTATATATACATGCGCATACAATGTTAATAAATATATCTTACAATCAGATGAAGAAAATACTGTTGGATAGGGGAATAGGGCTTGCCAAGGGGAAAGGAATTGCTATTATTTTAAAGGATAATCATTTTTTGAAAAGGTGGTTTTCAAAAGCTCTTTGATTCTAGTTACGATAAACTCATAATGATGAGTTATGATAAACATTTTGAGAGGTGAGAATTGAGTAGAGACATAAATGAAGTAAAAGATTAAACCTTGAGGAGACCTGGGGCAAGAGCATATTGGCAGAGAGACTTGAGATGGGGGAGGAATCTCCAAGAGCCTGTGAGCCTGGGGCAGAGTGAGCCAAAAACAGGGAGGTAGGAGATAAAATCTGAGAGGTTCTCATACTATCTGTAGTGGAAACACAGGGTGTTTTTTAAATGTACCTTTTAGCATAAGCATATACTTTTACAAAATACATCTAAAGCAACTTACTAGAAGCACAAATTTAAAATAAACACAGGCAACCTATAAAGTGCAAATACGTTTTAATATCAACAAATAAAATCAAGTTTTAATGAACATAAACATAACAAATATAATGTAGGAAAATAGAAAAGAACTACCAAAATCATATCTTGTTCATGAAAGAGGCATGGACAACAAAGAACAGTTTATGGATGAGCCCTAGTCCACAGACCCCACTCTGAATTGCTCTGCTGTCTCTAGACCATTTAAAGGACCTTGGTTTTTCTATGAGTAAGAATGGAGGCCACTGTAAGGATTGGAACAGAGTAATGATGTTTTTCAATTTACATTTTATAAGTATTATTCTGACTATTTGTGGAGAATAGATTTTAGGAGGCACATATGAAAGATAGCAAACCGGTTAGAAAGTATCAAAATAATCCAAAGAAAGAATGAAGGTAGCATTAACCCATATAGTAGTAAAAAAAAAGTAAAAATGTTGGAATTATGGGCATATATTGAAGACAGAGATAGCGGGTTTTACAGATGAACTTTGCAAGATATAAAATATGTAGTAAAATTAAATTTGAATAAAAGTTTTAGGACCTGCATATTTTGAAATATGAAGTTACCATTTTCTTAGGAAAAATGAGGGTGTAGCAGATTGAGGGGTGGAGAGTCAGGAATTTGATTTCAACTTGTTAAATTTCATAATTTTTTAGTGCTCTGTAAAATATTACTGAAAACTTAGCACTTAGAACATCAATCATTCATTACCTCACAGTTTCTCAAGGTCAGAAGTCTGAGTTTGACTTAGTAGGAATCTCTACTTAAAGTCTTGAAAAGCAGAAATCAAGATTTCCACCACACTGGGGTTTTCATCTGGAGCTCAGTGTTCTCTTAAAAGTTTATTCAGGTTGTTGGCAGGTTTTTGTTCCTTGAAGTTATGGAACTGAGTTCACACTTTCTTGCTGGCTGTTAGTCGGAGATAGTTCTCAGCTCCTATAGGTCACATGCTATTTCAGGCCAGCTGGTCTTCTCTATAACATGCCAGTTCTTTCTTCAAGGCCAGTAGATTCCCCCAATCAGCTACCACTATGAACTAACATAACTGTGGAGTGACTATCCTATCACCTTGATAATATAACATAACCTAATCAAGGGAGAAACTTGATTAGGTTATAGTATATCTATTATGTTCATAGGTCCCTCCACAGTCAAGGGAAAGGAATTATCCAAGGAGTATCTTGGTGAGCATCTTAGAATTTTGCATGCCATATATGCTTATTTGGAATGTGAGTGGAAACATCAAGTAAACTGCTAAATTCAGCAGAAGTCTGGGATTCAGAGGAGGAGCTGTGTTGGAGAAACACATTTGAACATGTGTTGGTTATCCTACATTTATGCCCTCTTTCCCCCATTCATATTCTCATCTTAGCTATTCTGATCCATGTCACAGAAGATTGACATTTGTATTAAATAGATAACATTTTATGGGCTTCTTTACTTTCAGACTCCAAGTTTCCATCAACCAATGGAAAGTACCAGCTTTCAGAATGCCAGAGAGCTTGGAAATGTCTCTGAAGTAGGCTTCCAGCCTCCACTGCCAAATCTCCTTTAGGGTGGCTCCTCTTCCTTAGTTCTAACTTTTCTAAGGATCTGAAAATATCATTTCTTCCCATTGCCCCTTCAGCCTAGGGTTAGTAAATGCTTTCCACTCCACTGTTCCTGCATGCTTCTTCATTCTGTTATCGGTTGTTTTGCTCTGTTCATCCCTTTGTAAACAGTCATTTTGCTAAACTCTCTTTGGCTATCCATCTGTATCTGCCATCTTCCCTGCTAGTATCCTCAGTAGCACAGATATCACAAAAGTAAAGAAAACTATCTGAATAATTTGATTCACCATATTAAATGGAAGAAAGAATATAGTCGTTAGGTGAGCATGTTTTCAGATGAGTTTGGTGTGGTCAAAATGAAATTAGAGTTAATTTCTAGGTAGAGGGATTTTTTTAATGGTCTTACTAAAGTTCAGTCAAAATGTTGTATTATATCTATGATATGAAATACATACACCCCAAAACCAGTTGAAGGACAGAGAAGCCACTCTATGAAAGATTTAAAAAAAAATTTTCAGATCAGTAAACCATCTAAATCTTTAGCACAGAAATTGGGCTAAAGTTTCTTAGATGAGTAAACCATACAGAGATGATCCAAAAAGGCCACAGGAATATTTCTTCAAGGAGAATGGCAAAAGAGGAAGTAATAGTAGCAGTACATAAAATACATATTTTCCTGACCAGTGCTTATAATGGCAATCATATAAAAATGCATTCAGATTTAGAGGCTGCTCTCACCAAAACCTAAATCACTTGAATAAAGACTCTTGAAGTTTCGGTCTTAAGTATCAATTATGACAATGTATAGACCAATATAATAATTCATGACTTTTTACTTCAACTAAGAAAAATATTCTCCAGTTGCTCCAAGAACATTCTCAGCCACTTGAAAGAAGAAAAGTTTAGTAACATTATTGTGCAAGGATGATGTGGATTGTGTGACTGGCTCAGTTTGACATGGTGGCTATAACAGACTGGTATTACTGTGAATACAAAGGCCTCCATGTAATTTCTGTGGAAATATATTGCTTAATATCTGTGAATCTTAACTTTTGACCTACAAAATAAAAAATCACATTACCTATCTCAATATTTTGTGGTGAATATTATATAAGATGATGTATATCAAGTGTCAGACACATTCAAGACATTCAGCAAATCTCCTTTTCCTTGATGTTTTTGACTTTAATTCATAATAAAGACAAATCAAACTTACTTTGGTTTTAAAAAAATTCAGATATTTTTGATGATTGCTGCTGGCAATAAATTCTATAAAAATATAAAATTTTTGTAAAAGTAACATACACAATCTTTTGTATATAAATATATTGTTTTATTCAAAAAAGATGTTAGAAACATTTGCTTTAGTTCAGCACTGTGATATTTTTAAAAAGCACTTTATGTAAATTTAAATGTAAAATAATTTTTTTCACTCATTGACATTTCAGACTTTATTAATGACTAAAGTGGATTCACTTTTTTCGGTTTGTGAACAGCATGTATAGGATTGCGGATTAGAATAGAAATCACACTGAACTCATGGCAACAACCAGAGATGTGTGGCACACAAGCCATTAGATGGCTTGCACTCCCCAAATGTACACAGTTAGCTCCAAACCTTTTTTTGGACCACAAATAACCAGAATAAACCTATAGGGGAATTGACTTAGCTACATTTTGTAATGCAGAGTTAGAGCCTTCTGAAAATTCTGTAGTGTGCTTCCTCTAAACACATGAAGTAGTAGTGTAGAAAAATTACTAATGTACAAGCATTTACAAGTACTAGTACAGAAAAATTAATGTCACTGTTGGTTGTTCTCACCACAAAAGTGCTGCTGTACAGTAACTGAGGCTATAACCTTTATTTACTCTTATGTCCCATCTCATTAAGCAAACCAATACAATGGGAAGAAATGGGAACATATTCATGGCTTCTATATGCTGAACAGTAAAATGCTCAGGATCACCAAATGTGTTTTATCACATATTCTAAATGCTTTCATAAGGACTAAATGTATTTTTCCAATTTAAATTTCAGCCTAATTTTTCTACATTTTAAAATAGGAGCAAAATAATTTTCCCACTGGTCTTTCAAAAGACACTTTAGCCTTTTCCCAGTGATTTTTGTCCCATGTTGTGAACTGTTTTCCCCAATGATACATAAATGTCCCTTTCCTTCAGAGACAGAGAAAACAGGCAGAGTTCTTCAGTAAGTGCAAGAAACCTTACCAAGACTGAGCCAAATTTGGAATATAATAGTAAGAAATAGGGAGCTTAATGAAGGATAGAAAAAATATGGCTACTTCTTGCCTGGGGCTGGGTCCCCAGAGACCTGAATTAATAGACAGGGAGACATAAGAAAATGTACACGAACCAATAGAAATTGAATAAAGACAATAGATTTATAAACAAAATCTCTTAGGTGCTAACCCACCACCTTTTTGACTCATATAGTTATATGTCATACCACCCAGTAAATTAGTTAAGAGTAATTCTTCATTCATAAATTAATCTGACTTTAAATAAAATCTGTAAAATTGGAAAAAGTACATTGTATCCACACATAGAGTTAGTTTTATTATGTATTATTGAAAACCACAGTGAAGTAAGCTAAATAGCATCCAGGAAAATAATTTCCTTTTTTCAAGATATGGTATTTACTTCATGCAATGATTCCAAGTATATTTTGAAAGAAGCATTATTTTGTTAATTCTGTATGAACTAGTGGGGATTTCTCTATGGTCATGCTCCACTTTTAAACTGTGTAAAATAAATTGAAACTATGCTGCAACTGCAGCTATAACATACTTGCTTAAGGTGAGGACACAAAAAGATTTATTTTCTCTAAACCATAAATATATGGAATTAAATAATAATTCTACTCTTGCTATTTTATCATTTCCACTTTAAATTACTATTTACTTATCTCCAGAAAACATACTTGATTATGCTTCATGACAACATTATTATTTTTCAGGTTTTATTGCAAATGGTTAAATATTCATTTAATTAAACATGATGACATTGCCTTTATAATCAATTTATTGTTAAAGCAAATTATAAATGTCTCTTTCTTGTATATTTCTTTTTGCAGTTTTATAAAACAAATACTAAATTCTTGAGATACATTCACTTACATGCTCAAATAAGAATTTTATTTTCTTTATTGTCTACTCTCCCTTTGCTTATAAAATCCTTTCCAATTAAGGGAACTATTTGTTTTAAAAACAAAAATGTTATATGTATGTATGCTAAAATTCCCCAACTGCGTAGATTCAGAAGTTTTGGATCACATAAATGTTAACAATAATATCCTCTTTTCTACTCTATGAATTCTGACTACCCAAAAAACTTATCTATTCCATGGACTCATTATATTGGCTGTTTTCCATTTAAGGCACAAGATTTGGACTCAAAGATACATATCTTCCCTCTCTAGCCTTTTTCCTCACTGCACACACAAATACGTATTAGTATTTGCCTTCCCTGCTCACACACATTGTTTATATATAAAACATATGGAATATATTCAGTAGAAAATACATTCTCTCTAGTTGTCTTTTGTAATCCTAACCTAAGGGGAGAGTTACCCTAGTTAGTTTTTTTAGTGACTATCAATTCTTATGTTAAATTCCCTAAAGTCATTAAAACTTTAGGCCACTATCTACACTGACATCTGGAAGACTATTAATTACTTCACTTTACCTAAACTTTCCTTAGAAACTCTCTGATTCATTAAAGTAGGCACTGCATGGAATAACTTTAATCTCACATTTCACAGTCTCCTAGAATAGTTAAGAATCTAGGTCTTAGCCTGAATTTTTGTCTTTGGTGTTCAAAAATGTCTGCCTTGAAGTAAGGCAAATACTGTTTCTTTTTGTCATTACATTGGATTTTTATTTCCTAACAAAGACATGCTCTCACCTGTCAGTTTTTCACTTGAAGTGCCCTAAGTGAGGAATGAGAGTGCCCTAAGTGTAACATAAGTTCAATTTCTGTCACTTTACACAGGCCTTTTCTGGGTATATTCTATTTGTAATTCTTCCCATAAAAACTTACCAGAAAGGGGTAGCTTAGAGTAGTTATTCTTTCCTAGGGGAAACTAAAAGAATCCATGGCAAATATGTTGCTTTATCTCTCTTCTGGGCTTGAGAACTTGTTTTCTCTTTTTCCCAATGGCTGTAAAAAAACTGTATCTTGATCTTTTCTTTCTGATGAAGCTGTCATTTGGAACTGTTTTCAGGGCTGTTGGATTTTAAACCTGATTCATTGCCAAGGTTGGCTTCTGGCTATAAAATTATAAATCCTAGAGCTTAATGTTGAGGGGACCTGAGAATGAACACACAGAGATATAATCCCTAAAAATCCATATTTAGAAAATGTTACTTCCCTGTTTCATAAATATTTAACATGAGATAATCTTGATATCTTTTATGTAGCACACTTTACATTTAAACCATTTTAATGAGAAATATGTCAAAAAAAGAGTAACATTGTTTGGATAAATAAAACATACTTTATATGATCCTTGATAAAATATACAAATGACCTTTCAGATGATGCCTGTTTTATCAAATGAAACATTGATGATCAGGATAATAAGGTTTATTTTTCTTTTCAGTACAAATAGCATCTTTAGCATCTGGAATTGATGGGTAAGTGACAATGCTTCATTTAATAGAAGATATCTTAAAGTATAATAACTGAGTCATGCTTTTTAGGAACAAATGAATCCACAACTTGAGTTCTTTAAATTATCAGTTGTATGAAGTATGTCAGTGATAAATAATATTTATTCATTAATATAATCCAAAGTACAGGTGTTTTCTTTTGTCTCACAGGGTGAAAATGTTTGTAATGTGCTTCAAAATAATTGAAAACTGTAATTTATACTGCCAACAATGGTGTGGATATAAAATAAAAGGTGAAAAAATAAATTTTATCAAATTTTACAGAAATAAAATGCCTCTGTAAAGGGAAATAATATTTAAATGAACGCATCTTGATTTTAGAAAAATTCTTAACAAGTAGCAGCGGGACTGAAAAATTACATAAAATTAAATTGTATATAAAGTATTTTAAGAATTACTACCTTGGAGAAAGTTTCATTAACCATAGTGTTAAAAATGCATCAGTATTTCCATATTTTTCCTGATGATTCATATATTTGACTTTTCGAGTGGCATATACAATGTATTAAAAAGTATAAAACTATTTTATTTCCTAAAATAAAGTACTTATTGAACCACTGACCAACCAACCATAGTATACCTCAATAAATATGCCAGATTGATCACAATATCAGTACCTTTTCCTAATCTGCACTAATTAAATAATATATGAATAAAATTTCTATAATCATACATGAACAAAAAAATACATGGGTAATGGCAGAAGAAAATATTTCAAAGAAGGAAAGCCAAGAACTGGTAACTGATTGGAAAGGCAGAGGAGGTAAAACATACAGGACTTGCTAAAATAAGAAGTGTGTAAACACTATAGAGCCTTGAAGAGGCTGAAGTCACCAATTATCATGAAAAATTGAGATGACCCATGAGGCTAAAACACTGGATTTGAGTAAAAGTCTAAATGTGAAATAACTATGTCAGTTTCTTTCCTATAACCTATGAAGCCACATAACTGAAGCTTCCAATTTTCCTCAAGAAAACTTGAAACAGGTTTTCAGAAGGGTAAATCTGGAGATGTTCTTGAATGAGACCCACAGAGCACAGGTCAGATGTGAGAGCCTGAAGACTAAATAAAAAGTTACATATTAAAGTGTAGGACTTCCAATTTCTCTCCTCTGCTCGACTACTAATATATTGACAGCCAAATACATTATTTGGCATGCCATACAAGTGGACCATTGTTTACCTAAAAACTGAAAGGCCCCCCAAAATAGCTTTGATATATTAGTGTTCATTTATAAAAAGGAGGAAGATAATTCCTTACAAGATCACCACGTCAACAAATTCCTGGTCATTCATCAATCTTCAACTTAAATTGAAAGCCAAAAATCACTATTATGAAATCACGCCTTATAGCAGAGGAACCAGAAACTAGAGCAAACTCAGACAAGGATGACAGGGATGAGAATGGATAAAGAGAAATGGAACCATATTCTAATGTTCTCAATTAATGAGGGGATATCAATAAGTGACAGCATAAAAGAGGGAGAAAAAGATGAAAAAATGGGTAGACAGGTCTCAAATGAGCAAGGGTATTTGTAAGAGGGAGCAAAAGATGATCTGGAAATATTATTAGTGAGTGATGAGATTGCTGAGATGATCACCTAAGTTTATTTCACAAAGGGTATCTAAAAATAAATAAGCTCTACTTGAGAAGGCTTTTGGGGAAAGTGTAGCTACAGGGATCAGGCACTTCTGAAGAGGCTTTATTTCTGGAAAACACCTACGTATTGACTTACAAATTACAATTCCCCACCATTCTGGGAATTAATTATAATGAGTAATTTACCACATAAGAGTATGTCTAAAAAAACAAACAAAAATTGGGAAAGAAATAAAGGAAAGAATCAACATCTATTTCCATTCCATACTTATCCTATTTAGGATTGTCCAATGACCTGTCATCCAGTACGTCATTTTTTCTTTGCCTTTTTCCAATTTAAATTCTTCTCTAACACATAATTGCTTTAGGTATGAGATTGCAACCAGGACTTGAGAAGGTGTACATGACAGAACTTCCCAGGTTCAGCAAATCTATAGTTTTACATCTGAGTCTGATTATCTCCTACATGTCCCACTATTCCAGATAGTATCATCAGTGTCTCTGTTCATCACCAGACAGGTATAGGCTATTGATTAAAAATACTTTTGAGGAGGAACACTTGTTAAATTTAGCAGACATTAAATATCGGTGAATGAATCTGAAACATAGAGAATGTTTTTAATTTATAGCAGCACTTTTTAATGAGTCAATCTAATATAAAATAATTATATATTATATCACATACCTCATTCAATTTGCATTTATTTCAGTTGAAATAAAATACGACCTACTACACATCCATACTTCTAAATAAAATAAATTTCATAGTCTTTCAGACTGTTGCTTATCTTCTTCTGAAAAGTGCAAAATAGGATACTACCATGCAAATTTGAATACTGGTTTATTCTTCTCTAAAAATAAAATCCACAAGAGGAGATTTTTGTTTCTTTGTATGGTCTGTGTTTTTCTAAAAGTGTTTGATATAAAACAATTCCTTAATTTGGTACTTATTATCTGCAATGATAAGAATGCCATGCCGTTATAGCAGTGTGCTTGAAGATTTTCCTTTTAAGGACATGTATGTCAAAAGTCCATTGTAGCTGTCTCTAAGTACACTGTGTAGTATATATATATATATATATATAATTAATTTTAACAAATAAACAGAAGACTGGTTACACAAGGGGCTTAGAATATTATCTAAATATGTACTATTAAAGAAAAGCAAAGAGAAAATAAAATCTAAATCCATTTAGTGAAGTTATCTTGACTTAAGGGCATATTTCTCAGGACAATTAAGTAAAAATGCCAGCGAATAACGGAAATGACAGTTATCTGAATTGAAAACTGCAAGGTGATTGCCAGTTATCTATGTCTTATAAACTTTCACATTTCACATGTAGTGCTTGAATTTTAAAATTGAAGTAAAATAAATAATCTTAACTTAAAGTACAGTGGATATTTTATTTGCTCAAAACTATTTTGAACAAATATCACTGTTTATTTTTAATCATTATATTTGATTAAGCCAGCCAACATTTTAAAAGTATGATTATGCCTCTTTTTCCTCCATTGCTCTAATGTGTTTCCTTACATTTGAGAACTGAAAGCTCATTCATAGTGAAGCCTGATTGGCTGATAATGGCTTTTATACTCAGAGGAGTGGTGGATCCTTCTAGTATCAATCTTTAAAATAAATGAATAACAAATTGTTGGTGGCATTTTAGACATCAAAAATTTATCACAATTTACTTCATCTTATTTTATTTATTTTTAAAAGAGGGCGTGTTTATTTTTAAGTAATCAATAGCAATCTATAAAAATGGCCCCTATAGCAATCTATAAAAATGCTTTGTTTAGATTGATGATATAGGTATTCAAATATTTTATGTTTTGTTTTATTCCTGTAATTCATCCAAAGCCAGAAAATGTCTTTGAATACAAACTGTAGCTATGTGCTTTTAAAATTTCAAGTTTATTTTTTAAAATTGGGTTAGATGGGCATTAGTCTTAAACATTGTAAATACTTCAAGATGCAGATTTATTTCCATATTACTTCCTGGGCTGGTGTATACTTAGCTTTGTGTTATTTGAATAGCCTGCTAATACTGATAGATCCTACTTAAAATTCTAGTTGGGATAATTTTCAATAATAGCCCATCAGTTTTTGAAAGAAAATTTCACCTTCCTTATAAACAGGGAGCTGAGGGATGGAAGAGTCAAAAAGTTTGCATAAATAGACAAAGTACAGTATGTATTCTGATTTCACTCCTGTAGGCCAAAGATTAATAAATAGGTTGAAATCTATAACAATGTCTTCAAGGCTTTGCCTTTCTATCTGGATCTTTGAAAAAAAAATTCAATCAGTGAAAATCAGCAATATGGTTTATACAAAAGGAGTGGAGTAGAAAGTGTTCATAAAGTTCTTGCATATTCCAAAGGGATGTTGAGAAGTCAACTGAACATTCGCAGGAGACTTTGGTAAAGATTCAACGTAGCAGTGACCTAGTGGTAGAAATCTGTATAGTGGACTTTCCATCTTTGATTGAGACAAGACAAATACATCACAGTTCAACTAGTGACAGACTTTATATTCCAACAAATCCCCTGTAAACTAAGCAGACATGATGAATCCAGCTGCAGACATCAGAGGAAGAAAATCAGATGTATACCCAAAGTCTTTCTCTCGCACTGGAATCAAAATTACTTCAGCTGTTTTATGCCCTGTCAACATCTAGAAAGGAGAGAAGGGAAAAAAGTGAAATACAAAAAAGACAATTGAACTCAAAAGAGACAGTATCTTCTAAAGAGACTTAAGCAAATTATTGGGTTGATCTGAATTCACAAACTGGCTTAAATCCACCCCTCTGCTCTCTTCCCTTAGTTTGACTGAGGTTTCATGAGGTAGATTATATTACCTATTAGAAATTTTTATACATCTGAATATAGTGTATAAGTCTCATTGCACTACAAAAATCCCTGCAGAATAGCAATAAGTCTGTTTAATTTGTCTAATAAAAATAAGAAGCAGTTTTTAAATTAATAAATATTATTTGCTGCCATGCAAATTGTGCTGATTTGTATATAACATTTCTGATTATCTCTGTTACAAAGTAAAGTAACTAGGAATTTCTAATAATCTACTTATATCTTTACAAAAATTTTAAAAAGTAGAAATTCTTCAGAGTTGAAACAACATGAATGCAACACATGTGGGGAGATGGAATGCTACATGTTTTGCAAGGTTTCAAATTTAGAATTCCAAAGTTTATTTAAAAATCATCAGAATATCTATGAACAGCTGACTGCATAAACAAAATGGGGTATATACATACAATAAAATATTATTCAGCCTTAAAAAGGAAGGGGATTTTGACACATCTTACAACATGGATGATTCTTGAAGACATTGTGCTAAGTGAAATAAGCCAGTCACACAAAAACACAGATACTGTATGATTTCACTTACATGAGGTACTCAGAGTAGTCAAATTCATTGAGATAGAAAGTAGAATGGTAGTTGCTAGGGGATTGAATGAAGGGAATGGAACTTTTATTTTTTAAATGAGTACAGAGTTTCCATTCTTGAAGATGGAAAAGTTTTGAAAATTAGTGGTAGTGGTGGTTGCACATTAGTGAAAATATACTTAATACCACAAAACTATTCACTTAAAATGGTTAAATGACAAATTATACATTATGTGTGTTTTTACCTCAAAAAATAAAAGAGTAAAAAAATCAACAAAGAAATCATTTCAAAATCTTTTTGAAATTGGCATTTCATGCCAGTCCATCTTTGAGGTTTTACAGCAGCCCATGACCTGGAGTCAAACCTAAAAAAGGTACTTACCACCTGATTGTTTGATCCCAAAGTTAAGCTCTTTAAGATTATTCTTCCCTGTATAATGCCCCCATGGGAAAAAAGTTATCTCAATAATTTGAGAAAACTCAAGAATTTCAGCTTGAGCAAAAGTTATAGAATTAGTTAAAAATCCCTTAAACTCCTTTATCCTTTCTTTTTATTTTGCCCTTGGTAATACAGTATAATCAGACTACCTGCTTTTGGAGAAAGAGTTATTTGCATATTTTAGAAAAGATCAGTAACAAACCCCAAGAAATGGGTATTAGGTCTAAATCATTTGCTAAAGGAAGGGATAAAGAGAAAATGTGATGCTATAAAAATGTTGGGGAATGCTCCAGTGACACCATTATTATTTTTCAAATGCCAAGTCTACCAAGACAAATGACTAGAGGGGAATATGAGAACTAGGCCCCAATCTAAGCAAGAGAATCTGAAACCTTCATGAATAATCATATATATATATATATATATGATTATTACATATGTGTGTATATGTATGTGTGTGTGTGTGTGTGTATATATATATATATAGAGAGAGAGAGAGAGAGACAGCATCTCACTCTGTTGCCGGGTCTAGAGTGCTGTAGTGTCAGCCTGGCTCACAGCAACCTCAAACTCCTGGGCTCAAGCAATCCTTCTGCCTCAGCCTACAAAGTAGCTGGGACTACAGGCATGCACCACCATGCCTGGCAAATTTTTTTTATATATTTTTAGTTGTCCAGCTAAGTGCTATTTTTGGTAGAGATGGTGTCTTACTTTTGCTCAGGTTGGTTTTGAACTCCTGAGCTCAAATGATCCATCCTATCTCAGACTCCCAGAGTGCTAGGAGAATAATCACATTTTTAAAGCCTTATCTCTTTTGTAGTCATTAAAACTAGACAAGATTTTGTCAGCATGTCCAATGTTTTTGCATGGCTGTGTGGCTCCTGCGTGTATGTGTGTGCGTGTTTAGAGGGAGAGAAAGAGAGAAGGTGAGTGAAAGAGAGAGAGAGAGGGTAACAGTAAGAGAGAGAAAAAAAATACATGAAAATATTAACCTAAAATGTATCACTGACAAAGCCTGTTAGAACAAGTACATATTTTCGACAACTAGACTTGAAAAAGATCTGAGTGCAAACAAGATAAAATTTGTCACTCACATTGATTGAAGAAACAGATATTATGATGTTTTTTCTTTTGCTTCCTTTAATTGTAAGATTTTTCCTCCATGAGTAGAAGTATATACTTTTTGTTTCTTGCCTTGTAGGACCTGTATCTTTCCTGCTTAGTTTACAGCACACATGGCAAAATGAGAAACTTCAAATGCGCTCTGCACATGCACGCTCCAAATTGTCCTAAAGTTTATTATACCTAAAGCAGAAATAATTGGTGCATATCTCTGCTTATCTCTCTTTTGTAATACACAGTAGTTCCTGTACAGTGATGGAGACTGCAGTGCCCCTGTTATAAGTAGCTATCACTTCTGCTTTTAATGGAACAGATATTTGATGATCCGCTGAAAGCATCTTTGTGAGTCTTAAAGACATTCAAACTGTGAAAAATATTCATATAACAAAAGGTATATGGACAAGCAGATAAGTAATTGGTTACATGCCTGGGACTGCCCACGGGGTTTTGTTTTGTATAAAAGCAAAATCTCTCTCTCTGTTCTCCTGAATAATATTTCTGGCCATGACAGCTTTAAAATGTTGTCTGCTTTTCTAATACTTTGCATGGAAAATGGTCTTAAAGATACCAAGGCTCCAAAGAGAGAGGGAAATTAAAATTAAAACAAAATAGAACCCAAAACAATCAAAAACTCAAAAGAAAATTTTAAAACATTCTTTAAAAAAATAACCTTTGTGTAACTCACTCCATAGCAGTTTCTTCTTTCTTTTCTCAAATATAACAGCAGGGGTACAGTAACACTGGTGTGATACATTCAGATTACCTGAGCAGTTTGCATAAATGCTTTATATGTCTCCCAATCAGCCTGTGTGAAATTTTCTGGATGAGGAGCAGACTGTGAAATGCACTATGAGTAAATCTTACTAAATCTATGGACCTGCTGGTCACTCAGTCACTGAAGATAAAGAAACATTCTGCATTTCCATTGTGAGCACACCATTTGGTTTTTAAAAATATTTTGTAGTTCTTTTAGTTCACTCTGCATGCCATTTTTTATAAATAGCTTTCTACTGTGTGTGGTATATTTTCTTAATTTATATAAAAAACTCCAGAAGTGTAAAAAGTCAATAGAAAGTTTGAAATCAATTTATAGGCAAAGGACAGTTATTCTTAGAGATTCTTTATCCTAAAATTACTTTTTGTTGTTGTTAATATATTTGAGCTGCCAAAAGTACTCTCACCTATTATACTTTATTTTATTGTTATGATATTTATGATTATAAAATTATTAATTAAAATTTTATGATACCTCTCTACTAAGCTATGAGGTAGCAGTTACTATTCCAGTTTTTGAAGTAGGAAAAGCGATGTCCAGAGCATGGTTACCTGTTCAAAATAACACAACTACTAATGTGAAGAGAAATTCCAAGCAAGATCATCTGGTTCCAAAACCTATCAACTTTACACTAGGCTGGAATCGGAAAGTGTTCCTCAAAGATATTTTCTTACATACACCATTTCCTAAATTCTTATGCTGAGACTAGCAGATTCAGATACATGAGGAGTAAACTGTACAGAAAGAGTATAAACGGTCTTCACCATTTCAAATGACAAATCTCACAGGAGTTTGCTTCTTGTGGAAAAATAAAAACAAAAAACAATACTCATGCTCCTTCCATAGCAGACATATGGCTTGACTCCCAGAAGAGCTATTTCCTTCTTCTTACCTACCAAAAATAAAACACTTTTTTAAAGGAAAGCTTTCAAATCAATTAGCTTTTGGATAGTGAGAATCCAGTCTAATGCATTGATTTATTCAATCAACAGATATTTACAGAGTATCTATCTGCTATGTACTCAGCACTAGTTAATGCCTTCTTTACTGAGAGGAGGAAGAGGGTCCAGGGAAAACAATTTATCAAAGCATTTAGTTTTGAATATGGTAAGATGACATGTGTATAAAACTTCTGAGTAGAGATGTCAAGAAGGCAATAGGATATACAGCGTCAAAGCTGAAAGAAGAAGCCTGATCCAGAGATTAAAATTTGGGGGTGATAACCATATGAATGGTAAATAGGTCAATAAAATGAATGAAAGCAACTGCAGAAGGGATATAGGGAAAAGAAAAATGGAGACTCAAGACCTAGTCCACGGCCGGGCGCGGTGGCTCACGCCTGT
>VBSM01000272.1:81280632-81306597 GCA_008086735.1 Cheirogaleus medius | reverse complement strand
ATCCTCACCCCCAAACTCTAGGTGCCGCACGTCGCCGGCTGGCTCCGGCAACTAATTATACCTCATGCTGGGTAGGTAAAATCATTTCATGTATGATGTTGAGTAAAATAATTAAGACCATGTTTCTTTCTATATTTTAATATCTTCTATATGTGCCTATCACATATATAGCACTTTGATTCTATACTGGATGCTAAAAAGTCATTTTCAAAACACAATCTAATTTTTTTGTTGCTGGCTTTGTTGTTTGGTCAACAATATTGGTATTTAGTGTCATTGTATTCATATGTAAGAAAAGAAAAGTGAAGCTAAATTTCTTAAAGTAGCACATTCATTTTTACTTTGTCTAATTTCTCAACACTTTCCATGGTTACTAATTGCTTTGAGCACTGTATACATAAATGACTCCCTCCTCTGAAGTTTTAAATTTATTCTTTATAAAAAGAGAGTCATAACCTGAAGTTGGTATTTCTCTTGCATTTCACTTGGTGGACAAAGGCATCTCCTTCTCATTGTAAGCTATTCTCAAGGAATGTTTCTTGTCCAATCATTGTGTTTTTGTAGAAAAGTGCTTTTTTAGCTTCAAGGTAGTAATCAAAATACATTTACTTGCAGTTATTTTCTACCTTTTGAAGCAGGTCTTGATGCTGATGATTTTTCACTCATGAGTCAGCATATTATTGTTGTAAGAAGCAAGTCTGGGCATTATTCATGGGAATTGTAAATATGACAATTTTTGCATAAAAGATGCATAAAAGTCAGTCTCAAACATACTTTCTGGGTAGTGCCTTACAGAGGTATTTTCAGCTTGTGTTGCTCTAAAACTTTTACAGTATATGAGAGCAAAGTTTCAAAGATGACATCACGTGAGTCAACTTAATGAATGTGACCCTGTAGAGACATAATAGAAGTCCCACATTGCAGAATAGTATTTCCTACAGTTAACATTAACTAATCACATAATACCTGGATAGACTAAAAAATTAAACCACTCAGGGCCCGTTTATCACATCCCCAAGTTAGCAATCCGATTAACAGTTAATGTCAAATTGAGATGTTCATTTATGTATTGTATGCCTTGTGTCTCTTACTAAAGGAACAAGACTAATGTCAACTTGAGGGTTTTTACTGCCTCAGGCAATATGAAAAATGTCTCCTCCTTCTAGCAAGTAATCATTCACATAATAAACAGCCACAAAACACTTTATTCCTCTAATAGTTTGCTGCCCCAGGCAACCAGCTGTTTTACCTATATGGTACAGCCAGTCATAACTACTGTGCATGTGCAGTTATAGTGGCTTAATGTAGTAGTAATAAAGCCACATAATATATTCTGACTCACAGCCTTGAAGAATTGCCAAGTATAAGCCAAGATTCTCATTATTTGAATTTGGACTATACAACTATTAAAAATGTATTCATAAGGCAAATGGATTGTAATAATCAGAGTAGTTGTTTAAAGTATAATGCAATCTGCTTTCAGACTTTTCTGATAGCTTAAATATTAATAAAGGGATAATTCACACAAATTGTCTTTTGTTAAAAACTATAATTATTTGCTTATTTTGGGACTAAAGTAATACTTATTTGCTAATATTGGAAAATTTATAAATATTTCTCTGTGTTATGAATACTAGTATTTTTGAATTATAGGGAAAAAGTAAGTAAAGTTATAATCCATGACATTAGAGACTTATAAAAGTAAAGACTTTAAACCACTAAAATCAGAATTGAATAAGGGAATTGATAAGAAATAAAAACATATCTTTATATTTCTATTACACATTGTAATAATATTTGCTAACTAACATGCTCTGATTTATTTTGTATGTGTGTTTTTCATGGTTCTCTCATTAAATTACAGGAGTTTTCAAGTAGTGGTCCTACTGTACATCACTTACACAATGCAGTCAGTCATTAATGATATTGCTGACAATGGTCCTTATATTGCTGGTAGTTTGCTGAGGGTGCATTATTCTTATGCTTCAAATCTCTTTGAGTTCTCCTCCTGCTATCAGCCAGAGAAAACTAATTTTTCTTAATAGACAGGATCTCACTCTGTCACCCAAGTTGGAGTGGAGTGACCAGATCCTAGCTCACTTTAACCTCAAACTCTTGGGCTCAAATGATCCTCCTGCCTCAACCTCCCAAGTAGCTAGAACTATAGGAGCGCACTACCATGTCCAGCAAATAAATATATATATATATATCTTTTTAGATATGGGATCTCACTATGTTGTCCAGGTTGATCTCAAACTCCTAGCCTCTAAGTGATCTTCCTGCCTAGGCCTCCAAAAATGGTACAATTACAGCCATGAACCACCATACCTGGCCCAAAAGTATTTTGTTTGAAAGCTCTCATGTTTAAGTAATAATCTTCTGGATAATTTTTTCTTAAGGTAATTCTGATTATCAACATATTTAAGGAAAGAATAAGGAGAAAGAGGCTGACAAGTAATACTCAGACTTTGATAAGTAAGCCATGCACATTTTCTAACTTAATCATCACTACAGAACTATCCCTAACATTTGTGGGGCTCAGAACAAGAGTATAAATGGAAGTCTACCTAGAATATAAGCTAATATTTAAAAGTAATATATCAAGCCCACAAACTCTTAAATAATATATATTCTACCCCCTTACTTTGACAAAAGAAGATAAACAAACAGATTAAACATGAATAAACAATCTTAAAGTCCAACTTCAAAAATGTGTTCTGAGAATCCAGGAAGTTCATCACCAGAAAATGGTGACAGAAAGAGAATTGGAATCCATCGCCCTTCTCCTTTTTTCTTTCTGTGACAGCGTCCCATTCGTAAGGTATCTCACATGTATGTTGACAACCCAAACCACACCTGCATCTGCATCCACACCCTCTGAAAATATTCTCCTGTTGGCTATGCTGAAATCCAGGTTATATACACTGAAGTCATGATTTACCTTTATCAAAGGACAGACTAGAGAAGAGTCCCACACAATCCCTGTAAATGGATTCAGGGGTCATATCTAATTAAACATGGTCTAGAAGCAGAAGCATGTGGCTTCAGGTGAAAATATCATCTTGTGTTCCCAGATTCCTCCCCCAGGATATGTGCCCCTCTTGCCCAGATATAAGGGTAATATTATATCACTACAGTCTTGTGAAGTGTCAGCATCCTTGTTGAATAAATGAGTAGAATGTCTAAGGGAAAAGTAGATTACTTGATATCACATAAGTAGTAAATGTCAGAGTCAAAATATAAACTTAGGTCTACTTTAATGCAAAACACTGTTAAGTATATTATGCCATAGAAGCTGAAAATTGACAAAAAATTAATATGAGGCTAAAAGATCATTAATTAAAAGAGTGATATAAATTTCATGAACTTAACATTATTTTCTACATGTTGCTCTAACATTTAATAGGATAATTTCATTTAATATTGACAAAAATTTAAAAATTGTCGAAGTAAAAACAGTCTTTATAAGAACTAGTCAACCACAGACTGCCAGTGAAAAAAGAAACATTAACAATATGTTTATCTTTCCTATCAAATCGCTACCCATTAAAAATAATTGTCACTGTCAATAGCTTACTTTATCACTAAAAAAAGACAGTTGTTTACATTTTTAACCAACTAGTAGTTAGTTGGCTGTAGTATATTTTATCTTAAAGGAATAGCTGTATAAGTCATCAATTTAAATCCTAAATTTTGCTTAAAATAATTAACTCAGGAAATAATTAAGGCAGAAATTACTATAAGAAATAATGTAAAGGTGAGATGCCTGACTACAATACTCTGTGAGTTATTAATCAAATAAATTTTACACACTAGAACTTAGAATTACATTTACAAAAATAATATTCTTTGTTTTTAACTGAATTATGTTCCCCTAAAATTGATATGTTGAAACTTGGGTTGGTTAATTTTAAGCATCAACTTGACCAGATTATGGAATACCCAGAGAACTGGTGAAGCATTATTTGGGTATATCTGTGAGGATGTTTGCAGAGGAGGTTGATGTGTGAAAATTGGTGGACCAAATGGGAAAGATCCACCTTCAATGTGAGTTGGCACCATCCAATAAGCTGAGGGCAACCTGGAGGGAACAGAAGAAAAAGAGAAAAATATCTCCTCCCTCTCTATCCTGGATCTGGGAGACACTCTTTTCTTCCAGCTCTTGAACATCAGAACTTCATGCTCTTCAGCCTTGAGACTCCTGGACTATACCAGCAACCCTTTGGTTCTCAGGCCTTCTGCTTTAAACTGAGACACCATAGGCTTCCTTAGTTCTGTGGCTTTGAACTTGGACTGAGCCACACTATTGGTGTCCCAAGGTCTCCAGATTGCAGGTAGCCTGTTATGAGACTTCTCAGCCCCTATAACCACATGAGCCAATTCCCCTAATAAATTCCTCTCGTCTATCTACCTATCTTGCATTGATTCCGTCTCTCTGGAGAACCCAAAGACAAATCCCTAAATCCTAATGTGTATGGTTGAAGATAGGGCCTTTAAGGAGGTAATAAAGGTTAAATGAGACCATAAGTGTAGAGCAATAATCTGATAGAACTGGTGTCCTCATAAGAAGGAGACATCAGAGCTCCCTTTCTTTCTGTAGGCATGAAAAGAGAAATGTTCATGTGAAGACATAGTAAGAACACACATTCAAAACCAACCCTGATGGCATATTAATCTTAGATTTTCAACCTTCAGAACTGTTATAAAATAAATTTCTATCATTTGAGCCACAGTTTGTGGTATTTTATTATGACTTTCTGAGGAGAATAATATACTTAATAACAGAAAAGTGAGAAAATAAGAGGAAAATAGTACTGATGCTATTAAAAAGTATTCTTTCATTCTTTCCATGAAAGTAGAAATTTAAGAATAAATAAAAAGGAATTATGGCATTTTAAACAACATTTAAAGATCTTCAGACACAGATTTAGGAATTTGAAAATATTTAACAATTTTGGTTCAGAAAAATCAGTATATTATATAATGCTTGACAATATAATTTCATCAGAAAATAGCTGCAAGTTTTATAAAGTAATATTCATAAGATTTTCTGAATTTTTAATAATAACATAATTATAAGTTCCTGAAATTTGACACAAAGGAATCAAAGAAAATTCAACTAAGGGAAATCCTTACTGCCTGTGATTTATTTTCCAAATATGGTAACTTCCACAGTGTCAAGCATGCTCTGAGATAGTAATTTTTATAAAGGTGTTCTAAGGATAAAAAAGGAAATTTCACTATATATATGCCTCAAAGAATTATGGCAAATCAGAGGTATTAGCCCTCTACTTCCTAACTGGCTATTTTATTTTACTGAAGTGACATTTTTGGATGCGCTTAAATCTCAGTCCAGAAAATTATGTGTAAATAAAACTTCTTCTCTTTATTTCTTACAAATAAACCTATGGAAATTTTGGCTTTAAACTACTTTTTTATGTCACTCTTATAGGAAATTCACCCTAAAATTGTATACCCAGGGTTTCTCCCAAGTTCCCTGATCTTTGGCCTTATTAAGTCAACAAGATGTTCTCATTATTTTTGTTCATTTAATAATAGGTGGTTCTTTTTGTCCCATGCTTAGGTCACCAGCGTTCCTGATGCATAGCAGGGTGATTCTGAGTGATGTCGCATCATCATGGTACTGCCTGAGAACAGGACTCAAATTACCCATATGCAGGACTCAAAGCTTATTTGTCCTACTCCAAGCTCAGGAGAATATCTTTTTAATTTAAGAGAGTACAAAAATTTTACTTTCTTGAATATATAAAACCTAAGTGGAAAACAAAAGGAGAAATCATAATTGATAATAAAAACAATTTTATCATATATATGTGGTATTATATATAAATATGTAAAATCACAGCTCAAAAGATATTGTTTTTGTTATGAATATTATTACCCTTTGCACTTTTATTCAAAGCTGAGAAAAAAATGTTTATTTGTAATTCATTCACAATTTCTGGCGTTATTTTTGTTTATTTATTTTTTTATTTTTCAGGCTTTCTTTTGTTATTTCAGAATATTATGAGAGTATAAAGTTTTGGTTACATAAATTGCTTTTGTACCATTTGAGTCAAACTTACAGGGGTGCCCATCCCCTAGATAGTGTGCATTGTACCCATTAGGTGAATTTACCCATCCCCTCCTCCCCACTCCTATCTGTCCAATACCCAAGGAATATTACTTCCATATGTGCACATAAGTGTTGATTGATTCGTTCCAATTTAATGGTGTGTGTATGTGGTGCTCATTTTTCCATTCTGTTGATACTTCACTTAGAAGAATCTGATATTGATGATCCTGACCAGGTGTAGGCCGAGCCTAATGTGTATATTTGTTTCTTAGTTTTTAACAAAAACTTTTAAAAAGTAAAAAATAAAAAAGTAAAAGTTTAAAAACAGAAAAAACCTTACAGAGTAAGGACATAAAGAAAGAAAATATGTTTGTATGGCTCTACAATGTGTTTGTGTTTTAAGTGTTATTACAAAAGAATGGAAAAGTTAAAACAATTAAAATGTTTATAAAGTAAAAAAAAGGAAGCTAAGATTAATTTATCATTGAAGGAAGAAAATTTTTATATAAATGTAGTGTAGCCTAAGTGTACAGTGTTTATAAAGTCTTCAGGAATGTGCAGTAATATCCTAGACCTTCACATTTACTCACCACTCACTGACTCACTCAGAGCAACTTCCAATCCTGCAGGCTGCACTCATGGTAAAGTGCCTTAGACAAGTGTACCTTTTTAAAAGTCTTTTATACAATATTTTTACTGTATCTTTTTATATTTAGATATGTTTAAATAGACAAATAATCATCATTGTGCTACAATTATCTCCAGCATTCAGAACAGCAATATGCTGTACAGGTTTGCAGCATAGGAGCAATAGAATATACTATATAGCCTAGAAGTGTGGGCATAAATATACTATGATAATCACAGAATGACAAATTTGCTAAAGGATAAATTTTTCAAAATGTATCGTGATTGTTAAGTAATGTATGACAGTAGTTAGTTATGTTTTCATCACCTTGATAACAATAATTATCTAAAGTGATGCTAAAATAAACTTCTGTATTACTGTTTTGATTTCACTGAATGCCCATGAGTTTCCTAAATCTCTAAAATATGATAGTAGTTGAATTTAGTAGCTGAAATTTTGATCGTTATAAAAAATTAATCAACATATATTCTTCCTCAATTTAGATGTAGCATTTTATAGGTTCAAAGCCAGGATCCTGGCCTTTTTTAAATTTGTGAATGTAAGTTACTAAATGTTGAACAATATCAATCTTCTAAGTACATACAATATATGGCTGGATTATACTGTTATAAATGATGAAACATTCTCTAACTTATATGGAATGTGTATAAATCAAAGTTTGGTTACGGAAAAGACAGATAACTCAAAAAATTTCTATTTGAAGAAAGCTCTCATAAAATCCAGCAAATATGAAAGAAATTTATTTTAAATCACTGAAGAGATGGTATAAATATTGATTTTCTAGTGAAACTGGCTGATAAATTTGCTTCTTTGAAAAGAGTTGAAAATATTAAATTCATAAATACCAAATTAATTTTTAAACATTCTCATATGGAGCTATTTTTTGTTAAGATGGGATTAATCTGTTTTAGTCATGATAAAAAATATAATAATTCAAAATCAGAAGATAATGATAAATGAGGATATATATCTTAAGAATCCACATCATAAGTTAAGTACTAACAATAGTTACAGTGTTAAAATCAAGTAGCTGGAAAACAACTCTTAAGGTTGGGATATTATAAATATGACCAATGTTTACTCTGTGCATTAGGCAGAATAATGCCCCCCCTCCCAAGGTGTTCATGTCTGTGAATACATTAGCTTTATGGCAAAAGGGAAAATGAAGATGTGATTAATTAAGGAATTTTAGATGGATAAGTTATTCTAGGTTATTTGAATTGGCCCAAATTAATCACAAAGGTCTTTATAGGTGAAAGAGAGAGGCAGGAGAGCAGACAGAGGAGATATGCAAGGGAAGCAGAGCAGAGTTTGGAGTGATGCAATAGCTGGCTTGTGAAACAGAAGGAACAAATAATCCAAGGAATACTGGTGCCCTCTACTAGGTAGAATGGACAACAGAAAGGGGATTCTTCCCAAGAACTTCTAGATGGAACACACCCATGTTAATACCTCGGTTTTAGCCCAGTGAGACTCAATTTAAATTCCAATACTGTGGAATAATAAATTTATGTGTTTTAGCCACTAAAGTTTAGGTAATTTGTTACATCAGCAGTAGGAAACTTTGCAAGTGCAAAGGCAATAAAATATGCAATTAAAGCACAGATAACTTTGACAGTTATACAAATTTAAAATAGATTCTTAGTTTTCTTTGATATTTAAAACAGGATTAAGTATAATTTAAACAAGATTTTTTAAAAAAATTCCTGCATAGAATCTCCTTTGATTTGTGTTAAAGGTAAACTTGAACTCTAATAGTGCTATGATATGAAAAATTTGGTGTAGCTGCAGTAAAATGTTGGTGAAAGGGCAGGAATTTTATGTACATATTTTGGACTTAATTATTTTCTGAGAAAGTAAAAGATTTCTTAATTATTTTTCCTTTTATTTTCTTGCACTAGGCATGCATTTTAGGTAGAATGGAACCTCTTTTAAATACTTCTAAACTCAGAAATAAATAGTATGAAAAAATCCATGTAGTTAGTTTCAAGAAAATTGGACAATGTGTGTACTATTAGTAATGATTGGTGAGCACTTGAAGATATTTTAAAATTAGAAGTTCTATCAAATGATTACTCAAAATCACACAGGCCCGGTGATTCAAATGGTTTGTCAAAATTGGTTTCCAAATTTGAAATTTATGTTTTCTTTAAAATATCTAGTGTTTCAAGAAGTACTACTTAAAAAAATAAGAAACTAATATTACTACTAAATACAGATTATGAAAATGGCTAACATTAGTTGAATGCTTCTGTGTATCCAGCACTGTGCTATGCACTGATATGGGTTTTCTGACTTAATATCTATACTCAATTACATTATGAGAAATGTATTATTATTATTTCCATTTTACAGATGAGGAATATGAGTCTCAACATGAATAAATAACTTGTTTAAATTCTCATGGGTAATAAATGGTAATGCTGAGATTTGAAACCAGGAAATATGATTTTGGCACTCACCTTTGTAACAAGTCCAATATATTGACTCTCTAATAGGTAGAATCAGTATTCAGTGTATTTATTTTCTAAAGAACATATTTCAAATCTCTTTGGACATGGTCAATTAATTGTCAAAGAGTAAACATTCTATAAATTTGTAAATCTAATATTTAATTTTCAGAGTAGAAGAATTCTATGAAGAAAAATTTGATCTCAGTAACATATTTTTCTTAACTACTCCCTCATAATGCTCATTTCACCTGAGAATTATTAGTGTATCATTGTATTTTTTCAATGATTGCACACATCTCAGAATATTTTCAATTCTACATAGCATAGATAAATTCCTATATGTTATAGCAGAGGGGTGTATAGAAAGTTATGTAGCACTGATGTCTTTAGATCACTAGTGGAATAAAAGCTGATGAAAGCTGAAAGATTAGGTGGAAATTTTGTTCTCTTTAACTACAATCAATATGAAATATTTAATGTGTCATTAGAAAAATCTCACCTACAAACACTTCACGATTTGGTTGGTATGCTTTTATTTTTTGAACTTTTTACTTTTTCCTCTTCCTGAGGCCTAGGAGATCATGAGGTCTGCTATATTTTAGAGAAAACATAATAAAAAGTGAATGTGATTTTCTGTAAAAAATATTGTTTTAGTAATAAAATGAATAACAATAATACATTTAAAAACATTCATATGCCGTTTGCTACAGAACCCTTCAATGGTTACTTAATAAGATTCATGTATTCAAAAATCTAAGACTATACTACACCACAATAGCTTAAACCTATTTCCCTCACTTTGGAAAATCTTGTACCTAGCTTAAGGTATTTATTTATGTAAGTTTATCCTATATAAACATTAACTTTTTTGGTTAAAAATTGTGTCATCATAAATCAGGTTATTTTTCACTAGCCCTAGTGAGATTTATGGTAGTTTTGATCCCTATAATTTTCGCTAGTTGCTGTCTTGTAGTTACTTCTTATACTTAGTATTTCTAGTCTGATATGCTTTTTGATTGTTTTAAATTCTCTCTCCATTTATTTCGTTCCTTCATTTTTTCTTTTTGCTTTTTACTCTACCATTCTCCCTTCTCCCTCCCCTGTTTCCATTCATTGTTCTCTCCCTTTTCTTCTGCATATTATAAACCAAATAATATATGGAAGTCAAAGCTTATTTCAAAGAAACCTTCATTTTTGGATTATATCAGATTTGTCATGATTTTAACAATGTAGCTAAGGTTAAAAATATTGTTTTTGATATGAATGTATTCAACTCCATGTAGGAAGAATAAAGGTAGCTTCATGTTTCTTTCTTGTAATTTCCCCCTTTATATTACATTTCAAATTAACATTTGTTCTCAAGTGATTTCTGTAAGATATTTCACTGATACTAAGGCTACTATCACTCAAAGCATGTGAGGAAAGAAAAGCAATGACAAGATAGTCCTGATACCTTAAAATTCTGGAGGGAAATTAAATTTTTCTCTGATATTGTTTGCTATTGGTTGCTAACAGTGCTAGCTGCAGTTCCCTATAAAGGCATGTGTTCCACTATTATAAAATGTCAATAGAAACTGTTGTTCTTGTAAAATTGTACTTTTATCTCCCCAGGTTTATAGTATTTTAAATCTTTAACTTTCAGTCTATAAACTGAGGCAAGGACAAAGTCAGTTTAAAACCATTGCTGGGCTCTACAGTATGCAAAAATGCTTACTGATTATTATTAAAGTTGAAAGATTTTTATGTGTGTACCTGTAGCTATTTCATATTTAGATTTTTTTTCCTCCAACTTTCCTTTTTAGGAGCTCATTGCCCATTTTCACTTAGCTGATTCTCTGGGCATTATGCCCAGCTTGGATTAATGTTTGTTTATTTTAATTTACATTATCCAAGATAGTGTTTTTAGTTGGGTGCCTTAGAAATGATTATAATTAAGTAACAAGGAATATATATTTGTTAAACACATAAGTACATTAGATTATCAAAGCTCTTTTCAAACATCATGTCAAATAATAGAGGTTTATTAAAAATATTTTGTGATTTTGTACCCTCATAACGTTTTGTGTCTTTAAACCAGTTTAGATTGTTTAATGTGTAGATGGATTAACTTCCTCTTCCTTTTATTCTAAGGAAATCATGTGTTAATATCCCTTGCTATTTCACACCTTAAAATGACAAGGGAGAATATGAATGTAAGTGACATGTTCCTTGGAAAAAGGAAGTGATTAGACTGGTGTAGCTAAAATGAGATGACTTAAATACTATATCAGTAAAAATTTGCTCAGGAAAAGAAAAAGTACTCAAGGTATCTTAGAAGTAAGGGATAAACTACAGGTAATTGAAAGCTTACCTATCATTTTCTAAGTAGAGAGAGAAAAGATCAGAGAGAGTTACTCCTGAAATTCAGAAAAATCAGAAAGAATGAAGAACAGAATGTAAAAAAACTTTATATGTAAGCAATATAAGGAAATTATAAATTCACCATTGACACTTGTCACTGTTGATTTTATATCTATTTCCAACACATTGCTGCTTAATAATTGAAGCAGCAGTATCTGCAGGGGGCTGTAATCTAGAGCTTCAGTGCTGTTTACTTCAAGAAAACATTATAACATAACATAAGCCATGTCCAAGATGAAATGTTAATTTTAAATTTTAACAAATTATCTGCACTACGAAATATAAGGACAAACGCAATCATCAGAGATAAACCATTAACAAATAAATTACTAACAGTGAAAGAAATAGTAAAGCAATATGAGTAGGACTTTAATAATTAACTACATTGACATAAAAGGAGAAGCTAGAGGACTGGGGAAACATTACTCTGAATTGAATGGAAAAGTGTAAAAAGTTAAAGTGGTCCAAGATAACATGATAGATATAGAGAACAGAAAATGGAGACTTACAGATGTAATTTTTAATTCTATATAATATTATGTAGTTCCTTAATTATTCCCTTAGCTCTATCAGAGTCCATTCTCATTAAGTCTGATATAATGGCATGCCATTTTTTCACACATTAGATCATAGAGTCCATGTTGTTTTAAAATTAAAATATGAAATAATATTCTGAATATTAAACTTGAATTCTCTAATATTCAACCAATGTAGAACTCATGCCTGTTCTATTTCAAACATCCTAATTAGCCTAATCTTGACCCGAAAAGAAAGAACAGTTAGCATAGGAAAGAAAACTACTGGGGATGTTCTAAATCTCCACCTCCCACCCCTAGAAAGTCTGAAATTTCTGATCATTTGAAAGGCAGAGCCAAGTAGAGCCAAGTAGACATCAATATACAGAGTGTGTTACAAAGTGGATGAAGCACAATTGTTTCTCAGCCTAATTTTCTTTTAATACTACCACAGCAGTGGGTAAAACAAGCAAGATAGCCAACTTGATCTTTAGTATGATCAAAGCTGAACTACTTGTAGAAAGAATAGATTTGCAGAATTGCCAGAAGCTTTCTAAAGCAGAGACTTAAATCAATGGCTTTATGCATAACTCAATTTACAAAACCTTTTGTGCCTGTCTCCCCAGCTTTCTTCGACACGGAGTTCAGGTACTATTTACTTCATCTGTTCATGTTTGTTCTCATTCGAATATCATCATCATAAGGCTGGGTCTTGGTAGTGTAATTAGAAGCTACTTTACCTGTGAGTTTTTATTAAATCTCCTTCCTTCTTCCACAAACTACCTCACTTCCATAATCAAAAGAATTTAAAATTTACCAAACTTCTGCTAGTTTCTTCTCCAGTTTTCATACCTGTGCACCCTTTCTAATAGTGACATCATTTGCTTTATTTCTACAAAATAAGCTTGATAAAATTTCTTTATCCTTTACAGTATAATTAATTTCTAGATTTCTCATATGAATAGACCCCTCCAACTAATTTTGACCACTCAGAAAAAAAACAAGAGTTGTTCTTTATGAATATAGAACACAATGTATAATAAAGCATCAGCAAATAGTAGCCATCAGTGTGTTAAAAAGAATGCCTTTCCTGATTGAGAGGAATTCTAGAACTTGCAATAATATTGATAATTATGTTAATATCAAGAAAGATAAAAGCAATACAAAATCTACATAGGTGAGAAAATCATTTGAAAACTTAGCCATTAATGTTTACTAAAAATTTTTATTAGATAAGTTAATGTCAATTTATAGTACATAGACCTTAAAAATTATGTGTGTTCAGATTTTAAAGTACTGAAAAATGTTTAATTATTTTTAGTTATTATTTATTCTAAATTATTGGCCAATAAATAGAAAATATAGATTATAGAATAGGTGAGGTTTTCCTAAATGTTTTGTAAATGGTTTACTAATATATATTAATAAATGTATGTATATTCTATATGATCTACATAAGAATGTTCAAATACTATTTATTAATTAAGTTTTATGACTGTGACCCATATCTTCTATTTACTTGGTCATTCTTTTTATATTAGATGTATCTAGTTTAAAATATATATATATATTTCTAGCTAGTTGTTTTTTATATTTGTATCTATTATTTTACCATGACTTTTTAAAAATCACTCTATTTAAATTATGATGGACGTTAGAAAATCTGTGCATGTTTAATGTATAAATCTCGATAAGTTTCTAAATAAGTATACATCCAGGAAATATCATCACCATCAAGACCATAAATATATACATCACCAACTTAATTTTCCTCTAGGTAAGTTTTATGTCAAATTTTCTTCTCATTTTTAAAAATTCTAGTATATTGCTACTATTAAATTTCAAGTAAATATGTGTTGTCATGTTTTATGGTTACATTAACATTCAACATCATGAAGATAAAGCTTACAGTTTTGCTTGCTCCTTCTCTAACCTCTCTCCTTCAGTATCCTGCAACCCTACCTCAATCATGACCTCTTTTGGCCATCCTCAAACCTTTGGTTATGCCAACAGCAGCACTCTCTAAAATCTCAGTCTCAGGTGCTCCTCTTTCTAACAACTATATCCCATTTGTTTTCCAGCTTCCATCAATACTTCAACGTCATTAACACTTGTATTTCATCAGAACTTAAAATTCAATTATCCTCCCATTTTTTTCACGCACCCTCACTCCGATAACACCTATCTTCTTCTATAGTCAATCTATTACAATCTCTTCCATACATATGCTTCAGTTCTCCTGCCTATATTTTTATGGCAGTTTGGGCTTTGGTAAACTCTAAACCTTATCGATATTGCCTTTGCAGCCTGCTGTGGTCAGAGAAAGCACTTTTTGCTAAGTGGCTTCCCTTTAAATTAATGATAACTACCTTCAGGAATATTCTTTTAAACATAATAAATATGGTTACATTTATAATAAGTGTAAATCTTTGACATCTTAGCTATTGTTTTCTATTGTTTTTCTGGGGTTTTTTTTTTTCCATCCTTGTGCCTTGTGTCCTTATGAATAGAATACTTTGTTCTTTTGTGCATTGCAGGTGATTCTACTAATGTCTGTAAACAAAATAGAACTATTTATTCCTCTCAGATGCCTTGTTTCACACAAGGTAATCTTCAAGTTTCCACACACTACATCTGTTTTAAAAAATTAGATGGAATTTCCTTTCTTTTCTCTATTTCCTTTATTTAATGCTACCTCAATAAGGTTCTTGGAGGTTTTCCATATCCTTCCTCCTCAACTCCTAAATTTTGCTAAGTTAGATGTGTGGCTATCATAATTCCATTTTTTACCATATCCCTTCTATTTGTATATTTCTAGTGTATCTTTGTATTCATCTACATGTATATCTATCTTACAGCTGTAGAGATAGAAATATGCAGGTGCACATATATCAAGATGTATCACCATTCTGTTCACTTCTCTTCATCTTTTTCACTTTTGAAATCTCCTTTCTAAATAATTTGTTTATTTATAAGTCATTTCACAAATACTTGCCTCAGAGCAAGTACTGGGTGACAAAAGATCTGAAGTCTTGCATATCACTGGATATCTTTATTTTTTTCTGACAGGTTGCTTGTCCTATGATTTTTAGGATGTTACTTTATTTCAGAATGTAGAAGCTACTTCCTTTTGTTCCAGCCTTCGATGTTGCAGACAAATTCTCATGACATCAGAAATCTTTTAATTTTGTTAGCAACCTCTACTTTCTACCTAGAAGTTTATGTAATTGACTTTATACTTAGAGTTCACAACATTTTAATATAAATGCCTAGATGTGTGTCTTTTCTTATTGATCTAGTTTGAAACTTAGTGAGCCTTTTCAATGAACACTTGTGTCTTTCTACAGATCAATACCCTTTTCTTACAATATTTGTCAATATCTCTCTTAAAATTATTTCTATCTGTTATGAACATTTTTTTTCATATATTAGCTTGTTTCCCCATACTTTTTCTCCCTACGCTGACTTAAAGGCATGGCATCAAGATGCATCTCCATGAGGAAATTCTAATTTTACAACTGACAGCAAGTACCATCTCTAGGGGACCTCCCTGAGGGGAAAGGAGTATGACAATCTGAAAGATTTGCCAGTCGCACTGTTGAGTTCTGACATTGCCGCTTTTGTTGATTCTCAGCAGTGGGTGACTGTCCCATATTGTCAGATGTCGTGCTTCAGTGAACGCTTACAGTGAGTTGCATGGCTGATGCTCTTAGGTGATCCCAAACAAGTTACACTCAACAATGTTTCTTCTAGCTTCTTGCTGATGTCCATGCTCTCCACCTATTAATATCCGATCCATATATGAATAGAATTGAAGAACCAATGTACTTCTGGACTATGGATAGACTCAAGGACTTGTTGCCAGCCAGTTAAAACATGAATCATTAGATATGTTTGTAAATCTGATATTTTAAAAAATTCCAAAAAAAAAAATTCCTATTGCATATAGATTATAAAAATAAATCATGATACAACTAAAATGTTAAAATGTGCAAAGGGGCTTTTCCTTTAAACAATTTCTAACATAATAATATAGAGGTCTTTGATGACAATGACATATATTTACTGCTGCGGGAACTTGTACATAGGTGTGCAATAAATCAAAGGGGCTAAACCATGTGGATAATATAATACCTGCCACTGCATGGTCTGCTACAATGTTTATAAATAGATATTTCTGATTTTAGGAAACATAAAATCTATATATCCTTCACATTGTTTCTGACCCTTCTTACAGCAAGAAATAAAAATAATGTAAAATCATTAGGAGTATTTTAGAAGTTAATAAAGCATGTAACAAATAACTACTAGGTGAATTTTACTAAAAAATATTTAAGTTCATTTAGTGACTTAAATGTCTACTTTTTATTCCATCTGACACAATATTTAAAAAGTAAATTTAAGAAGTCTTGTGACATGTATTTTCAAAGCATACAAATTATTCACTTATAAAAGTACTTGCCCATCTTTTATTCATGGACAAAGAACATGGAAGATGTTGTTATTGCTTCTTTTATTAAATACTAACAAAAGAACTTTACATAGAATGTTTTACTTAATGTAAATATATATATATATATATATATTATGAAAAACACCATATAGAGTAAAAAGGTGAACTGGTCTTTATTCTTTCAGTATTCAAAACTATGAATAGATGTGAATTTTATCCAAATATTTTTTTCTTTTAATAACGTAAATTGTAACCTATTTTATAGAAAATTACTGTGGCTATTACTATATCTTATCAATAATAAGCAGGTTAATGTTTAAAGGTGTATGATGTTGACAATTTCAAAATATATATTTTAAAGTCTTAAATTTTTAATACCTAAACTGATCATTGAATGAAAAACTAAACCAAATCTGAAAGGTTTTAGTTCTCTATTGAATTACTATGTTATTATATATTCTCAAACTGATATTTTTTTAATGAGATTGAGGATGATAAATCATCTGTTGCAGTGATCTGTTTAATTGATAATCATTCCATTCTAGGCTCATATTTTTTGTATATCTATTAGAAAAATATAGAGGCATTAGATATTGGAGAAGGTGCTACTATTTTACCATTAAGGAATTGTCACTCTTCAGATTTAAATTGGCTGAAATGTTATGATATCAAGAATTGACCTCATTTAAACACAACTACACCATACAATTTTTGAGGTAATTTTAACTATCATTTATAATTGCTTCTTACATTTGTACTTTAAGAAGCACACACTTTTGACAACAAAAATATTGAGCATTCCTTTGTAATAAGGTAACATTTTCAAACACAATGGTAAGACCAAAAAAATAAAAGTTTAAAGCATATTAAAATTTCTTTTAAGTGTCTGAAATAATTTACTTTAAAGAAATATTTGATCTTTATTAAAACCATCCTTGCTTCTCCTAGATCTTTATATAGCAACATTTATATAACACATGAAAATTTAAAGTCAACCAGGCATCATTCATAGTTTGCTTTCCAATTTTTAGAATTCTACCTACAGGTAGCATACAATTTTATCAGAAAATCCTATTAAGTGAGTAATAATTTGAAATAAGTAAACTACAGAGTGATTTTTTTATATAGTTTGGAGGCAATGTGGGGTTTCATAAGAACTCTTTTAATATTTAATTATTGTTATGAGCATTTCTCTTTGAAACTTTTATAATTAAGATTTTTGGTATTCACTTGTACATGTGTGTTTGTATGTTTGTGTATGTGTGTATGTAGGTATTTCAAAAGTTAATAAACAAATTCTTCTTTGAAACACCAGCCAAGAACTCTCATGTATGGAAGCTTCTGTTTTTCACCCCAGGGAAATATTTAAAATACCTCCTGTTTCAGGAAGACCTAACTTTGCTTTAAAGCAATGCTTTTGCATAAAATTGCATTGAGTCATTTGCAAAGCTGTTGCAATCATGGATTTCTTGGTAGCATCCCAGAGATTCTGATTTGGTAAGTCTACAGTGGGCTTGAGAATTTACATTTCTGACAAACTCAAAATAATTTTGTTGCTTTTTGTTTGAGAAACACTCATGTAAGAGTATTTTCAGATGGAATATCATATGCAATTCTGTTGCCTTAAATATGTTTTTATTTGGTAGTCATATATATTTTATGTATTTTGCATAGTATCTGATTTTTAGTTATGGGGCTATTGTTTATTTATTACTCTTATAAAAGTTATGGGGTAGTCGCTAGGGTTCTCTGAACTCTTGGGAACTGTATCCACAATATGCATTGATTGTTTTGGGCCAAGTTTATAGTTCCTTTTCTACTATGAGACCTGCCCAGGATCCAGTAGGAAATATTCCTTTCTCTAGGTGAACTCGTAGTATGCTCTTCAAATTTTAGCATTCTACTTACATGTAGCATATGATTTTATCAGAAAATCCTAATAAGTGGGTAATAATTTGAAATAAGTAAACTATAGAGTAAATTTTTTATAGTTTGGAGGAATGTGGGGTTTCATAAGAACTCTTTTAATGTTTAATTATTGTTATAAGCATTTCCCTAGGAATCCTAATCACTTTCCAGAGGATCTTCACACCTCTCACCCTCTGCCCAATCATAAACACAAGATAAAAATATTCATTATTAAAATGCTATGCCATTTACCTTATGTAATGGTTATAGTCACAAATTCCAAATTGGACTGTTTGGAAATCCCAGATCCCAGCTCTGCTACTTATAAACTCAGTGACCTTGGGCAATTCATTTTTATGATTTGTGTTTCATTCACTCTAAAATGGGCATGGAAATAATAGTACATACCTCGTGAATACAATATTTTGAACACTACATAATATATGGTGTTATATTAATTTTTATTATCATTTTTTAACTTATTTTTTCCTACTTTGTGTATGAAAGCAAGTTACAGTTTACATATTTCTGGTCTCCATCTATAACTCTATTTGAAGAAATCTTTTAATTTAGGAGGTCTATTAGACAGTAAAAGATTATGGTTGACCTTTTTCTTATAATCTTCATTATATAACACATAATCTATAGACTATATGAAACAGACAGTCTCCAGGTTATGGGTGACCCTATTTATGGTTCTCTGTAGTTAGAAATGGCGTCTAAGGCTCCCCATAAGGATCATTTATAATTAAATAATTAAATTAATAATTCGGAAACTAATTTCTTCGACACATGTAAACAAACTCACATGGTGTAAGAGGTTCTTTGGCACGGTGGCTTGTCTCATAGGTGGATAGAATAGTAGCTGTTAGAAACAAAAGAACATGAAGAATCAGAAGATCCAAAACCAAGAAAGTTTACAACAAAATAATTAGCTGAAGCTTTTCATCTCATTAAAGCAGGATTTGCTAAACTTGAGGAGCAAGATATTAACATTGGGCAGTTTACAAAGATTTACCATGCAGTTAATGAAAACATCAGCTGCTATTTATGATGGAAAAAAAAAAAAGTTTGTGCTAACAACCCTAGATACCTTTTTCAAGAAACCAACTTTAGTGATAAGCTCCCTGCCTCTAGCGAGAGAATCAAATCCTGACCTTTCACCACTTACCAGCACCATCGCCATCATCATCTTCTGATTCATGTTAGCCTACCTTCTTGCCTCAAAAATGCCCTTTTCAGTAAGCAAGATAGTGATAGAACATTAGGTGATTGTTAACCTTTAATATTCTTCCTTGAAATTTCTCCTATCAAAACTTTTTGTATGAGTTTTGATTTATGTTCTGTTTGAATTAAAAGAAAGCACAATAGTTTCTGTAACTTATTACAGTACAGGGGTGTTATTATTATTGCAGTATTGATTGCATTGCACTATTATTACTGCATATGAGCCGATATAATATTATTATTATCATATATGCACTGTTAATTAGTAATCCAAGTTACATACAAATCTGAACTCAAGACATTTCTCAGGAATGTATCTTTTCCGTAACCCAAGTACCACATGTATATAGATTACACACCCTTAAATATAACCAATTTTATAATACAGAGAATTACTTCTGATGTCCATATGTCGTTATTTCAGCTAAGAACTCAATAGATGTATTGGCCAGTATTACTAAGGGAATGGCTCTGTTACCTTCTGAGTCCTGTCTAATGTGTAATATTTGCTCACATTCAAAATCACATGGACTGCACATTATTATAATTCTCTTTTGGGGGAAAATATTCCTGTGTCTTGGAATTCACGTTAATAATAAAGCTGTACTCTGAAAAATATGAATGCTACAATACTGCAAGCAACACTAATAATTTTTCCTCTAACAGAAAATTCATACTATTTTTCATTCCTTTATTTAATGCCCTATGTCATATAGATTCCGTTGCTGTAACACCATGATTTCATTAAAAATTATATATATATATCAGTATAGATACATATATAATTTACCCAAGTAATATGTTTACATATATAAATAATTGGCTAATACATTCCTCTTAAATTTATATTTGCTGAATTAGAGTTTTAAAAACATAAGACTTCAATAGTACATAGTAGGTATCCGATATTTTAGAGCTTCCGCTTCTACTATTATAGCCTTCAGTGATAGGATCCATGAAGACTAAGTCCTTTGCTGGGCAAGAAATAATAGAGATGTATTATATATTGTCTTACCTCAAGTCACCCATTGATTAATCTTAATGATTGATTTTGTTTTATACCCCTCTGTTTGTTTGAAAGGAGATACAATTCCTATTCTGCCATCAGGTATGTAATCACAGAGACTCAAGCATCACTGGTAGAAGAAGAGATTTTAATACCACCTCCATACTAAGTCACAACTACCTTGAGGAAAGACATGTTTGTCCATAAAAGTGATTGACATGAGACCAACATTTATAGAAGTGGTAGATAGATATTCCATAGCAGTTCACAATATAAGACAACATATTTTTCATTTTTTTGCAAAGTTTTACATGAAAAATACTTCATGGAGATAGAACATAAATGTAGGAAAGATTAAAAAATATTGTGTGTAAATTAATGAAGCCAATTTAGAAACCTTTCTCTAGCCATACTGTCCTATTGTAGTAAAACATGTCAGAGTTTAGTTCCTCTGTCTTCATTTTTAATGAAACCAACTGTGTTTTATTTGCTCAAAGTCCTAATGGAACAACTTTTCCCATGTCCATTTTAAAAAAGCACACATTCTCATAATTTGTAATGGAAAGATAACTATCAATTGTTCTTTATAACAATATTATTTATTTTTCTTTGGCTCTGTTGTCCTTTAATATCTGGTTATCAGAGATATGTTAATTATACCGTCACTTTGGTCCACATGGTAAATATTAAATGTTTTCCTGTACACAATGTCATGGTCTACAAGGTAATTTTGTTTGCTAAGTTGATACAATCATTCTACATGCTGTCTTTCATATCCTCCAACAGGAAAATACTAATATAAATTGCTAAAGAACAAGATACCTGTTCTCCAAATTTGATAAACCTAATAAAAATGAGAAAAAATCAAATTTTAGAGCTGCACACGCATTCAATGGAAATATGATTTTTCTTCACTACCAAAAAACTCACTGCATGTCAATGAAGTAAGATATATTTCAGCACAACAAAAATGTATATTTGAGAGAGAATACCTCCGAAAGCACCATTCTACAGCCTCAGGAACTAATATTAAAGATTCTTCATAAAAATGTAAAATAGGTGTAGACACCGAATTTAGATATATAAATAGCATTAAACATTTTTGTGTCATTTTGGAAAAAATAAACTGAGATTTTTTAAGCCCTTGTGATATGTAATCATTTTCTGCATTTCTATAATGAATAATGTTGATTCACATCACATAAGATTCTATATTTCTTTCAGTTTTGGAAATGGATGAAGGATTTTATTTTTTAAATTTTATTATTGTTCATTTCAAAATATTAGGGGGGGCAAAAGTTTTTGTTACATAGATACCTTGAATAATGCATAAGTTAGGGCTTTTAGTGTGCCCATCACCAGAATAGTCTACAATGTACCCGCGGAGTATGTTTTTTACCCATCAGCCCTCTTCCACCCTTCCCGTTTCTTCATTTCCAATATACTTGTGACCATGTGCTCCTATATTTTAAATTTCAATTATTAATGAGTAGATTTGTTGTGTGCTTTTCCATTCCTGAGATACTTCACTTAGGATAATGGTCTCCAGTTCCACCCAAATTGCTGTAAAGAACATTATTTTATTCCTTTTATGGCTGCATAGTACTCCACAGTATAATTAGTATATGACACATTTTCTTTAGCCACTCATCAACTGATGGGCACTTAGGTTGATTACCTTGCAACTGTGAATTGTGCTACAATAAACATTCAAATGCAGGTGACTTTTTTTCCATTGGGTAGATACCTAGTAGTGGGATTGCTGGATGAAATAGTAAGTCCACAATTATTTCATTGAGGAATCTCCGTACTGTTTTCCACAGAGGTTTTACTATTTTTCAGTTCCACCAACACTGTATAAGTGTTTCTTTCTCTCTGCAACCACACCAGCATCTATTGTTTGTTGACTTTTTAATAGTGACCATTCTGACAGGGGTAAGGTGGTATCTCAGTATAGTTTCAATTTGCATTTCTCTGATGATTAGTGATGTTGAGCATTTTTTCATATATTTCTTGACAATTTATCTATCTTCTTTTAAGAAACTTCTGTTCATGTCTTTTGCCAACTTTGTTTTTTTTCTTGCTGATTTGTTTGAATTCTAGGTAGATTCTGGATATTAGCCCTTTATCAGATATAAAGTTTGCAGATATTTTTCCCCATTCTGTAAGTTGTCTATTTATTCTGCTGGTTATTTCCTTTGCTGTACAGAAACTTTTTAATTTAATTAAATTTTATTTATATTTATTATTGCTGTATTTGCCTTTGGGGTCTTAATCACAAATTCTTTGCCATGCTAATAACTAGAAGAGTTTTTCTTGTGTTTCCTTTCAGAACCCTTATGGTTGTGTGTATTACATTTAAGTCTTTTATCCATTTTGAGTTAATTGTTTTATGTGGTGAGAGACATGGGTCCTGTTTGATTCTTCTGCATGTGGCTCTCCAGTTTTCCCAGCACGATTTACTGAATAGGGCTTCCTTTTCCCAGAGTATACAGTTGCCTGCTTTATCAAAGATCAGTTGGTTTTAGTAGATAGTTTTATTTCTGGGTTCTCTATTCTGTTCCATTTGTCTATATCTCTACTCTTATACCAGTTCCTTGCTGTTTGGGTTACTATAGCCTTGTAGTATAATTTGAAGTCAGGTAATGTAATACCTGCAGATTTGTTCTTTTTGATTAAGATTGTTTTGTCTTTCCCAGCTTTATTTTTGGTTCCAAATAAAGCATAACATTATTTTTTCTAGATCTGTGAACTATGATATTGGTATTTTGATGGGAATTGCATTGAATCTGTAAATCACTTTGGGGAGTATAGACATTTTAACAGTATAAACTCTACCAATCCATGAGTCCCACAAGGCAGGAAAAAAAAGATGGACAAATAAGAATATTTGAAGCAATAGCATCTAAAAGTACCTAAAATATGATGAAAAACATTGATCTATAGAGCCAGTAAATTCAATAAGTTCCAAACCTAGACACATCATAGTCAAACTGTTGAAAGACAGAAAACAAGTTAATCCTAAAAGTAGGAAGAGAAAGTAACATACATGGATTCATTAATAACATTAATAAATTACTTATTAGAAATCATAAGAGCACAAGAGGAAGTTAAATAACATATTCAAAGTGCTGAAAGAAACATTAGCAAACAAGAATTCTATACTCAGCCAAACTGCCTTTGAAAAACAAATTATATAGCGCCACTCTCCAAAAATTTCCATTAAAGAGTATAAAGGGGAAGATAATTACAGCATTTTTATCAAAAATATTATTTAAAATATATAGGAACTATTATAAATCAATAAGTGGCCAAGAAATAGGCAAATATGCAAGTGGTAGCAAAAGACCCAGACAGGAGAATCACAAATAAAATAGTCAATAAACATGAAAAGATAATCAACCATATTAGTTAATTGAGAAATATGAGTTAAAACACCATACAAGTGCATACTCACTAAGATGGCTAAAATAAAAAGACTATTAATACCAAGTTTATGCAAGGATATGGAGCTTCACAGGCTTTCATAAGCAGTTGTATTTATAAATCATATCATTTTCAAAAACTGTTGGACCAAATGTGTTAAGTTCAACATAGATATTTCTCATGCCACATTAATTCCTCTTCTACTTATATCTTCAACAAAATACATACATATATACTACAAGATATGAATAAGAATGATCATCGTGATATTAGTCAAAAGAGCCAAAGTTAAAACAACTGAATTTTATATAATCTGTAAAATAACTAAAAATATTGTAGTATGCTTTTACAAGAAACAATATACACTATTACTCCCTTATCCACAGGATATACTTTCCAAGACCCTCAGTAGATCCCTTAAACCATGGATAATACTGAGCCTTATATATACAATGTTTTTCCCTATACACACATACCTATGATAAAGTTTAATTTATAAGTTAGGCATAGTAAGAAATTAACAACAATAACTAATAATAAAATAGTACAATTATAACAATATGCCATTATTGCTACTCTTGCACTTTGGGGCCATTATTAGGTAAAATAAAGGTACTTGAACACAAGCACTGCAACACCATGACGGTCCATCTGATAAGCAAGCTGGCTGCTAAGTAACGGATGAGTGGGTAGCTTATGCAGCATGGATACCCTGGACAAAGGGATGATTCACATCCTGAGCAGGAGGGCATGGTACTCAGAATGGAGTGCAATTTAAAACTTATGAATTGTTTACTTCTGGAATTGCCCATTTAGTATTTTAGGACCACAGCTGCCTGCTGGTAATTGAAACTGTGGAAAGTGCAACTGTGGATAAGGCAGGACTACTGTACAGGCAACAATAATGATGAGAATGAACAATATTCCTAAAGGTTTTAATATTGAAGACCATTTTCTAGGTAGGAAAAAAGTACATTCTGTATGATTCCACTTATAGAAACTTTATTAATAGGGAAGATTCTTCAATAGTAATGTTGTATCTTTGAGGAGTTTAGGGACAGTAATTGTAAAAGGGTAAGAATGAGCCTCTAGAGTGCTAGCAATACCATTTTTTTAAATCATGTGTTCCGTCTAGGCCCATACCAGCCTGAACGCGCCCGATCTCTTCTGATCTCGGAAGTTAAATCGTGTGTTCTTTCTGTAAATTTGAATTGAACATAATAACATAAGATTTGTGCAGTATTTAGTTGGCATTTATACTTAATTAAAAAGTTTATAGCAAGTTATTTTTATAGTTTAGGCTTTGGTTATAGGAATGGTATAAAAAGGATACTGTATGTAATTTGAAGTTAGGCCTGAAACAATTTCCTAATGGATTAAAATATGAGTGTGACAAACATAAAGTAGCCAACACTGACTCGAAAGGTTTTTTCTTTTATTTCGTTATATTATGGGGCTACATTTATTGTTAGGGTTACATATATTGCCCCTGCCAACCCTCCCCCCACCCCCGCTGTGCCAGAGCTTCAAGCGTGTCCAACCCCCAGGTGGTGCACATCACACCCATTATGTAAGTATACACTCTTCCCCTCCTCCCCCCCACCTGCCCCTCACCCGATAGTTATTTTATTTTATTTTATTTTATTTGACATTTTAGTTACATTGTATTTCTTTTCCTCTTCCTAAGAAGGGCTAGAGGTATTCCCTTCCCCCACACAATGCTCGCCATATCTCAAGGATGTGGATCTCCCCCCACCCTGAATCCCAGGTGAGTACTACCACCATTGGAGCACCATAATTTTAATCAGTCAGTACCAATTTGATGGTGAGTAGAGGTGGAGCCCATTTTCCT